>OZ014482.1:20459465-20925217 GCA_963965965.1 Trididemnum nubilum | reverse complement strand
GGTGGATAAACAAGCTACTCGTTTAGTCTTACGATTACCTTTCATTGGCAATACATCTCTTCATATAGAAAAAGAATTAAAATCGTTTTTTCGACGCCAATTGTCAGGAAAATTAAGTTTAAATGTTGTGCATGATTGCTATAAAATTGGTGACATGTTTAAGCACAAAGAACTGCAACCTAAGCTTTATCGTCACAATGTCGTATACAAACTGACTTGTTCTTGTGGTAGTGTCTACATTGGTCAAACCCGACGTAATTTGCAATCACGGTTACACGAGCATAATCCTGCAACTAGTCCCAACCAGCATTCAGATGTCACCAAACATCTCCTTGAAAATCCCAACCATATTATTGATTTCAATGATCCAGATGTTTTATGTTCAGCTCACAACACGAAGGAATTATTAATAAAAGAGACTTTATTAATTCAGCAATATCAACCAGATATTAATGTAGATGGATCTTCATTTCCACTATATGTATTCAATAGCTAATGTGGCTCGAACATTTTGTCAATTCTGTTAAGTTTTTTTTTTTTTTTGTCCTTTCTTCCCCTTCCATTAGTATTTTATATTTATTTTATTTATTTATTTTTTTTACCCTCTCTTTTGGAATTAATATCTGTCGCATGTTCCTTTCCTTTTTTTTTTTTTTTTTTTTCCGCTTGACCTTGTCTCTTTATGATGTCATATTATGAAAAGTACTGAATATTTTGCGAATCACTTAACTACCTTTATAATTTAAATACAAAAGTGCACAGGTTAGTAAGCACCGTTAATTTTTTGAGAGAAATTTTAGAGCTCTGATTTGTTAAATATCTTAGTTCTTGAAAATTTTACTGTTCCATAAGTGTACTTGATTAGTTCAGTTATTAGTCTTGTCTCTAAACTGTAAGTGAGTTGCCAGTTTGACCTATAGATCTTTGAATTTAGCGCCAAATTTTATTGAGAGTACAGTACAGATTTAAAGAGAGATAAGTTAATAACCAGGTCTTCACTTGAAATTATAATACCCAAGGTAAGTTTTGTAATTTTTTTTTATTTTTTATTTTTTAACCATCGTGGTTAGAAGGTTTTTTTTTTTACTTAAATTCATTAAATTTGGGTTATCTGTGGCAAATTACCAACATGTTTTTTCCATTTCTATTTTGGTTTAGTTTTAGATTTTACCCCTGACCCGGTTATTAACTGCTACCTCCGGTTTATCGTTTTGGTCTATATTGATGGTCTTTCAACAATTCTAACGTCATGATTTTTATAGATTGATAATGACTTTAGTTTAAGTCGAAACGTCTCGAAATAGAATAATTCATTTTATCCTGGCTCTGGTTTTTTTGTCTAATGCTGTTTTTGTTTGGTAAAAAAATACAAATAGGGCATAGACCATTTGATGGCTAAATTGAGCGTCAGCCATGTGACAATCTTTCTTGCCAGTTAGATACAAGCAGATCAAAAACTAACTTTCTATTACAAAAAATACTGTGAAATATCAAAAAAGTTGCTGAGTTTTTAGAAGTTAAATGAAAATTTTTGTCGGGTTTAAGCATATAAATCGCATGTCTGCGTCTATACTGCAAGTAAATGGGCGTTTTAAAATCACCATTTTGAAACACACCAAGTGATAGAGTGTTGCCAACATTTTCATGTTTTCAACAACTAAAGCGGTGAGTTGTGTAGCTTTCCTAACTTTAACGCTGTATTGACATCAAACACGGATTGCACTTATTAAATGTGCTCAATTCTCCTATGTTGTTAAGGAAGAGTAACGTGAAATGAAACATTAAGCATTGCTTTGTAAAATGCCTTAGTGCATAAAAAATAACATCAAGAAAATGTGCTTTTAATTTGCTTTTAATCCTCAAAAATTAAACGCAAATCAATGATATAAAGAGTACCGGCTATTTCAAAATCTGCATGTTGATCAAGCGAAGTGTTTTCAAAAATTTTTGGTGCTTGTTTTAAATGAAAATGTTGTGATTAGTTAGCGAATAATATTGCAAAACAATAAAGGAAAACAAGTCATTAAACGGCTTTTATTATAAAGGGTTTAATAAGCTTGCCTCAAAATTATGCTTTTCACTGGAGTAAAACAGGTCATTGAATAGGATTTGTTTCAACTATTTTGCTCAGTTTTATGGTGTTCATAAAAAAAGCCATTCTCAAGCCAACAAATTTGTTGTTGATTATGGCCACTGATGACTCTTACATCATCAGGATTCAATCAGTGGTGGAGTGGACTATTGAAACGGTAGACTCGGGTTTGATTTGCGGTCGGGTCAAACCAAAGAGTATAAAAATTGATAATCACAGCTTTCCTGCTTGACGTTCAGCAACCAAAAGGGAGTGTGTGAAGCATCCACCGTGTGTGGTGAAGAGGTGGCAGCTTGATTCGAAGACCGAAAGGTCCCTTCGCTGTCTCCCGGCCAATGCAACTTGGCAAATAAACTGTAATTACAATTAAAATACAATTATAATCAAAGCAAAATATTATCTATCAATATCTTCACTAAGGCATTACATGGAGGGCAAAAACTTAAAAAGATTTTTAATCAACATCAGGCATTTGCTACAAACAATACGAAATGTTTTTAAGAAGGGTTGCTTTTTCACCCTCTTCTTTCGGATTAAGCGACATATTTTTCTTGATTTCAAGTGATTGCTTCAAATGAATCAAAGCATCGTTACATTGATGCATTTTCATTAAACAGTTTTCAAGGTTCTTATGAGTTTTGGCCACATTACCGTCTTTTCTCAGATTAAGTGAAACGTTTTTGAAGATTTCAAGTGATTGCTTCAAATGAATCAAAGCATCGTTTTATTGATGAATTTCTACAAAAAAGTTTCCAATGTTGTTAAGAGTACCGGCCACATTACCGTCTTTTCTCAGATTAAGCGAAACATTTTTGAATATTTCAAATGAATCAAAGCATCGTTATATCGATGCATTTTCAATAAACAGTTTCCAATGTTATTTAGAGTATCGGCCACATTACCGTCTTTTCTCAGATTAAGTGAAACATTTTTGAAGATTTCAAGTGATTGCTTCAAATGAATCAAAGCATCGTTATATTAATGCATCTTCATTAAACAGTTTCCAATGTTATTGAGAGTATCGGCCACATCACCGTCTTTTCTCAGATTAAGTGAAACGTTTTTGAAGATTTCAAGTGATTGCTTCAAATGAATCAAAGCATCGTTATATTGATGCATTTCCATTAAACAGTTTCCAATGTTATTAAGAGTTAATGCCACATTACCGTCTTTTCTCAGATTAAGTGAAACGTTTTTGAAGATTTCAAGTGATTGCTTCAAATGAATCAAAGCATCGTTATATTGATGCACTTCCATTAAACAGATTCCAATGTTATAGAGAGTATCGGCCACATAACCGTCTTTTCTCAGATTAAGTGAAACGTTTTTGAAGATTTCAAGTGATTGCTTCAAATGAATTAAAGCATCGTTACATTGATGCATTTCCATCAAGCAGCATCCAATGTTACTAAGAGTATTGGCCACACTTCCGTCTTTTCTCAAATTAAGTGAAACATTTTTCTTGATTTGAAGTGATTGCTTCAAATGAATCAAAGCTTTGTTATATTGATGCATCTCCGCTAAACAGTTTCCAATGTTAGTAAGAGCATCGGCCACATTACCGTCTTTTCTCAGATTAAGGGAAACGTTTTTGAAGATTTCAAGTGATTGCCTCAAATGAATCAAAGCATCGTTATATTGATGCATTTTCATTAAACAGAATCCAATGCCACAAAGAGTGTTGGCCACATTACCGTTTTTTTTGAAATTGTCTGATAGTTTTTGTTGAATTTCCAGTGCTTTTTTTAAATAAATTAGAGCATCGTCATATTGCTTGATTTGTGTCAAAGCCGAACCGAGGTCGTTGAACGCAATGGCAAGTTCTTCGTCAGTTTCTTGATCAACACATGTAAGTTCAAATATGTCGACTGCATTGTTAACACTTTTTGCACTGTCACTATATTTTTGCAAACGTGCCTTGCATCTCCCAATCAGAAGGTAAATCCGAGCAGTTGATCGATTTGTGTTTATTTCGCTAATGTTTTTGTTTGAAACAGTCAGAAACTGTTGATATAATTCTAACGCTTCATCAAAAATTTCTATATTGAATAGGTGATCTGCCAGAGTTACAATTAATAATTTGTTTAAATGAACGTCGGTTTTTGTGATGTCATAAGTAAAATAACATTTGGTTTCCAGTTTTTCAATGCAATCATCAAAATTAAAATCTTTTGCAGTCCAAGTAAACTTTAAAGAAAGTTTAGAAATCGTGTGAAATATGTCCAGACCAAAAGTTATTCCTAATGTGATGTTGATTAGTTGCGGATCAGAATAAAAGTGCAGTTTCGTAAAGCTAAGTTGTTTTGCAACTTCAAGTTGCAAGCAGTATGCAATTTGAAAGTAGTTGATTGTGTTTCTAGCTCCTACAATACTTAGAAATTTCTTGATGCTGTCATCAGTTTCATAAAGTTTAACAGGATCGTCACATTGTGACTTCTTTTCCATGTATACTTTTAGTCTCATTTCACATGCAATTGCTATGGCGTACGATAATTTGACTTTTGTTGTTTGCGATATAATTTTCTTGTTAGCCATTGCTTGAATGATGTCGAAACATGAACTTTCAAAAATATTATGAATAGAAGCCAAAGCTGCTACAAATAATGTGCTGCTTCGATAAACCAATTGTTTAATGTTGATTGTTTGTTGTGATTTCAAATTAGCAAGTCGAAATCGTGTAGAAAATTTGTCCAGATCATCTCTAACTTGTTGCTGTAACTCGTGAATTCTTTCTTGCTTAAATTTGTTACTCAAGTATGCTTTAACCCCATAAACAAACTGATCAAAAACGTTTTCATTTCCAAATACAAAACACGTTTTCGTCAGAATGTCAGCCAAGTGATATCCATTTTTCAAGTCTTCTTCAGAACCCAAATATTTCAACATCTCACTGACTGGTTTGATGAGTTCAGCCACAAACGGCTTCTTTGCAGTTTTTTCGAACCTACCTAAAGGAAACTTGCAGGCATGTGGCATCATACCATCAAACGATACCCCTCGTGGGGTGTGAGCATCAAAACACCAACTTAGACTTTTAATGTTTAAACTGGGAATGATAGACTCCTGCAAATTCAAAACAATTACGTGAAATACGACCGAATACCAGCGAAAGTATTCTAAATATTGTTCATAGTAATTGCCATCACACAAAAGAATGACGTGTTCAAAATCTGAGTAGGGAGTTATTTCCTTTCTTGCCAAAGATCCCATTCCAACAATTGAATATTCGCATGGAGGTTTTCCCATTATGTCCAAACAAAACTTGCTTATGTCTGCCATGATATCTTTGTATTTGTTTGCAATTGTTTTGTTGATGTATTCTATTGATTTTGCTTTGCGAACTTGTAATTCACTTAAATCTTCAGGTTTAATGTTGTTGGATGTAATTTCTGCATCAATTTGCTTTAGGAAATCGTCTACAATATTTCTTAGTTTTTTAATTTCATCCTTAACTGTATTTGCTATAGTAACTACGTCTGCCTTGTGGTTTTTTGCATTCGCCTGCTCTAATACATGTTTGCAAACATCAACGAGATCTGCTTTGACTTGAGAAAGATTTGAGGGATTTCGAAGAATGGCGGCATTCAACAAACCAACGCATTTGATCAATGAAATTTTGTCAGGGCTTCGCAGTTTATAAATTAAAGCAATTTTGTGGAGGATTTCAGCTGTTTTTTCAGGCTCTGTTTCCTTCAGTTGGTTTCCTACCGATTCCTTGCAACAACATTGTTTCATTTGCTCAGCGAGCCGCAGCTCCTCATCAAATAACTTTTCCTCCTCCATTGCAAAGATATCAACTGCTCGATATTTTTGACTCAGATCAAACAAGTTTGAAATCTTTTCTCAGCCTCGCAAGTAATTTTCGCACTGTGCGAGGTTGGAAGATTCGAACTTTCATGTAGGTAAATAAAAAAGCTAAAGCAAAAACACCCACAAAAAACGACAATGCCAAAGCTAATAGAGTAAGGTTATATTGTTCAGTTGCTTTGAAATATCTGATTTGCTGTCAAAAAAGGTAAGTAATTGTCATTCATAAGATCGCAAAGAACAAAGATACACACAAAAGACAAGTATAGGGTCACACAGCCAAATTCTTTCATTCAGCACGTAACACTTTTACATTTTCGGATTCAATACAAACTTATTCTTCCGAAAAATCTACAGTATGATACAATTTCAATTATCTAAGCTTAATAAGTAACAGCATAGTTGTTTTTCTGCAACAAATGTTTATAGGCTTGTTCAGTTTGCTATTTTTTTGCCACACAAATGAGAATTTTTTGCCTCACAAAAAAGAATTTAAAATGATTTTTTGATTAATTAAATTTTTTGGCATTTTCTAGCTACTCATGTGTTGTACAATTTTAAGTCTCCGTTTTATTCGATTGAATTTTATTGATGCATTCCAACTGACATATATTGTTGTTGTTGCTGTATACAGTGCATATTTAATTACTTATCCGTTATCGGACAGCGTCAGACGTTAACTTGGACAATCCGGACATTTTTGATTGCAATGTCTACTTCGTGCTTGGACAAATCTGCTCCTGCTTGTTGGAGTATTCTCTGATCCAATGTTCCTGTGGATTTTTTCGAATTCTTGTTTAATGAATTTGCTACTTGTTCTCAGCCACCAAGCAGAGATAATCATCCTAAAGCATTTTATCTACGAACGCAACAACATGATCAGTAGGGTGCGCGTTGATCCCCAATCATGCGATTAGGGTGGTCGTAAAAACGACCCCTTTACATTTTCGTCCACGCTCCAAACCTAAAAATTTCTCTTTTGTTTTTCATTCTATTAGTTTCTCTTTCATTTTCTCATAGGCAACAAAACAAGCCCGAAAAGCCTTGGATGCCATTTTTAAGAACTTCGAATGATTCGACAGGAAATCGTACACTTGTCCTCCAAACAAAAGTTTTGATCTGATTCGAGAACACTGCACGAAAACTTAAGGTCTAATTTTTAATGTGTTATTCATTTTAAAGTCAATTCTTCTGTATATCGGAGGTTTTTTTATAGCAGAACTCAGTTACGGACAAGGCCTGAGAGAGAAATCTTAGCAGAGGGTACAAAAACTAATATTGTGTCTTTTTGCCAAGATGAGAGAAAAAAAATTTCTTTACCGGAAATCCGACCAAGTTTTAGGGTGAAGATCAAAAAAGTCATTGCTAAGCTTTGGCCAGCACACGAAACCATAATTAATTGTGCGCTGGAGCAACTACTTAAGTGCGCGTTAACTTATAGGTTTTCCCTGGCCCCCCCTCACCCCGGGTACGATGTACCCCTGAACTCCCTCTTGCAGGCCCTGGTTATGAAGTGATAAATAATGGATTAAGGTTTCAGTGGATTGCATGCCAACAAAGTCATTTTCTCGTCACTGCAGCAAGCATTCGATTCTAACTGTCCAAAAAAGCACGTTTTTTACAAGACGGTTACAGCTTTCATTATATTAAAAAAATCGTGTTGTTGGATTAAGGAAGAAAAACATTAAGGTTGAAACAAAATTTTTTTCAATTTCAACGTAGCAATCACTTCTCGACGCACAAAATTTGAATTCAACTGACTTAAAAAAATGCGTGCTTGGTAAAAGGCGCTAGAGCCAATGTCACAATGCAACACACATCACAAGTATCGACGTGATTTTTTGATTAAGTGCTTTTTATATAACCAAGTGACTATATGGTATTGCTTTAAATAATTAAATTAAATTTCCAAACATTTCTGTTTTGAAGAGATAGAGCTCGAGATTGGTTTCATTGAAGAAATGAGAAAATATTACTTGAGCTTATAAAAAGTGCTCAGCAGCGTAGTTAGGGGGGGGGCTCGAGCCCCCCCTCCCCATTCGCCTGAAAACTATGCAAAATAGCACGTTTTTTGTGCTTTTGAGGCTGATTTTTGCTCCAAAAATAAAAATAGCCCCCCCAACGGGATTTGGGAGAAGTTGTGAAGGACTTGCCGTTATTTGGACCAGAATAGTGGAGTTTTGTGGATCTGGAGCTAGCCCAAAGTCGATGAAGACCTTTCCTTTTTTTTTTTATTTCACTTGAATTTGGCAGGAGAAACCCTTCAAATTTCGGTGAAGACCTTTTTTTGGAGATCAACTGATTTTGACAAAAAACCGCCTCAATCTAATTCAAGACTGATGAAAATTTGAGTTAAGTTCCTCTACGGTTATATCAAACTTCCAGAAATACCCCCCCCCCCTTTGCGAAATTCTGGCAACGCTACCGAAAATGCTCCAAACTTTATATCACCATTCCCGTTTTCTGCAATAATAGATTTAATCCGTTTGACTCGACACCATTGGCAACCCTGCGTTTTGAAGTTTTGTCACATCAAAAAAGGATGATTATGTAAAGTTTCTTGCAAAGCAAGGAGCGCCATGTTCGATCATCGAACACCGTGCTGCTTACTCTGCAGAAAATTGCCAATTTTCAAAATTCTTTGCAGAATAAGCAATGCGATGTTCAATTTTTTTAAAGGGGATAAAGCATCCAGCTAATTCCGGCAGTTTACAATAGTTTTTAAAAAAGTAGAAACCCTGAGTTTATTCTCCTAGCGTGAATTTCCAGAAAAAGTGAGGGTTTTTGCAGGGGCGTATTTAGAGGGGGGCCATTGTGCCATGGCCCCCCCTTTGGGTCGCCAGGATTGTATAATTGCATGGAATAGTATGCAAAATTGAGGCATGGCCCCCTCCTTTGCAAGTTGGGCATAAGGTTTGATCACACAAAGGGTATGTTCTGTGCGTTTCTTCGAGGCTTGTACCAACGTTTGGGCCTAAAATCGGAGAAAAATTAAGTGAAAATTTTTTTTTGTTTTGCTCTTCACCTAATTTTGGGCAAAAATTCGGACTAAATTTGCGTGAAGACCTTTTTTTTTTTGCGCTTCACTTAATTTTGGGCGAAAAATTGGACTCATTTTGCCTGGAACAATTTCTGATTCAGATCTTTGTTCTTCTCAAATTTCCTGGCCCCCCCCCCCCCCCCCTTTTCAAAATCCTGCGTACGCTACTGATCGTAATGCAGCCTGTACCGGTAAGCTGGGCTAGATGGGTACTGGTACAGTAGTGGTTAACCCTAGGCCATTGCATACCAGTACTGAATAACACCAGACACGAACAGATAAGGCGATATTATTAATAGTCAAACTGAAAGCAGGTATCGGTACTTACTACTTGTAAGTCGAGTTAAGCCAAAACTGTAGCGTGTTACTGGTATCATACCTAGTATGTGGTTCTTATAGGCCTAATGAAACACCGGCTGACTCAGGGACTAGTAGTCTGGTTCCGTAAGAATACCTACGTTAGCTTTGTGACTTGTAGTAAAGTCGAGGCTTTTGTTGAGTTTGTTGCATGTATATCGCAGATCCAAGGCTAGTGGCTATTTCTAAAAACTGAAGGATCCATTGCAATAGGCCTAAGCATTAAAGTTTATCATTGAAGCACTACAGTACTGGTACTGAGAGCATGACAAAATTTTATTGATTGATTGATTGATTGGTGCATCTTTATCCTCCTATCACGAGAAAGCGACGGTGCGCTATATTTTGGACGAATCCGCACCCGCTTAGGAGTTGACCATTTTCCAAGCTTTCCTATTGACGTTTTGACTTCTTCCCACGTAAATTTGCTGCTTGTTCGAAGCCACCAAGCAGAGATAATTATCGTAAAGCGTCTTATCCAAGGACGCAACAACGTGACCAGGGTGCGGGTAGAACTCATGATCCTGCGATCATAGTCGTCGTAAAAACGACGCCTTTACCCATTCGGCCACGCTGCCGACTGATTGGCTGCTTGATTCTACAGTACCAGAGTATTGTAGTCTGAGCAGTGTGTTAGGAATTTCAGATTCATCGTTTGAAAATTTTTCTCACGTGATTGTAGTTAGTATCATTATCAGTCACCCTACCCCACACGTCAACCTATTTCTGTAGCCTACTGTAGAGTTTAAAGTAGCCTCAGAGTTCTATTTCTACTGTTTTAAGAGGAGCCATATTTAGGTGTCTGTGCAGAGTGTATCTTTTTCTCTCCATTCCAAATCAACAACAGATATAGATACAACATAACACAGTACACGTCAAAAATTAAAATTAATTAAATTTAAAGGGCAGATTTATATACATACACTGTAACTTATCAAGCATTACCATGATTTACTCAGACAAGCTAGTGATGATGTCAAATGTGACTGTGCTTTTAATGCTACTGTTTGCATGAATTCAGCCATCAAACTTTGGCAGTTGGAACTTCTAAAGTCGAAGTGATGATACTGTATATTCAATATTCCAAACATAATGTCCAATTGTCCATGGGTTGATTGTTAATTGGGGTAATTTTTTATTATTTAAAATTGAACTAAGACCTATCATCAAGGTATGGGTTAATGGACTTGCTTAGTTAAGCAACAATTTAGACCAAGTCATTATCTAAAGCTATTGTTTGACTAGCATCAGGTGGACCATGGGGTGCCAACCTGTTTGGTTTGTTCTTTTGCATGCAGTAAGATACAGTATTGGTATTAAGTAATACCGTAACCATTACATTTTGACTTTTGCGGTGCGTTGTAACAAGTTTGCAAACTTTTTGTGGTGCGGATAGAATTGAGCGGTGCAGTTTGCGAACAAAAATTTTATGGACCGCACCATCTCTAGAAGTAATTATAATTTCACTTTAATTAATGTACGCAATAGTTCAAAATTTCGCATCGCAATCATTTTTGACTCCATTCCAAGTCATGTCATACATACACAATAATGCTCTTATAGTCAGTGGTAGCAGAGCAGAGTGTTGCAGTAAGCCTTGTCAAGCAGTGCTGTGAGGTGTCAGTTCCTAAATTCTTTGCAATGTACCGTCGTGCCGAGTAGGACTAGGTCAGATGATATTGTTAGGCACACATCGGAAAAGCGAAAAGTTTAAGTAATTCTTATTGCTATTGATATTCGCAGTAGTCTTATAGTACAGCCACAGTGCAGTGGTAGCTAGTGGGCTAGGTAGTGCTTTAAGCGGCGTAGTGGCTTAGGCCTAGTGGTTAGAGCATTGGTCTCACAGTCGGTGGACCTGAATTTGATTCCGTTATCGAGCCGTACCAAAACACTTTAAAAAATGGTATTTACATCTTTCCTACTTGGCGTTCAGCACTTGAAAGGATAGTGTGAAGCTTTACTGGTGTAATAGACAGGTGGCAACGACTCTAACACCCTATGGTCATTTTGCTGTTTCCTGGCCAAGGCAACTCTGTGAATAAATATGCAAAAATTATAAGGCAATGGCATCTAGCAGTTTACAGCTAGGTCTGGAATGTCAAGCAGGAAAGCTATGAATACCAATTTTTTAAGTTTTTGCAAGACTCTCTACCAAGTAGTTAAGTATCCTACTGAGGTAGTAGTAGTAGTTATTCCAGGCCTGCAGACTGATGACTACCAGGCAGATGCTATAACCACTGCTTATCTCAACATCAACATGGTAGAGGTGGAATGCACGTGTGGAGGCCACAGGCGTAGCGAGAGGGGGGCCCCAGGGGGCCCGCCCCCCCCCAATTGAAATACCACCAATGATAAAAAAATTATGACAACAAAGCCTAGCAATGTTTAGTTGCAGTTATGGACGACAAGGGAGCCCCGGGGCCCCTAACTAACAACCAGAGGGCCCCACGGCCCTAACTAACGACCAGGAGGCCCCAGGGCACCTAAACAACGACCAAGGAGCCCTGGGGCCCCTAAGTGAAAAACGGGAGCCCCGGGACCTCTAACTGAGAAACAGGGGGCTCCTAATTGACAACCAGGATCCCCCAAGGCCCCTAACTAACAGACAGGGGGCCCCTAACTAACAACCAAGGGGCCCCTAACTAATGACCAGGGTCCCCAGGACCCCTAACTAACGACCAGGGGACCCCGGGGCCCCTAACCAACAACCAGGGGACCCCTAACTGACAAACTGGTGCCCCGGAGCCTCTAACTGACAAACAGGAAGCCCTGGGCCCCTAATTGACAACCAGAGGCCCCCAGGGCCTCTAACTAACAACCGGGGGGCCCACAGCTCCTAACTGGCGAACAGGAGGCCCCTAACCAACAACCAGGGGGCCCAAAGGGCCCTTAGCTAACGACCAGGAAACCCCAGGGCTCCTAACTACCGACCAGGCACCCCTAACCGACAACCAGGTAGCCCCGAAGCCCCTGACTGATAAACGGGGGCCCCGGGGCCTCTAACTGACAAACAGGAGGCCCTGGGGCCCCTAATTGACAACCAGGGCCCCCCAGGGCTCCTAACTAACAACCAGGGGACCCTGGGGCCCCTAACTGATGACCAAGGGTCCCGAACCAGGGGCCCCGCGATTCAAATTTTTAACAATTTATACGCAAAACCTGTAAAAAAATCTAAAAGTTTTGTGCTAAAAGTTGCAATCCCCGTCCCTCGTTTAACGTTATTATGAACTTAATGCTATAACACAGGCGGTAATGCAAACCCCTACTGAAATACTATCAATGATAAATATAATGAGAGCATGCCAGTATGTTTTCCTTGTCCGGATTTGCAGTTTCTTTAATTTAGGATATACGCGTCGAAAGCAAGCAATAATAATGACGACCACTTGTCCACGTCATAATAATGTCATGCAATTCTTGGAGACTTCAAAAAAACTGTCAAGTGGCTTGACTGGAGTCCTCCTCGTTCTGGAGAAAAGTTATTTTAATTTTGCTTTAAATGTTTTTTTATGAAAAAACTTGAGGGCGCAAACGTTTCTCAAAATCATAGGCGTAGCCAGGGGGGTGGAGAGTGGCCCAGGGAGCTCGGGCCCCCTCAATCGAAATGCCATCAATGACAAAAATTTAACAAAAAAACCTTGCTTCTTCATTATCAGTTTCTTTTAGCATCTTTGCATACAACAGTAATTAACAATAAATAATATTGACGACCTGGGGGCCCGGAGCACCCCCTTAATTCAATGTTTCCAACCAATTTAAACGTATAACCAGAGTGAAATCAAGGGTTTTTGTCCTAAAAACTGCAAGCTCAGGCCCTCATCTAAACTTTTTATGAACGTAATGGAATAACCAGCGCCGTATTTGTCGCATGGCACAGCGCCAGGCCCTGTGCTTAGATGGCATGACTTTTTCTGGTCTTCACTTATATTTGGCAGGAAGATGTCGCAAAAATCCCCCAAGTGCCAGGGGCCCCGTGCAATGTAAATCCGGCACGGAAATAGCATGTTTAGTATGCGTAACTGTCATCTATTGTACCATTTTTCAATAACGATTCAACTCCACTTCGCCAGTTTTTACGTACAAAATACTTTTAAAAAAAATAGCTAGAGAATATGCTCAATGAACAAATTATTGAATTTCGATTGAGGGGGCCTGTGCCCCCTGGCCGTACATGTACTCCTATAACTGGTCAAATTTAAAATAAAAAAAGATCTTGACGCAAAATCTTCGAGTGGATTACAATTTACTGCTAAAATATTGCAGGAGGCAATGTGCCTACATGGACCAAATCACTTATAATTAAAATTTTACACCACAATGCAAGATTTTAAACGTGTTTTGGACTTTAATTGCAAGTAAAGGAGGACTGAACAGTTAAATTATTTCGATTGGCTTTCAAATGTTAAAAATCTAGTTCTTTCAAATGGCTTTGATCACGTGCAAAATATGATCTAATGGGATTAAAAAAGCTTTTTTTCCAAAAACTTAAAAAATTGCCCAGCGGCTGGGGGCTTTGCCCCCAGGCCCCCATAGTCACCGGCGGCTGGGGGATCCGCCCCCACACCCCCATCCGTTATACGTTTGAGTACAATAGCTTACTCAATACGTCTCCTAAGTTCGACATTTGCACTTTCTAACGAATAGTTTCGCCCTCTCTCATTACCAAAATCCGGGTTATGTGCCAACAGACTACAGCTTCAGATCTTCTATTCTGCGATATCTTTGCCCCACAAAAAGTTCCTTTTTAAAAAATATATGATGACGTCATTGCATGTAAATTGTGGTTTGGGGCCCCCCCCAATCAAAAATCCTGGCTGCGCCTATGGTAGAGGCTATCCCAGTTGTACTCATTTGGCGGTGGCCTACTGGTATGTTACTAGCCATTATCAAATGTAATTGTTTGCCAAGTAGCCTACTGGTTCGCTTAACTTTCATGTTTTCTAAAAATCCTCTATGTTCTAATACAAAGTTTTGTAGCCTATATTCTAGATAGTCAATTCGTTTATTAAAGCTTAGGCTATTAAATAACCTAGTGCCTTACTGGTACGGTACTGTAATAGCCTAGTAAATAAGAAATTTTTGAACCTATTGGCCTTGACAAGTGACAACTTATAATTATGGAAAGTGAAGCATATGTTTCTTTACCAGAGGCAGTGACAATTAATAATAGTTCTGGGAACAATTCTGATAAGGAAACTACTGGCAGTGCTGGAACCAGTACCAACAATGGTACCGGTTGCATTAAACTGAATATACATGCATAGAAGTGCAATGTCACTTGCAACTTGCATACAGATATTTACTTTTAGTCGTAATGTCAAAATACGTCGACACTCTTTTTTGACTCTATAAAAAGTTATCGATTTCATTATCGATTATTTTTTACTTTTTTTTTCATTATCGATATCGCCTAATCTTTACTATTTTTTTTAAAGTATTTTGTACGTAAAAACTGGCGAAGTGGAGTTGATTGATTGATTGATTGGTGCATCTTTATCCTCCTATCACGAGAAAGCGACGGTGCGCTATATTTTGGACGAATCCGCACCCGCTTAGGTGTTGACCATTTTCCAAGCTTTCCTGTTGACGTTTTGACTTCTTCCCACGTAAATTTGCTGCTTGTTCGAAGCCACCAAGCAGAGATAATTATCGTAAAGCGTCTTATCCAAGGACGCAACAACGTGACCAGGGTGCGGGTTGAACTCATGATCCTGCGATCATAGTCGTCGTAAAAACGACGCCTTTACCCATTCGGCCACGCTGCCGACATTGAATCGTTATTGAAAAATGGTACAATAGATGACAGTTACGCATACTTAACATGTTATTCCTGGGCCAGATTTACATTGCGTGGGGTTATGGCACTTGGGGGATTTTTGCAACATCTTCCTGCCGAATATAAGTGAAGACCAGAAAAAGTCATGCCATCTGAGCACAGGGCCTGGCGCTGTGCCATATGAAAAATCTGGCGCTGGTTATTCCATTACGTTCATAAAAAGTTTAGATGAGGACCTGAGCTTGCAGTTTTTAGGACAAAAACCCTTGATTTCACTCTGGTTATACGTTTAAATTGGTTGGAAACATTGAATTAAGGGGGTGCGCCGGGCCCGATGATGGTCAATATTATTTATTGTTAATTGCTGTTGTACGCGTGTACTGTTGTACGCAAAGATGCTAAAAGACACTGAAAATGGAGAAGCAAGGTTTTTTGTTAAATTTTTGTCATTGGTGGCATTTCAATTGAGGGGGCCCGGGCTCCCTGGGCCACTCTCCACCCCCCCCGCTACGCCTATAATTTTGAGATACAATTCCGCTCTTAAGTTTTTTCATAAAAAAATTTATAGCAAAATTAAAATAACTTTTTTTCCGAACCGTCGAGGACTCGAGTCAAGTCACTTGACAGTTTTTTGAAACCTCCAGAAATTGCATGACATTATTATGACGAGGAAACGTGGTCGTCATTATTATTGCTTGCTTTCGTACGCGTATATCCTAAATTAAAGAAACTGCAAATCCGGACAAAGACAACATACTGGCTATGCTCTCATTATATTTATTATTGGTAGTATTTCTATGGGGGGGTTTGTATTACCGCCTGTGTTATAGCGTTAAGTTCATAATGATGTTAAACGAGGGCCTGGGATTGCAACTTTTAGATTTTTCACAGATTTTGCGTTTAAATTGTTAAAAATTTGAATCGCGGGGCCCCTGGTTCGGGACCCTTGGTCATCAGTCAGGGGCTCTGGGGTCCCCTAGTCGCCAGCTAGGGGCCCCCTGGTTGTGAGGGGCTCTGGGGGCCCCTGGTTGTTGATTAGGGCCCCCAGGGCGCCTGTTTGTCAGTTAGGTGTCCTTGGGGCTCCGTGGTTGTCGGTTAGGGACCTCGGGGCCCTCTGGTTGTTGGTTAAGGGCCCTGGAGCCCCTTGTTTGTCGGTTAGGGGCCCCCTGGTTGTCAGTTAGGGGCCCTGGTTGTTAGTTAGGGGCCCTTTGGGCCCCTGGTCGTCAATTAGATCCCCAGGGCTTCCTGCTCGTCAGTTAGAGGCCCTAGGCACCCGTTTGTCAGTTAGGGGCCCCGGGGCATCCTGGTTGTTGGTTAGGGGCCCTGGGGTCCCCTGTTCGTTAGTTAGAGGCCTTGGGGCCCTCTGGTCATTAGTTAGGGGCCCCCTGGTCGTTGGTTAAAGGCTCCCTGGTCGTTAGTTAGGGACCCTGGTTGTCGGTTAAGGACTCCCTGGCTGTTAGTTAGGGGCCCCCAGATTTGTTAGTCAGGGGCCCCGGGGCTCCCTCGTCATCCCTAACTGCAACTATACATCGCTAGACTATGTTGTTATAATTTTTTATCATTAGTGGTGTTTCAATTGGGGAGGGGCCAGGCCCCCTGCCCCCCCCCCCCCCCCCCTATTTACGCCTATGACGGTATTGGCTAACCTATTAGTAGATTAGTAGACAGCACAGCGCAGCTCTGCTAACCGAAACTCCAGAGCGGGTGAGGGTTTATCCGACATGTAGCGGCACCGTCGCTTTCCCGTGATAAGAGGATAAACATGGAATCAATCAATCAATATGTTATGAGTTTGGAAGGTCTACTGGCAGCAGGCTGGCAGACTGGTAGCGGCAGGTCTTGATATTGCAAAAAAGAACGTATTTACTTTTTTTTTTTTAGTTTCAAATTTTTAAGATAGCCTAAGCCTGTAAGCTAATCAAGGGTTTTATGTTCTTTTGTTGACATTATACAGTAGGCTACCGCACAATTCGGAACAAACATATCATACTTTGCAAAAGGGAACATTTTGATGATGTTACCATTTGCAATATCAGGGCCTGCCGCTACCAGTCTGCCAATAGACCTACCAAACTCATAACATATTGATTGATTGATTGCATGCATATCCTCTTATCACGGAAAAGCGACAGTATCGCTACATGCCGGATGAATCCTCACCCGCTTTGGAGTTTCGGTTAGCAGAACTGCGCTGTGCTGTCTACTAATAGGTTAGCCTCTACATAAACAGATAGGCTAAAGTAGGCAGGCAGAAATCATACGGTATTACCGGTACGATACCTTAACCAGTTAACTCCTGTAGCCTATTAACTCATCAGTAGCCTATATCTAACATAGTTCCGGCACTCCGGCACTCTGTAAATACGATGTGCTTGAGAATATAAGTAGGCCTATAGACTATTTACTGGTTCTTGAGAAAAAAAATATAGACTATTCGAGATTGCCATAATTTCAATATCAAATAACCTGTGTTTTTTTGTTTTTGTCTTGCAACTTTTTTTCTGTTTATATAAACTGAACTCTATCTCTTGCGCAAGGTTTTGCAGAAAATGGATGAAGAACGCAAAGCAAATCGAACACCAGTACCACGTGACTTATCAACCCACCATTGCTTGTCATAGACGCTGTATTAGCCTATAGGTTTTCAGAAGATTTCTGATAGTATTCGCAATACAATTTTTGCAGATTGAAAGATATGAAAAAATTATCGGTCGAGACCAGACCGAAGCGTGTCTGCTGTCCAACGGAAACTTCAAATATTTGACTGTTTCTTCACGCGTGATTTTATTCTCGCATGTTTCTTGTAAATTTTGGAACTTACTAGAGTAGCAATTCTAATAGGTAATGGTGCAAAAAGTAGAACTCGAAGAGGAAAACGATCAAAAACATGGAACTAAAACTTTTGATTTCAACATAACTATCACTTTGATTAATGTATTAGGATTTAACTTCTCTTATAGTTGTAATTGAATTGCAGTTTTAGTGATTGGGATTTCCCATCTGCACAGGCAATAGAGAACGCCTAATGCAATAAAGATAATAGCCTCTTTTTCCTTTTTCTTTCTGTACTGGTTATGCTGCCCAAACTCATAGGCGTAGCCTGGATTTTTGATTGGGGGGCCCGAACCACGAATCACATGCAATAACGTCATCAACAATTTTTTAAAAAGGATTTTTTGTGGAGGCAAAGATATCGTAGAATGGAAGATCTGAAGCCGTAGCCTTTGGGCACTTAACCACAGGATGTCGAACCGAACCTAAATCCGAATGAACCGTTTCATTTTAGTGAACCCGAACTGAATCTGAACCAACAAAATTTTACTTCAGTAAACCTGAACCAAACCTGAACCCTCCAAATTGTGCTCAAGTGAACCCAAACCGAACCTGAACCTCTAACAAAAGTAAAAATATTTTTCCATATCCGGATGCAGCTGGCGCTGGTACACGCACAATATAAGAGCAGTGGTGATCATCAACTGGATCAGCAATTTCTCCTTTTTTTTTTTCTGGACGAAACTACTAACGACAGTTATATTTAAAGTCAATGTACCTGAACCGAACCTAAACCAGTAATATTTTACTTGAGCGAACCTGAACCAAACCTGAACCTCGAAAATGGTGCTCAAGTAAACCCGAACCAAACCTGAAACGCTAAAATATTTTGAGCAGGAGCTAAACCTGAACCCGAACCGTTATTTGAAACGGTTCGACACCCTGCTTAACCAGGATTTTGGTAAATGGAGAGGGCGAAAACTAATACCGTAGTAAAAAAGTGCAAATGTATAACTTGGAAGACGTGTTGAGTAAGCTAGTGTACTCAAACGCATCACAGACGGAGGTCTAAAGGCGGAGTCCCCTGCCGCCGGTGGCAATGGAAGTTGAAGAGCAAAGCCCCTAGCCGCTGGGCGATTTTTGTTAGTTTTTGGAAAAAAAAAAGCTACCTCAATCCCATTAGATCACATTTCGCACGCGTTCACAGCAGAAATAGAACCGGTCAGGATTTTCTCGACCCGACCGGTAAATTAAAAATCATTGCCGGTTGACCGGCTGGTCGACCGGCCGGTGGACCAGATTTTTAACAGAAGGTTTTTTTTCACTATTCAATGTATATAATGAAGAATTTTCAAAAGGGGGGCATGGGTGAGGTGTTAAAAATTGTGACTTTAGACAGGGGTTTGTGACTTTAGACAAAATTTGTGACTTAAGACGAAATTTTTTGCCTTTTTTTGCAAAAATTACTCAATTTTAAGAACTTTTTTGGTTAAGTTTCGGTTTGAAAGACCTGTTTTGAGCAGCGCAAAACGTGCACAAAATAAGCATAAAAAGCACTGGAGAGCACAAGCTAAATTATTAGACGTTCTTTTTATGATATTTTGCGAAAGGCCAAAAAATACAGTTACAATATTTTAGCAATTGGTGACAGATAATTTGCAATTTGCCGAGCAGCAAACACTAAACTTTTTTTCGGCAGTAGGCCTACTGCCTTTGCAGTTGCAAAAAGATAAATGAGAAAAAAATAACAGCAGAAGATAGGTACGGTTACAGTAAAAACATACAAACATCTTGTACTATTATACCCTACAAAGCTTGTACTATTATACCCAAAAACATTAAAATGATGGAGCAATGACATTACATAATATTGAAAATTATGTCACTAACAGCGTGAAAAAAAGGAATATTGAAAAATTATGTCACTAACAGCGTGAAAAAAGCAAAAATACTGAAAAATTATGTCACTAATAGCGTGAAAAAAGGAATACTGAAAAGTTATGTCACTAACAGCGTTAAAAAAATTAATAAAATTTATAACAACCGGGCTGCTTCACTAACTGTTCGAAAAAGTATGAAAAGGGTATATTGCAACACATTATGTACTGGAAAAGGTTTTTAGCTCCTCAGAGATTTATATTAATTGTTCCGTCCGTATACAAATCTCGGTGGAGCTAAAAACCTTTTCCAGTACATAATGTTTTGCAATATAACCTTTTCATACTTTCTCAAACTGTTAGTGAAGCAGCCTAGTTGTTATGAATATTATTAATTTTTTTCACGCTGTTAGTGACATAATTTTCAATATTATATAATGACATTGCTCCATCATTTCAATGTTTTTGGGTATAATAGTACAAGTATTGTGATGTTCGAAAGTTTTTACTGTTACCTATCTTCTGCTGTTATTTTTTTCTCATTTATCTTTTTGCAACTGCAAAGGCAGCACTGCCAAAAATTGTTCTGCAGAAGCTTTCCGGTTTGGGAAGCGAAACGTCAAACCAATAAATAAACTCATTGGTAGTACGAAGTCGTTATGAATAACTATCCCCATGAACGCAACGCGTCCGTTATTTTCATTGAAAACACTAAACTGTTATGACGTTGGCTAGAAAACTTTCGAAATATAATGTGCCCCAGCAGTTTGTAGAAATGCTGCAACTTGAGAACAAGCCATGGCTAGTTAGATATAAAAAATAAGAGCTATGTCTTTCTTGCCCAGAGTAGAGTGTGGTAAATTTAAGTTGAAAAAAGCTTTTCAAAGCGGCAAGATTTTAGCATGTAACAAAAAATCTGAATTCTACGCCACTTCTACTCTAAAGCTGATTAAAATGTTGCTAAAATGCTAGGTAGCGCAAGCCAGTTTCACATTCATGCTTTATTAGAATTTGATTACGCGATTTTAACGTATATTTTGCACTTTTTTTGCTTTGTGCCGTGGCCCAAAGTGGGGGAGCATGGCACAATATTCCCACCCTAAATACGTCCCTGGATGTGCATGTCTTAATGGTCACAGCATATTAATCACAGCTTGAAACCATTCAACAAGTGTTTTCGAAAGATGTGGTTTGTTAATACTGTTTTTTTATAAAAAGTTTAGTTCATGATAAAAAATATAAGTATATTTCGGTTGGTGCTTAGATGTCTTTTAGTTGCCAGAAAGGAGAATTTGACTGATTTTTCAATTTGCTTGACCGGCCGGTCGAAGAATCTCGACCCGACCGGTTTCCATCTCTGGTTAACAGCCATTGGAAAGAACTAAATTTTTAACATTCGAAAGCCAACCGAAAGATTTCAATCGTTCAATCCTTCTTTTACTTGCAATTAAATTCCAAAACACGTTTAAAATCTTACATTATGGTGTAAAATTTTAATTGTAAGTGATTTGGTCCTAGTAGGAGGAAGTAAGGCAAATGCCTCCTGCAATGTTTTAGCAGTTAATAATAATCCACTCAAATATTTTTCTTAGAGATTTTTGTTTTGTCATGAAGTTAACCAGTTATAGGAGTACGTGTACGGCCAGGGGGACCAGGCCCCGTCAATTCAAATTCAATAATTTGTTCAATGAGCATTTTCCCTAGCTAATTTTTTGAAATAATTTGTGCGTAAAAACTGGCGAGGTGGAGGTGAATCGTTACTGAAAAATGATACAATAGATAGTTACGCTTACCAAACATGCTATTTCCGTGCCGGATTTACATTGCGCGGGGCCCCTGGCACTTGAGGAATTTTTGCAATAATGCCCTGCCAAATATAAGTGAAGATCAAAAAAGTCCTACTATCTGAGCGCGGGGCCCTGGCACTGTGCCATATGGCAAATACGGCGCTGATTATTGCATTACGTTCATAAGTTTAGATGAGGGCCTGAGGTAGCAACCTTTGGACAAAAACCCTTGATTTCACCCTGGTTATTATACGTTTAAATTGGTTGGAAAAAATTGAATTAAGGGGGCGCGCCGGGC
Organism: Trididemnum nubilum; assembly: GCA_963965965.1. Classification (NCBI taxonomy): domain Eukaryota; kingdom Metazoa; phylum Chordata; class Ascidiacea; order Aplousobranchia; family Didemnidae; genus Trididemnum; species Trididemnum nubilum. Next base: position 20,903,411 of record OZ014482.1, on the reverse strand, counting down.
CCCCAGGTCGTCAATATTATTTATTGTTAATTACTGTTGTACGCGTGGACTGTTGTACGCAAAGATGCTGAAAGAAACTGAAAATGAAGAATTAAGGTTTTTTGGTCATTGGTGGCATTTCGATTGAGGGGGCCCGGGCCCCCTGGACCACTCCTCTGGCTACGCCTACGATTTGAGATAAGACCACGCCCTTAAGTTCTTTCATAAAAAAACAACACTTAAAGCAAAATTAAAATAACGTTTTTCCAAACCGTCGAGGACTCGAGTCAAGTTACTTGACAGTTTTTTGAAACGTCCAAGAATTGCATGACATTATTATGACGTGAAAACGTGGTCGTCATTATTATTACTTACTTTTGTATGCGTAAATCCTAAATTATAGAAATTGCAATTCCGTACAAGGACAACATACTGGCTATGCTCTCATTATATTTATCATTTGTAGTATTTCTATGGGGGGGGGTTGCATTACCGCCTGTGTTATAGCATTAAGTTCATAATAACGTTAAACGAGTGCCTGGGGTTGCAACTTTTAGGACAAAACTCTTAGATTTCTCATAGGTTTTGCTTATAAATTGTTAAAAATCTGAACTAAGGGGCCCCTGGTTTGGAACCCTTGGTCGTCAGTCAGGGGACCTGGGGCTCCCTGGTTGTCGGTTAGCGGCCCCGGGGCTCCCTCGCCGTTTGTGCGTAATTACTGAAAAAAAAACTGCAACTAAACATTGCTACGCTATTATGTCATAATTTGTTTATCATTTGTGGTATTTTAATTGGGGGGGAGGGGGGGCGGGCCTCCTGGGCCCCTCCGGCTACGCCTATGCCCAAACCGTACCTCTTTATGCAAGGTTTTGCAGAAAAAAAATAACAGCACCCAAGGCGAATCGAACGCGAGCAGCACGTGAGTTGTTGAGCGCGCGCTTTACCATTTCGGTACAGAAACAATGATCCAATTCCTTCGGGCCCCCCCCAAAAAAAAAACTGCTGTTATTTTGCATTTGGGGATGGTGCAGCTGTAAAGAATCGTTCAAATTCGCAACGACGAAGGTTTGATTATTTTTCTTTGCAAATTCAGCAAGTTCGTGTAAAAACCTGTGTTGAAAAAATTGGCCTATGTTCTTGCTGAATTTATGTAATTTTTTTAACTGATCAGTGGTCGAGTGGATAGAGTGTCTGTTACTGAAACGGTAGACTCGGGTTGGATTTAGAATGGAATTTTGGGTCAACTAAAGACAATAAAAATGGGCATTCACAGCTCCCCTGCTTGACGTTCAGCAATTAAAGTGTGTTAACAGTGCGAAGCCTCCACCGTGTGGTAGACAGGTGCTGAGCAGGTGGCAGCTTGACTCGAAAACAATAGGTCCCTTTGCTGTCTCCTGGCCAAGTCAACTTGGTGAATAAAATGTAATTACATTTACAGTTGTGGTCGTTCTGTTAAACAAATGATTGTTGTTGTTTTGCTTTACACCGCTTGAATACGAATTATCGACTTCTTACAGTACAATTGCCTTGAAAATTGAAATATCAACAATGATTAGCCCAGTTCCGTTACTGGTGCTAAATACACATAAAGTCTACGAAGGTATTTCATACTGATATGCGGATTTCTTGCGCGGGCTATATCTTTTTAATATACCAATACTAAAAATTTAGGAACAAGAAAATGCCCGAAATGAACTGGCGTGCAGGAAGTAACTTGTAGCCTATCACAACTAGATTTATGGCGAGTATTTGAGAGACGACATACTATACAACAAACAGAAGACATGTTGGCTGACACAAGAAACTTATTTTTTATAAAAACAGCAACTTTGTGGTCGAGGCTGCCTGTTGTTAAATTTTTATAAATATTCAGCGTCATTTGTTTTTAAATTTTGTTCTGGTTTAAAATTGTCTTTTGTTATTATTTATCATGATTATTTAAATAGTCTTTGGCCCAATTAATCATAGCAATATAAAAAAAAGGCCAAGAATACTATGCTGATTACATACAAAAGCGTTGTACTATATTACGTATATTTGGTTGCTGTTCGTAAGTATAATTTTCATCACTGAGGCTGGCATTGTTCGAAAATTTCTCTTAAATTGTATGTAAAATGAGCTTCGTGATTTTATAGATTGTTATTACAAAATGAAGAGTGCACTATGTTTTTTTCTTTCAATATTTTCACGTTTCACATTTTACACTGAATAAGCTTTTTTCAAGTGATTCGAAAAGTGATAAGCAAAGTGGCGGCTAAAACGTTCATCATAAGATGTGTATGAAGTTTGGTTCCAAAAACGACGGAATCAGATCAAGGTTTGAAAATGTATTAAGTTTTAAGCCTTCTCCATTTTTAGACCAAAATCTATGAGTTATGATAAGTGTTGAAATGAGGAAAAAGAACTACGAACAAGAACAAAAACGTTTAATTTCAACAAAGGATAAGCGTACTGGAAAAAATGTAAATTGACCGCTCCTTAGATGTTAATAATGCATTGTAGAACACACCAAAGCGTGTAACAAGTTTGCAAGGCCCATCTCCCCGTTATTGCATTTGGGCAATATCGCAGCAGTGGCGAACCGTTGGCAACACTGTTTTCGATTTGGCCGGGCGAGATTTGAACCTAAGACCTCCCGCTCCAGAAACGAACGCGTTATCGCTCGATCAACTAGCCGAAAAGCGATATTTTTCGTAAGTTAATATTCTTTTTTTTAATTTTGGTTTTTCTCATCAACGATGAAGAAAATTAATCAAACACTCCGTTTGATGTTACAAAGACAAAATTTCAGATAAATGAAAAGCATACATTTTTGTTGCCGAATATGAATTTCGAGCAACTCTTGTAAAACTTTAGCTATTTTGTACGGAGTTTTATCTGGCATTATTATGTTAATAGTAATGCAATAACGCTGCTTTCTTTTCCTGTTAAAATGCACTACTTTTCGTAGTATGTGTATGTCTATTGTATCGATCTTACACTTTAACTACAACTTTGCATAACTAGAAGAGTGCTCGATGCTCTTATGAGGATCAAAGCAGTTTAATAAACAGGCTTATGGCTGAGAAATATATCATTTATTTCTCACAGATCTGTCTCATGCGTTAGCGCTATCACCAGGAGGACATAGATTTCATTTAAATAGAAGGTGTATTTACTAAGATCTACTTTCATGATGATCGCGGTAACGCGTGAAACAGGTCCATAGAATGAAAATATTCAGTCATAAACCTGGCTATTAGCATCTACATTGAAATATTTTCCTGATAAAATCAACAAGAAGAGACAAACAAAACGGTGTCCTTGACGTGACAGGGATGGCAATCACATCGCATCAAAAATTGCATATCATCGCACGCTTTTTTCAAAAATATGGCATCAAATTATCACACCCAAATACTCAAAAATCCACATGCATTATCGCATCGTAAAATTTGGAATGAAAATCTGCGATTTTTGAGATTATTTTGATTTTTTGTCATTATTTCTGCTTTGGTTTCTTGTGTTTCGTCACAACGTACATTTCTGGCAAAAGTTTAAGAATGTTTTGGCATTTGCTGCATCACAACCACAATATGTAATTAAAATAAAGTCTTGCGCTGGCTGAGCTCAGTTTACATTGCTTTAGACACAAACTTTGCCTTTAAAATTAATAAAAAAAATCAGTAATCGCAAAAGTATTTGCAAACTAGTTGCGATTTTATCGCATCAAAAAAATTTAAATTATCGCAAAAAAAAAAAACTGCATCCATTGTTCTGATCTGCATCGCAATTTTCTTGTGCAACAAATATTGCACAAAGTCATCGATGCACTTGCCATACCCGCTTAAAATAGCTGTTGATACAAACATAATATAAAATATTGGAAGTTTAGTAAGAATCATAAGCAAAAGAGTAAAACAAATTTAAAATTTCTAACACTAACAATACACAATGATCATACCAACTTTTTGCTTTATCTTCGTTGCCGTGTCGATATTGTTGTACGTTATTTACATAAGATCTGTTTCAAACAATTTATTAACACTTGAACTGAACTGATTAATACGTTCAATTGAAATAAACTACATAAATGAAAAAATCGGACAGGCAATGGATGCCACAGTTCATCTTTGGGGTAGATAGGGTTAATTTTATGATGATTGCAAAGCAGTGGTGGAAATTTAAAGTTAGTCGAGCACGATCTTAGAAAATACTTCACAATCTTTGCTTATTTGACCCTATTTTTAGGATTGGAGAGGATGCTGCTTGATTAAGATAACCGGTTATATTGTACTTTGCATTTTCGACTAATGAGAGGCGAGTTTCGAAATGACGTCATTTAAATGGCGCACTAAAACTTTGTTCTACCATTTTTTTGTAAAATAGAGTTATCTTTTCTATTTGAATAAGAGTTACCACTATTACCCTCAAGAGTCTAAATGCGAAACAGCTTATTGGAGCATCATTTTATTGGTGTTTATATTAAATGTTAATTTTAACTTGCTCTGATCATACATAATCGAGCTCTTTGTCTGTTTCGCGGCAAAGCACTTATAATCGAGTTACGTGCATCATGTTTCCAGTTATAACTATCACTAACATTCTGCATCATTTTTTACAATATCAAGATTTTACTGGTTAGCCATTAAGCTGCTAAAATTACTGTAGTTTCAATTTAAGGGCGCACGATACGTTAAACGTATTGTATCAGTATACAGTAGTATTTTTGAAATCAAATGAAATAATTTGGGCCGAACAGGGCTGAGGTTAGAAATAAGTGCACGTTCAGGAAAATGTAATTTCTGGCAAATGCACATTCAGGAAAATGTAATTTCTGGCAAGTGTATGTTCAGGGAAATGTAATTTCTGGAAAATGCACATTCAGGAAAATGTATGTTCGGGATAATGTATTTTCGGCCAAGTGTTTTTCGGGGAAATGTAATTTCTGGAAGGTGTTTTTCGGGAGGTGTATAGGATCCCTCAAGTTTGCCTCGTAGCGAAGGCTTTTAACAGTTCGAACAAGAAGAGAGCGACTGCATTGTTCTTTTCTCTCGAGTAAATTAAGTGACAAAGAAATTGACCTCGTAGCGAAAACTACGCAATTAATGTGTTAACAGACTGTAAGTTGATTGTCTCTACTTTCCAGTTTGTAAAAAGTCACTTGATTCGTTAAAATAAATTAGCGAGTTTCAAAAAAGTTAGCAATTGAGAAATGAGTTTGTAGTTGAAAAGATTCACGACTTAAGAAATAAGGAATTGAGAACTTCTTTTTTGTAGTTTGCGTGTTAGTCAAGTAGCTAATTATACTACTAACAAAAATAATTTTGGGTTACACAGTATTCGAATCGGAATCTTCATGCAAAATTTTGTGTTCTTTATGTTAGCACAAAGCAGGAGTATGAAGTGTTTGTGAAAATAGCTCTTGGAAAACTAGTGCATACTGCATACTTACTAATCGAGTAACCGACTAATCGTGTCAGAAAAGTAAAGTTGTTTATTGCAGTTGGTAAATTCTTAACCTATACGTTACTTTTAACAGAATATTCAACATTAATTTTGTATTTATTTATCTATTATCAATTTTGTGATGCCAAATAATCGCCAAATTGTGCATATGAATGTTTCCGACTTGGCGAAAAAACTGCAGCCTTATATCACGGCTGTGAACTCGAACTTGAACTCGAAAAAACTCGATTATTTATTGGCTCCTTCAGTACTTTAGAGGTAAATAATAATCCACTCGAAGATTTTCCTTAGAGATTTTTGTCTTGTCATGAAGTTAGCGACCAGTGATAGGAGTACATGTACCGCCAGGGGGCCCAGGCCCCCTCAATTCAAATTCAATAATTTGTTCAATGAGCATTTTCCTAGCTATCTTTTTTAAAGTATTTTGTGCGTAAAAACTGGCGATGTGGAGATGAATCGTTACTGAAAAATGATACAATACAGTAGATAGTAACGCTTACTAAACATGCTATAACCGGGCCTGATTTACATTGCGTGGGGTTATGGCACTTGAGGGATTTTGCAACAACGCCCAGCGAAATATAAGTAAAGATCAAAAAAAGTCCTACTATCTGAGCGCGGGGCCTTGGCACTGTGCAATATGGCAAATTTGACGCTGGTTATTGCATTATGTTCATAAAAAGTTTAAATGAGGGCCTGAGGTAGCAACTTTTGGACAAAAACCCTTGATTTCACCCTGGTTATACGTTTAGATTGGTTGGAAAAATTGAATTAAGGAGGTGGGCCGGGCTCCCTGGTCGTCAATATTATTTATTGTTAATTACTGTTGTAAGCGTGTACTGATGCACGCAAAGATGCTAAAAGAAACTGAAAATGAAGAAACACCGCTTTTTTTGTCAAATTTGGTCATTGGTGGTATTTCGATTGAGGGGGCCCGGGCTCCTTGCACCACCCCCTGGCTACGCCTATGATTTTGAGATAAGATCGCGCCCTTAAGTTCTTTCATAAAAAACAAAACATTTAAAGCAATATTAAAATAACGTTTTTCCAAAACGTGGAGGACTCGAGTCAAGTCACTTGACAGTTTTTTGAAACGTCCAAGAATTGCTTGACATTATTGTGACGTGAACAGATGGTCGTCATTATTATTACTTACTTATGTACGCGTAAATCCTAAATTAAAGAAACTGCAATTCCGGACAAGGACATCGTACTGGCTATGCTCTCACTACATTTATCATTGGTAGTATTTCAGTAGGAGGGTTTGCATTACCGACTGTGTTATAGCATTAAGTTCATAATAACGTTAAACGAGGGCCTGGGGAATGCAGCATTTAGGACAAAACTCTAAGGTTTCTCACAGGTTTTGCATATAAATTGTAAAAAATTTGAATTAAGGAGCCCATGGCCCACGACCTGTGGTTGTCTGTTAGGGACCTTGGGCCCCCTGGTTGTCGGTTAGGGGCCCCCTAGTTTTCGGTTAGGGGCCCTGGGACCCCCTGGTTGTTAGTTAGGAGTTCTAGGGATCCCTCGTCGTCATTAATGTTATTGTTAATTACAGTTGTGTCCGTAATTTACTGGAAAAAACAAACAAACTGGAACTAAACATCGCAAGGCTATGTTGTCATAATCTTTTATCATTGGTGTTGTTTTAATTGGGGGGCCCCCTGCTACGCTTTTGTGCTAAACGCATCCACATATTTTTAGTTATCGCTATCCGTACATATTTTTCTGTGAATGCCGTGAGCAAAATCTAGCATGGAATCGGTATGGAAGTATGGAAGATTGTTTTCCATTCCATTCTTGAATTTTTTCATTCTATTCCATTCTGGTATCTTAGTAGAAGCTACTCATGCAAAAGTCACATAGGCAGCTGCATTTAAACGTAACCCAGGATTGTCTTTTTCTCATACATTTGGTTTAAATACGACATTTTGCTACTGCATTGCTGCAATCTGCGTAGTGTAGTGGTTAATGCGTTTGCTTTCCAACGATCGCACCCGGGTTCGATTCGCGTGTGGGTTACCAACGCGTGAAATTAAAGTATACGGAATATAGATGCTGTACGCAGGAGAGGGAAAGGAAAGAATAGAGCAATCTTTTTTTTGCTTTAAAACCTTGCATTACAGTTAGGGTTGGGGCAGCAATGCCAGCCTGAGGGATAGTAATTACGTGGCAGCAGCTTTTTCACTTACGAAAGCAACGTACCGTTACGCTTGAGTGCGGCTCCCTGAATAAGTTTTGAATGACTAGCTTCTATTTCCATTCCATTCCTTACCATGCCCTGCTCGCAACTCGGTACGGTACTTCTTTAGTGATTTATGAGGAGCTAGTCATTCAAAACTTACGAAGGGAGCCGCACTAAAGTGTAACGGTACGTCGCTTGCACAAGCGAAAAAGCTGCTGGCATAAAATTGCTATCCCTCAGGCTAGCATCGCTGCCCCAACCCTAACTGTATAATGCAAGGTTTTGAAGCAAAAAACAGACTGCTCTATGAATATCTTTTCCTGTTCCTTATACTCCGTATTCTTCCATTCCACGCAATCGCAACCCCAGTGCGAAACGAACCCAAGTACGATGTTTGGAAGATGAGCATGATAACCACTACACTATGCTTTTTGCAACAATGCAATGACAAAATGTCGTATTTAAACCAAATGTATGAAAAAAAAGGAATGGCAAGTGCCTGAGTTGTGCATGACTAAATACTACTTAGTGATTTACGAGGAGCTAGTCGTTCAAAACTTATGCAGGGAGCCGCACTAAAGCGTAATGGTACGTCACTTGCGTAAGCAAAAAAGTTGCTGGCATGTAATTACTATCCCTCAGGCCAGCATCGCTGCCCAACCCTAACTGTAATGCAAGGTTTTAAAGCAAAAAAAAGATTGCTCCGTGCATATCCTTCGCTGTTCCTGCGCACTGCATCTATTCTCCGAATTCTTCCATTCCACGCAATCCCAACACAAGTGCCAATCGAATCCGAGTGCGATGGTTGGAAGCTGAGCACAATAACCACTACACTATGCAGCTTGCAACAATGCAATGACAAAATGTCGTATTTAAACCAAATGCCTGAGAAAAAGGCAATACAGGGTTACGCTTCAATGCGGCTGCCTATGTGATTTTTGCATGACTAGCTTCTACTTGGTGATTTGTCCGGAATGGAGTTTTTAATTTATTCAAATTCAGTGCAAAATCAAGTGGAAAAGGAGTTAGGACTTATTGTTGGCAGCGGGTAAAACGTGGACAAATGGACAAACGATTTTGACCCCCTATTCCCCTTAATACAAAGTTTTGACACCTCCACATGACTCAGCATCGAATTCTCCACAAACCCAGTGGGTTGCCATGGTGGCACAAGCTGTCGCTATGGCAACAAGGACGTCATGTTTTGTCCAAAACCCATGGCCAAGCGATTTTGACCCCCTATTCCCGTTTGTGCCACCGTTTTAACATTTCAACAACAATGATGTCATATATCCAGTAAATTTTGTGATGATGAGGCCAATTTATACAGTTTTCAATTTTCGTCCGTTTTTTGTTTAGGTTTTTGCTTCAGCTTGAAAAAGATTGTACTTTTCCGCGTTTTCATAAGTCCATGCCTCGCTAAGTATTCTGCTACAAAATGATACAAGTTTTGCTCAAAAACTGTCGTTTCAAAACAGAGCTTTACCTCTTGACAAAAAATGTTTTCGGAAAGGTTTTGTCCCGCATATGACAGTCTGGAGTGTGCGAATATGGACATAATAAAACGAAGAGGTAAATAAACATTGCCTACTTTTTCATGGAGAAGAAAAAACGTACAAACGCAAGCCAAAACCCGATACTATGTGAATCCACTAGTAGTTAGTCAGACTTATGACTATCGACCATGTTTGCTTTCCGTCTGCAAGGCGAAAGGCATGTTGGATCAAAAATGGAAGTGGATTGCTGTTCTCATCAATTGTGCAAATGACCTTTCTATTTCAGTAGAAAAATTTAGACTGAATTGGTTCAATTTGAAGAAATTCATTGGTAAAAAAAATGGTGACTCTTACAATAAAGAGCTATCAAAGACGGCGGTGGTCCATGCAAAGCGGTAAATTCTGCCAAATCGTGATTAGTTTCGCGCTCTAGTAAACTAAATTGGGTTTTCTTCATTCCAAAATTTCTCTTCTCATTCATAAATTCATACAACAAAGCCATGATGAACCAGGCAATAATGTGTAGCATGCTATTTTTCCTGTACTACCTACCACAACAACCAGCGAAACAAGTGCAATTGTCAGCAAAAACACTTCGGAAGATTCTACGAGTGGTCTAGAGCTTTCGTGATTTTATCCGAAGATTTGGGCTAGTTCACAAACAATTTGAGCCATTTTCAGTTTTTTTTTCTGAAGAAAAAACAAAACGATTGAACGAACAAAAATGTTAGTACCGAACAAAAAAATTTTCGGCCGAAAAAAAATTTTTGAAAAAAATTCAAAATCTTTGTAAAAATTTCCAAATAAAAAAAATCTTCAGCGGAACAAAAAAATTTTCGGGCGGAAGATTTTTTTGTTCGTAAAATATTGACGAATATTCGGAAAAAAACGAAGTCTTCAAAACGAAGATTCGTAAATTTTATTCGTAACGAAGACCGCAGTATGCTAATTTCACGAAACACGAACGTTTGTGTTTTTCCGGAGACCATAGTATATGGCCCCTAATATAGTTTCAGAGCATGTTTGTTAAATCACAGCAATATTTTGCGCCATACTTAATAAAAATTGAATTAAAAAGTTGCATGTAAAAAAGAAAAAAGTTGCATTCTTAAACTTCCTCAAAACAGCTTAAAACATTGTACAACAAAAGTTCTTAGTATTTATGAAGCTGTAGGAAGCTGTAAAAAAACTTGCGAAAACTTGCTCTAGTAATTAGGTATAACTAAAATATAAAGTCAGCCTAGCTTGTAGTAGCCTTGTAATAAGATAACGGAGTGGTGTTTTTGAGTGGTGTTGCAATATGGTTAATGAAAATAACCTCCCTACTGAAACTACAAATTTATAATTACACTATTACGATTCGTACTAAACGACACTCATTCATTCAACCACAAATTATAATAATCATCCACATCCTGATGCCATCAGTTTTAATCTACGTTTGATTAAAAACAAAGCGAAAGTCAAGCCAGCTGTATAAAAACCCAAGCAGTACCCATCAATTAAAATGGATATAAGCAATCAGTTATCTAGCGTATCATCAGCACTATTGTCTAATGACTAATTGTCTATCTACTGACTGTACAGCCAGAATCAAACAGTGACCCCACTTTCAGACACACTATGAAATTTATTTCAAAACAATCAACTAAGTTATTTTTGTTATACTTGATATGATTCGCAGCGCAGTCTCCGTGCCTTCGCCAGAGTCTCACTGCAAACTCCGTGGGTTCGCAGCGCAGTCGCTCTCAATTTGATGGCCAATTCACAGCAACCCACGGAGATTGCAGTACGACTCTACGGAGACTGCGCTGCGAATTACAAATTTTGAACAGGTTGAAACTTTTTTGCTGGTTGGCGACTCCACTGCGAATGCAATGTAATTACATTTTATTCACAAAGTTGCCTTGGCCTGGAGACAGCGAAGGGACCTTTCGGTGTTCGAGTCAAGCTGCGACATGCCCACCTGTCTGCCACACTCGGCGGAGGCTACTCACTGTCCCTTTAAACGTCAAGCAGGAAAGCTGTGGACACCAAATTTTGATAGTCTTTGGTTTGACCCGACCAAAAAGGAACCCTAGTCTACGTTGAGTTGAGACTCACTGCGAATGCGCTGAGACTGTGTTGAGAGTTGAGACTGCGGGGAGACTCAGAAAACTGAAAAATGTTCCATTCGCAGGAGAGTCGCAGTCAAAGTCGCCAAAGTGTGGGAGCAGCATAACGACAAATGATGGATGGGAAGACTCAGTCTTGAATCATCACTAGAAAGGTCATCGCTATCATCTAGACAGCAATGTGAACTACTTAAAAAAAGATGAATAGTAGCACAATACTGAAATACTGTAATTAAAATTATATTAACGAAAGTAATAAAACGTAACCAATCTAAAAAAAATGAAATAAAAATTCACTAAGAGAGCTACAATCAATTAATACTGTGCTTACAACATTTTGTCATATTCTATATCAGATTTTTAGCAAAAGCTGAGACCACAATATTGGGTCTATTATTACAACCAGGGATGTGGAAGCGGAAGCGGTCAACTTTTTGTGGAAGCAGAAGCACTTTGATGGAAGAGGTTGGAAGCGGAACTGAACTCGGAAGCGAAAGTGTTGAAAATGAGCTAGAAGCAGAAGCAATTTTTTCAAAATCAGGCGCTTCCGAATTTTCAAACTCTGAAACTGGCTACAACCTTTGGGGTAAAATGTAGCAATAATAATATACAGGGTTGGCCAAAAAAAATTGCACCCTTGGACAAAGTGTCGTAACTTTTTTTTGGAATGAGATCACATTTTAAAATTTTTACCATTTCTTTACCACAATATATTGCGTAGCTGTGTAAAATTTTATTAAAAATTTCCTAAACTAACAAAATTACAGGTGTTTAACCTTTGTCCGGCGGCATAGGTACAATTGTAACTTTTGCGATTTTAAATAGCGGTAACTTTTTTGTTATGATGCGTAGATACCTGAGACTTTCTGACATCTCTACATTCTTGCGTAGGTTTTATTCAAGAAAAATTTCAGTCAAATATGTGTACACATTCCTGATATATCGCATGAAGTTTTTCTTACACCCATAACAGGCGGCATTGGTACAATTGTACCTATACATACCTTTTGTTTGGAATGAATCTCAAAATACTTAATCATGATTTTTTAAAGATGATGTTATTTTATTGAAACAACACTAATCAATCAATGTATTTACAGCATGAAGAAATGAGTAAAGGAAGAAGAGTTTATTCATTTTCACAAGGGATGCACATCGTTTTGGATACTGAATGTTCGTTGCACATAAGCTGCCCGCAAATCACACAGCTTTTCCTGGTTTTTCGTTGATTCCTCTTCTGGTTTCGGCAGGCACAGCAACTGCCAACGATCGTAGTAGGTCAACGACTGCCATGAGGAGCACGAGTGACAGCAGCGTTTTCTCGTGACGTCACAAATTGTCTTCCAAACACCATTTCCACAGCGCCTCGAAGAAAATGGTTCCTCATCACCATCCTATTGTTACCAGGCGCGTAGCCAGAAACTTGCAATGGGGGGGGCTGCGTTTGGGGGTCTCGGGGCGGATCCCCCAGCCACTGGAGGCTGGGGGTTTGGGGGCAATGCCTTCAGCCGCCGGAGGCACGGGGGTCTGGGGGCAGAGCCCCCTGCGCTCGAAAGTTTTGCATTTTTTTGGCAAAATATGTCTTGTAGTGGTGCGGTCTTATCTGTTTGCGCGCGTGTTTTAGTTGTCAAATCTAGTAAATCTGAGCATCATTTTAAACTGGTCACGAGACATAGCTGCACGTATAAGTGGTAAAGCATCACCTTTCCACAGATCGTCCAGATTCTCTTTGTTTTTTCGGTGAACACCAGCAGCAATCAGAATGCCAATAAATGCGAGCAGCTCAGCTTCACTAAAAGGCTGGAATGTTTTCGATGGTGGCCGTCCAGAAGCAAGAGGAAACCTGTTCATCAGATCACTGTTGAAGGCGTTACACACTCTGCGCCTTCGATTTGTTTCTCGTAATGTGATGTCACAAATCTCTAGTCTCATTATTGACTTGAAAAACTCACTTGGTGTAAACAAGTTACTGTTTGCTGCAGGTCCACCCCCTCTGACGCAGAATGTTATGAGATCTTGTTTATGCGCTTGGTAATGGGTTACTACTCCATTCTGTTTTATCCTTGGCTATCCAGATACTGCTGACGTTTTGAGGCATAGACTTATCCTGAACGCTTCATTGGAGTGGTATTCTTCTTCTTGCTCTATGATCATTTCTTGGTTGATGTCTGAATCCTCTGGAGTGCCGGTACCACCATAAACCTGCCGATATTGCTACTGCAGCTCCGTACTGCTACCGCTACAGGTTATTTTCAGTACCAAACTAGTGACTAGGTAGAGGCTAACAGGCTATAAACACGTAACTGGGTAACTACTCCACAGTAAAAACTGGCAAACTAATTGGCTAACTACTGTAAAGGCTGGCTACTGCAAAACTAGCTAACCAGGCGAGCCTATGAGGCTAAAAGACTTATCCAGAAGAAAAATAGTTACTGCTTTGCGCAATCAAGCTCTATTAAACCATCATCTGTTATTCTGGCGCGTTTGAACTTTTAAAAAGTTTCTTCTGACTGACTCAAAAGTCGCTAAATAGCAGCAACGCACAGCCTGTATTTTTAAACACCTGAAAACATGATAAATTCTCAGCATTAATGCTAATTTACACACAACGCGTGCCCAGGCCTCGCGTTAAATTTTGTGTTAGTTTTATTATGAAACGAAAAAAAGGAAAAATTTGCGTTTTTTTCCTTTATAAAAAAACAAGTACAAAATTTAAACACCGGACTCGCGCACGCGTTGTGCGTAAATCAGCTTTTAGAATTTCATCGGTATGAAATAAGACGTCATAACACGTTGTGTCTGGGTGGTGCTTGATTATGTCGTATGGTCTTGAAAGGCTTACTGTTTGAATCAACTTCAATTGTTTCAGAAATTATACCTACAACGACAAATTTCCCAAAAATTAAGTTTAGGTACAATTGTACCTATGCCGCCTGTTGGCGGTGTAAAATTATACCGCCTAACAAGGGTTAAATAGTGAGTATCACAAACTGCAATTGCATGAAAATTAACACGGCACAAATAGTAAGCGATTGTTCATTCGTTTAATATTTTTTCGATGTGTTGTCCGTTTTTCTGCAATCAACAACCGCACACGAGATCGAAACCCATCAATGGCGTTATTGATTACCGCTTGGGGCAATGCTTTCCACTCTTGAAAAATGGCTTCTTTCAATTTTATGGTGTTTTCAAATCTTCTACCGCGGTAAACATTTTGCTCCAAAGCGCTACAAACGCAGTGATCGACTGGATTAAGATCTCTTTAAGATAAGATTAAGATCTTTAAGATAAGATGATTTCAAAGTTATTATCATTTGAAAAAAGATTTGTTAGCATTTAGGCATAGGTGGGCAAGTTAATGCAAAACGTTAGCTTCGTTAACCACTAGTCCGTTAACAAACTTCACACCTCCGTTAACGTTAATCCGTTATTTTCAGCTTTAATTAACGGAAGTTAATAAAGTCTGTTAATTCGATAACATTTGCGTGTAATTTACATTTCTTTATATTCACTCACTTTTATAACACGTATTGACACTGTTGAGCTGATTGTAAAGACATTTTTATTGCTCTGGTGGTCTTTTTGTGTTTTGGAAGTTACACTTTACAGTCTAATATGGAATGCCAAATCCGCAAAAAATAGTAGTGTCGGTTTTGAAAATGACATTTTAGTGTTTTAAATGACACTTTTGCCATTAGAATGACGAATGTATGCCATTCAAATAGCACTTTTGCAAATGCAATGACCAATGTTATTGCTTGGAATGACACTTTTGCAAGTAGAATGACAACATTTATTCAGCAAATTGGCTAGCCATTTGAGGAATTGTTGCTTGACTTGACAACATGGCTTCGATTTCATTAAAATATTGACCAGTCGTTTGAGAAATCGTTGTATAAATTGGCAATGTATCGTTCGGTTTCATTGAAAGAATTGCTAGTTATTGTCAAGTTGTCATTCGATTTTAAAAAGCGTTGTTTTATTTCAGAAGGAAAGTAGCTTATAAATGGTTATTCAATTCAACAAAGTGCCATTTGCTTTAAAAACATGTTATTCAGTTAAAAAACAACATCATTTCATTTAAGACATTATCATTCGATTTGAAGGACTGTCATTTGATTTAAGAATTTGATCATTTAACATAATGTTATTCAATTGAAATAACTGTTTGTCCACTTAATAAGATGTCATTTCATATTATAAACCGTCATTCCATTGACAAGACAGTACTGATTCAGTTTGATTAAATGTAATTGTATTTAACAAATTGTCTTTTAATTTCCAAAATTATCATTTCATTTAAGAAGAAAGTAGTCATTTAATTTAAAAAAGTGTTATTTTATTTAAGAAATTGTCATTGAATTTCAAAATAACATCGCACCATTAACAACTTGTCATTTCATTTGAAAATCGTCATGCGCTTTGACAAAAAATTATCATTCAATTTCAAAACCGTCATTCCATTTAACAAATTGTCATTCAATTTCAAAAATTGTCGTTCCATTTGACAAAGTGTCATTCCATTCTAAAGAATGTCGTTTCATTCAACGAATTTTTGTTCCATTTTAAGAATCGTCATTCCATTTAACATGTCATTCAATTTGAATAAATGTTGTTGTAAGTAACAATTTGTCTTATTCAATTCTAACTTATCATTCCATTTAATAAGTTGTCATTCCATTTGAAAAAATGTCATTCCGTTTGCCAAATTGTCATTGATGATTCCATTTAACAAGTTGTGATTCCATTTAAAAAAGCGTCATTCCATTCATTAACTTGAGGTTCAATTCCGAACATCATGATTTCATTTAACAAGTTTCATTCCATTTTAAAATTGGTCCTTGCATTTGACAAGTTGTTATTTCATTCCTAACACCGTCATTTCATTTAACAAATTGTTATTTCATTTCTAAAATTATTGACATATTGTCAATCCATTCAAAAATCGTCGTTCCATTTAACAACTTGTCATTTCATTCCCAACATCGTCATTCCATTTAACCAAATTCCATTTAACATTGTATACGGAAGTTGGGCGGACGTTGCATTTAACAAACTCTTACTCCATTCCTAAAAACGTCGTTCCATTTAAACAAATTCTCATTCAATTCCAAAAATTGTTTCATTTAAGAAAAATTGTCATTCAATTCCAAAAATTGTCGTTCCATTTGACAAAGTGTCATTCCATTCCAAAGAATGTCGTTTCATTTAACGAAATGTTGTTCCATTTCAAGAATCGTCATTCCATTTAACAACTCGTCATTTCATTCCCAACATCGTCATTCCATTTAACCGAATTCCATTTAACATTGTATACGGAAGTTGGGCGGACGTTGCATTTAACAAACTCTTACTCCATTCCTAAAAACGTCGTTCCATTTAAACAAATTCTCATTCAATTCCAAAAATTGTTTCATTTAAGAAAAATTGTCATTCAATTCCAAAAATTGTCGTTCCATTTGACAAAGTGTCATTCCATTCCAAAGAATGTCGTTTCATTTAACGAAATGTTGTTCCATTTCAAGAATCGTCATTCCATTTAACATGTTGTCATTTCATTCGATAACGCGAGCCAAATGCGCAAAAATTGACGTCACCCATTTGTTTATCGTTGAAAAAAGCTTAGTTCAGAGGAAATCGCGTGGAATGCCAAATGCGCAAAATAGACTAATTGAAGAATGAAGCGTGAAAGAATTGCTGCTGTCTGCTAACTTGATGTGTGTATGAGAATGTGATAGCCTACTGGTTATCGGTATGTAAAAGCTGAACACTAACAGTACATAGGCCGATCAGGTAGACTTAGTTACCGGTAGGTGACAAGGTAATACTAACAGCAAACAGGGAGTAGAGCGACAGTGTAGCAAAGCAGCCCTATGAGTAGCATAGGCTACCGGTATGACTCATATAGGCTAGCCTACTTTAACTTACCGGTACTGGTACTGCCGTAGGGCCAAACGGTAACCATAGGAAGAAAGAGTTAAATGGAAATCGTAAATAAAGGTAGACTAGCGGTACCAGTAGGCTGGAGAAAAATGGAAAAGGCTAGCCTATTCTACTCTCTGGTCTCTACCAGTAGGCTATGCTTTTCCAGCTTATAGGCTATCCTACCGTATATGAGATGGATGTTATCCTCTAATCACTCATAGGCTACTGGCAGACTGATTCTGTGCAGTGTGGTCAAGACACCGAGAGGGAGGGCAAGGGGTTACAATCATTTCTGAGGCCCATGCGACTTAGGGTCCCAACAGGTGAACATGGGCCCATTGACAGTTGAGGTGAACTCCAAGATAGCTTACCAGCTTACACGTTGAGTGAAGGTCTTTCAGAGCAC
Organism: Trididemnum nubilum; assembly: GCA_963965965.1. Taxonomy (NCBI): domain Eukaryota; kingdom Metazoa; phylum Chordata; class Ascidiacea; order Aplousobranchia; family Didemnidae; genus Trididemnum; species Trididemnum nubilum. The sequence continues at coordinate 20,885,855 of OZ014482.1, read as the reverse complement.
CCTTCCTACTTCTACAGTTTTTGGCAGAAAAATGTTTGAGGTGATACAGAACACATAGGCTAGAAAAATGGGGTAAGAACGCATTAGTACATTCATATGTGCTAACGTGCTTGGCAGTAAGAACGCATTAGTGCATTCATATGTGCTAACGTGCTTGCATCAACACTGTGTCACGTTGGCGGAGTGGTTCAACACCTGTTCTACGATTAAGAGCTGCCGCGACCTCTGATGCCGGGTTTAAGTCACCGGTTGGTGCGGACATGGGTTCGAATCCCATACGTGACCAATTTTTGTTGGCACATCCCTGAGGTTGATCTAGCTGGTTTCAACTATTATCTTTCATGATTTGGAAGTGGTGATCGTCTCGTATAGGATGTTTGTACGACTGCTTGGCCCAGTATCGAGCAGAACACTCTGATCTAACAAGCAACTGTTTCAGTAATGTGTTTCTGCACCTACATCTGAAAAAATGGAGGGTTTTGTTATGGAAATTGGTAATTAAATCGTGTTTAAGATAGCACACCAGTATATTGTTGCTACTGGTACTGGTAGCGTATTGGTAGTCTACTGTTATGTATAGCCTACCCCTAATAGGCATAGTCTCAGGTTAAGTATTCCTAGCGTACAAGCCTACCAGTATGTCAGTATTGTACTGGTATGTGCTTGTAGCATGTTATTTCCTGATTGATTTATAGCTTTTTAGGGAAGTATATACCTATGGTAGGCTTCAAAAAGACCTGACTTGTTAACTGGTTAATAATGGATTTAAGCTCAACTGGTCCATTTCATGGGTAAGTGAACTACTGTAATTACACTGCTTAAATATTGTTTTTCGTGTAAGGCCTATAGGCTAGTCGGTTGTTCTGGTGTATTGCCAGAAGATTTGCTACAAGGAAGATTGTTCGTGCACACACCACCACAAGCAAGCTGTTCGGTGTAACTTTGGGCTATTTCATGTAGCCTCAAGCTGTTTGGTATGAGTTAGAGAAGGGTTAGGGTTTAATGTGGGTCAGTACTCCATCCACTTGCTTAAACTTTGTGGTATCATTCCACGTGGCTAATCTTTTGGCAACTTTCTATTGACTCTCACTCCAACTGCAAGAGGATATGTACAATTGTACGAACTTAAAGTCAGACAATGAGTCTATTCAGCTGAAAATGATAGGCTAGATAGTCTAATATTAGTTTGTTAATAATTTTTCTTTACATTGCAATGATTTCAGGTACCTCTAGCGCAGTAATATACGGTGTGTTACACCCTGTTTGGCTGATTTGGAAATTCGCTAGTGGGAATATCTTATTCTAATGAACTGCTGAATTTTTAGCTTGATGGTAGAGCTCTAGGTAACACAGTGGAGGTAAATTTGGGTGCATGGTCGAGTGGAATTTTATCTATTGTTGACATCATGTGTTGGAATTAATGCATGGTTGTTTATGATCGACACATACAATTGGCTGGAGAATTGTAGAGCTGAAGCTTGTTTGTCATTCACCTTCATTGCTGCATTAGCTGTCTAAGTTCAATACTTTGTTTTATCTCGATTTTACTGTTTGTAATAAAGTAAACCAGCTCTGAGACACCCCATGGAGCACTCTGTCAGCAGTATTGTCAAGCATCTGCTCCATCAGTTGCTTCTACTTTATTAAATTTTTGCAATAATAATATTTTTTTACTCGAGTAAATTTTCGGGCAACTTTAGCCACCACCAAAATTAATTATTTTAAGAGTGCAGTGAATAAAGGGTAGCCTAGCATTTTGAATTTGTTAATGCACTAGATTTTAAGCTTTTTCTTTTCTGCAAATTTTAGATTGAAGGGAAGACCAAGAATTGCAATTGACTTAAACGTTCTCAAACAATTGCAAGGTAGGCTGACGTCGTGAGTTTTTAGTGTTAAATTTTCATGGCACAATAAATTAGTTAACTTTGATTTACAACTTCAAATTTTTTATCAGCTGCTGAGCGCTTTTTTTGCCCCTAAAACCCAATTTGAACCTTTCTTATGCACCACTCAGCTATAAGCTGCAGCTGGGCCAAATAGACTGAAGCTCAGATTTTTAGAGAAAATGGCGTTTAAATGGTCTAGTTTTACTCTAAATTTTTTCCCGACCTTTGAGTTAGAGTTTGAAGTTTCTGATTTTGTTTCTTATATCCCTAAGTGATAGAAGCGTCCACAACCATTTTTCACCCTCTGCATATTAAGGCTAAACATGCCATTGTAAAAAGAAGACTTCATATAGTTGGAGGTTCATCATAACGGCTATCCCCAGGCCCACGGATGGCTCTAGGCGCCCCTGATGTTGAGTCTAGATTTCTTGAAAAAGTTAGGCTACAACTCCCCTATGATTGGTCGAGGTTCAGTTCAGGGAATAGCCTAAAGCAAACAGTTACAGTTTCATGCATAAACAGTGGTATAACCAGGGTCCAGGGGTCTGAGCCAGGAGGGCACTTGTTGGCCCGCTTTGCTGGGATGAAAAAAGTAAAGACTCTCTCCCCTCAAAAAGGTCTTCAAGTTCAGTGAATCGCAAATTACAGGACTGAATATCGGTGAAGGTCTTCAAGTTACTCCAGGGGGCCCTCTTTGGGGCTGCCATGGGGCAAACCACCCCTTCACCTCTCGTATTCAGAGATGTAAATCATTTTTTGCCTTGTTTTTTATTTAAAAAAACGTGCTTTTACAAAAACATTTGGCATCAAGATTTTGTTAAGTGAGAGTCAGCATTATGATTTGTGCTCTGTTGTGGATTGGTTTTTAACTGTAATCAACCAGATTTTTGCGACTGTACGGGAATGTCTGTACCAACTTGAAAGTGACACACTGAGTTAAGCTCAAATTTGATAAAAATAGCTGTTTAGATTTTTATTTAAATTTTTTGTGTAAGTTGCTTGAAAATGGCTGGTTGTACAAAGCTCATATGTGGTAAAAATGTCTGTTGAGGATTTTACAAAAAATTTTTGTCTAAGACATTAGTTCGCCTTTAAGACTTTAGTGCTCATTTATCGCCTTAAACCTTAAATTGCAAGTCACACAGCAGTGCAACAGTCTTTTGTGTTGCGTCATGTGATGCCAGTTGCCTAGATTAACATAAAAAAAAAACTTTTCTTGCTTTTGCTGGGGGTATATACAAAAAAACAAGCTCAAAAACACGAGCAGGAAGAAAAACAAAAAACAAGCTTAAAAACACAAGCCAGGGTTGCCACATTCTGGAAAAGTCCTGGAAAGTCCTGGATTTTTTTTGCTGTCCTGGAAAGTCCTTGAATTTTGTTTATGAGTCCTGGAAAATGTTTGGAAAGTTTTCCCGTAATTTACCAGCACTGAATGTGAAGTTTCTTTTATAATAACTGGTACCTTGTAATTTTACAAACCCATTGTTGGAATAATTTGCATTGTTGTAAAGGTCCCTTAAAACGCTTTATTGTGTTAAAAGACAGAGCTTATTTGTATGCTGGTGCACAAATAAAAAAATGTCTATCTCTAGCTCTAACCCAACTCTAAATACAACCCAAACTGTAACCCTAGCTCTAACCCTAGCATTAATCCTAACCCAAAGTTAAAATTTTAACCCAAACCCTAAGGATAATTTAAAAAATAAAGGAGACTACTGTACATGAGGGCCCATTCTTTTGCGCTGTGCTCTATTTTTCTTTTTAGGCAATTCTTGCTAGTACACTAGGGTGTAAATTATAAAATAAGCACTTTCTTGTTAAAATGCCAAAATTTGCACTCTGCAGTACAGTATGTACAAATTATTGAATATTATTAGGAAGAGTGAATTTATGGACTGTAATTTATTGTAATGTGATACTCTAGTAGCAGTAGCGTAGCGGCTATAGGTCCCCCATTGGTCTGTTGACCAAAACTGAAGATGCACAATAAGAAACGTATGACGTTTTTTGCACTACACTCCTGAAGCAGTTGTTTGCAGTAATACGGACTCTAAAGTAATTCAAAGCCACTTTTGAAACATTATTTAGGGGTGGGGTTAATATTGGTCAAAAATAAAATCAGTAACAACTACGGTAACTAAAAATGTCTTAAAATAAACAATCAATTCGATCGCTTGGTGCAAAATACTTAAAGTAGACTTTGTAAAACTATTATAAGGGATCTATTCAGTATTTAATTCTTACCTATTACCTTTCTCAAATCTTGTTTCATTACCCCTTCCTCCCAAATTATCTTTATCTACAGTTATAAAATACAGACGATTTGGATTAACACTCATGAGTATTCCAAAGAAAGTGCCTATTAGTACTTTAGTGTGCAAATGAGCTGTACTTGCAGAGAATAAAAGAGCAAGAGTTGGTACTCATTTACTCTTTTATTTTGTAAAGTATTGTCTTAGGTGTTTAGATTTTGAGTTTGGGTTAAGATTAATGTTAGGGTCAGAGCTAGGGTTACAGTTTAGGTTAAGGCTGGGATAGCGTTTTTTTGTTTGCACGTTGAGTCTTAAGCTCTATCTTTATTAAGCTTTGTCTTTTTCAAATGATAGGATTTTATGATTTACTGGCTGGAAATAAAGCTAGGACTGACGTTTCAACATTGGCATTAGCCATCACCACAGCTTGACCAATATAGCAGTCAGCCGATATACAGGGTGGGCCGTAAATAACGCACCAAAGCATATAAAACAATTCTGATAATTATAACAAAAGGGTGGGCCGTAAGTTACGCACCCAAGAATTAAAAGTAAATTGTGATGTGAAATATTATTATTATTATCAATATTGTTTAATATGCTTTGGTGTTATTATTATCAATATTGTTTAATATGCTTTGGTGCGTTATTTACGGCCCACCCTGTATATCGGCTGCTATACCAAAGCCTAGCCGATATACCATATCGGCTATCTACCGCCAATAGAATACCGATATAGGCTTAGCGCAATTACCGTAAACTGTTTATGTTTTAGAGCAAGCATGAGTGCTCTTGCATTCTATTTGCTTAGTATGACTTGTGCTTGCAGATTTTTTCTTTGGAGGAGGATTAATGAAGCTTTAGTGTCAAGTTAATTGAAAAATAATGACAAAATTTTTGTAGTTAATAAGTTATCGTAATGTATTCGTAACGGCCTAAAAATTTCCAAAATATTGGTATCTGCTTGAAAAAGTCATATCGGTCGAGCTCTAGCCATCACCCCATACTGTAGCCCATTTATGCAACCAGTTTGATCATGTTTTTGCACTGCTAATTTCTATGCCATGTTTTAAAAGTAATAATCTTCACCAAACTAGACCTAAAATTACCTAAGTTATTATTGCAAAAAATTGCAAAGTCTTTGAGTGCTGGGGCTTTTCCTTTAAACCCCCGAATACCTTCTGGTGGCTGGGGGCTCTGCCCCCATACCCGCAAGTACAGCCCTCACATTGCAAATTTCTGGCTTTGTACCTGGCTAGTAGTCAGTACTAGGGATACAAATGCGTTTCATCAAATTTTTTTGTCAGTCACAACTCACAAGTACCGGTATATATACAAAAAAGTAGGTGCATGAAAGACTAATAGGGAAAGTTAAATTTTACGACATGTAACAAAAACCTTAAACAGTCCTGGAAAAGTCCTGGAAAATGACCTAAAAAAGTCCTGGAAAGTCCTGGAATTTGATTTTGCAGTTTCTGTGGCAACCCTGACAAGCAGAAAAAAACGTTTTTAACATCTCTATTCGTCAGTTGATGCTTACATCTAAAGGGGGTATGAACTGAAATAAGTGTGAAGTTTAAAAATTAGTAAAAAATGGAAGAAAGCATCATCTTTTGGTTCCAACTTCAATAGTCTTTTGGTTCAAAAGATATTGAATCACCTACCTCCCTTTGATATTCCTTTTATTTTGATATTAACCCTGAACTTTTGCGTTTTGCATCAATTTATTGGTTTGTGATAGTGCAAAACACTTCAAAATTTTGTGGCTTGTTGCAAAACTGCAAATCAATCAGCAAAACTTCAAACCAATAAGTTTGGAGCAGAAACAAATTTTCAGTGTTGCCATTCAAAATGACAAGGAATGTAACAAAAAAGCGTTACAGTTGAATATTTTTCGAACTAAAAGGTAATTAATGTTAGAATCGAAACGTAAGGTCTCTTTGTATTTTTTACTAATTTCTAAACTTCACTCTTATTTCAGTTCACACCCCCTTTAATCAATTTCTACTCCGACAATTACAATCAAGTTGTTGGTACGTTTTTCTTTCCATGATATTTTCAACATTCTTCCATTACACCATTGTTCCAATGCTGAGAGCGATTTTATCTCCTTTCCTTTCAGAGTCCATGTTTCACAACCATAGCAGACCACTGACCAAACGTAGCATTCACACAACTGTAACCGTTTCTTCAAATTCAATTTTTCATTTGTCAACAAGGATTTTAGGTCATTGAAATTTTGCTTTGCAATGTCAATTCTTCAAATTTCTTCTTTGCATCTTCCATCATTAAGCTCGTTAGGGGTCACCAATTATGGAAATAGGCTGTCACTAGAAGATTATCTGACTCCAATATAGCTGTGACAACTTAAACCATTAATCACATGTTGGTAATTGGCATGTATATTTTTATTTGATTGTAACAGTTAGACTCTCAATCACTATTTAAAACTAACTCCTGTCACACTCAATGCAGTACAATACATACCAGAGGTGGAGTCCTCGAGGACGTCCTTGGCCTCGAGGACGTCCTCGAGGACAGATTTTGAAGTCCTTGGCCTCGAGGCCTCAAGTCCTCGAAAATTGGCCTGTCCTCGGCTCGAGGACAGCACTATTTTTTGGAATGTTAAAATTTTGTGGAGCGGTTAAAAAATTTTTTGGAAAGCGTTTTTTCGTGGAGATCGCTTGAAAAATTTTTGTGAAGACCTTTTTTTTTTTTTTTTTTTTTTTTTTGGAGATCGCCTGAAAAATTTTTGTGAAGACCTTTTTTTTTTTTTTGGAGAGCACTTGCGCTTTGTGTCCTTGGTCCTTGGCCTTGGCCTTGAGCATTCCTGTCCTTGGCCTCGAGAGTGTCTGTCCTCGGAAAGGCTGTCCTTGGCCTTGGCCTTGGCCTTGGCCTCGGATTTTTTTTGTGTCCTTGGCCTTGGCCTTGGCCTCGAGCCTTGTGTCCTCGACTCCACCTCTGATACATACATCTCTGTTCCCTTTGTTGTTTTATATTAGTTTATCAAAAAGATGCTAACTGAAGCGCGTACTCCTCCTATTTAAAAAAGAGAGAAAAAAATAGATGTTGAAAGATAATTTGCTCAAAGGAAACAGATATGTGATAAAACACACAAATCTAGCACAAAATATTGTTACCGTTCGGTTTGGGCCACTAAGATACATGTTGCTTGTGATTCATCCTCCATGATCGATGCTTGAATGCCGCGCAGCTTTGCATTTGCAACAATGTTTTTTGTTTGCTTTCTACTGTACAATTAGCCATAAATTGGGTCAGCCATAAATGGGTCAGCCATAATCGGAAATAGTGGAGCCTAGGTATCGAAAGCTGCGTCTTTGTCCTCGTTTACCTTCCAAAAATCAAACAAATTCGAAAACATTTCCAAAATAGAGATTGTGTAGCAAACACAATGCAAAGCTAATCATCAAACTAGAGCCTAGGCTTCACAGTCAACACAACACACCATCACAATCGCTCTGCGCAACCGCAGTGACTTTACAACTGAACAGTCTTACTTTCCAAGATGGCTGCAAATCATGAAATGAGGGAAAAATTTGGAATGAAGAAGAGGGAAAAGATTGATATGTTCCGATACACAGCGTTATGAGGGTTCAAATTTGAAATGGGAGAAGTTCAAATTTTTTGAAAAACTTTGAGCTATTGTAGAAAATGTCATGACTGTGCCTCTTTGATGCTTAGCAAGCCACAGTGTCAATAGCAGCACTGATTGATCTAAACAATCACCAAAATTCTAAAGTCAATTGTACTTTGCAGAGTTTGGATTTTCTGTGAAGGATATGGCCGTGTACTTTGGCATAAGCAAGAGGACATTAGAATATCGTTTAAAGGAAAATGGTCTGAATCAGCATACTAAGTTTTCTGCAATTGCAGACGATCAATTGCACGCAATAGTACAGCAAACAATGCAAACTTTACCCAACTCCGGTAAGGAATAAGAAAAGTCTGTTTTCTTGCATGAACATGTAAGTTGCAAACAATCTCAATATCCTTTGTTTTTCAATTACAAAGGCAAGCCAAAACGCAGTGGCTTTGTCGCAGTGCCTGCCTTATATGCAATCCATTCATGAGCAACACGGTATGACAGAGGGACAGGTTTTTAACTGCGTTGACGAGGACTATTGGAGTCCGAAACAGTGTGTTGCTGCTTGCAAATTCGAATTTGTCCACTATTTCCAAAAATTAGTGCACCGCTTTTCAACAAAAAGAGGTGAAAAGGAGATTGATTAAAAGTAAATGTCTATGTAATTGTCTTGAAACATCTAATCGCATAACACCCTGCAACAAATTTTACGCAATTATAGCTGGCAGCAGATTTTGGAGTTTGTGTACGATATTTAAAAACGTAAAATTACCAGAATCGAGAATAGCTCCAATCGATATTTGCACGAATGGAATTTATGTGTGAAGATATGGTGCTAACTTGGTGGTGTTGCAGCAAGCAGCAAAACGCTTTGCATTCTAACATGAACCTCACTTACTGTTACACGAAAAATTAAAAGAAATAAAACTACGGTGTGGTGCCATTTTTCGTTCTATTATTGCTAATTGATAAGAAGAAACAAACCATTAAACTTAGAACAGCACAAAGATCTCACAAAAAGAAAATTCTTTGCATAACATGGAAAGATCGAAAAACAGGAAAATGATTGCGAGAACAAACCAAATTACAAGATATCGTTGAAACAATCAAAGTTAAAATGGAACTGGGCTGATATTATGCGAACAAATGATAATGGATGGACCAAAAGAGTGACAAAATGGACTCCATATGGCAACAAAAAAAACAAAGAAAAACCAAATATGAGATGGCACGATGAACTATTAGCTTCAAACCCAGATAGACTCAATTGACTTTTGACCGAGAGGGATGGAGGGAATTAGGGAAGGCCTTTTTCCTGCAGTGGAAGAACTAGGCTGCTGCTGATGATGATGATAAGAAACAGTTTAAAAGCATTTCATTTTCAATGCGTATTGTAGGTTAAAAGTTCGAGGCATTCATGGTTACTAGTTATTAGATGCAATACTTTGAGCAAAAACAATGTTCTTCTTCTTTTCGGCTTTTCCCAAATTTTTGGGGGCCGCTACAGTGAATCAGTTCTCTCCACCTTCCTCTATCTTCCACATCCCCACCCGTCGTCACTCCAGCCACCTTCATATCCTCTTTCACCCTGTCCATGAACCTCCTTTTTGGTCTTCCTTTAGGCCTTTTGCCTGGCAGTTCAAGGTCCAGCATTCCTTTCTTTTCTTCAGTGGCACCGTCTCCAAACCGTACAGCATTGTTGGCCTCACCACTGTCTTGTGCATTTTTCCCTTCATTTTTGCTGATAGTCTCTTATCGCGCAATACACTTGACACTTTTCTCCAACCCAACCAAACGCCTGTACATGCTTCTGTATCTCTTTTCCACACTTTCCATTACTTTGCATTGTTAAACCAAGGTACTTAAAATCCTCCACTTTCTTAACCTCTACTCCCTGCAACCTAACTGACCCACTCTGATCTTTCCCATTTACACACATGTATTCTGTCTTACTCTACATCTGACCTGCAAACATCATGGTCCATGGAGATTCCTGTCCAACTTCATCTGTCACTTGGTCCATTACTATAGCGAACAGAAATGGACTCAATGCTGATCCTTGATGCAGTCCCACCTCCACCTTGAAGTCCTCTGTCATTCCCACAGCACATCTCACCACAGTCCTGCATCCATCATACATATCTTGCACCGCTCTAACATATTTCTCAGTAACTCCAGCCTTCCTCATGCAATACCACAGTTCATCTCTTGGTAATCAGTAATCAGTAATCGTCATTTTCAGTGCACCGTGAACAAGAAAGCATCATAACACAGAATTTGTTTTATACATACCAGCACCATTGGTACCCTGTCTAGGCCTTCTCCAAATCCACAAAGACGCAATGTAGCTCCCTCTGTTTTTCTATGTACTTCTCAATCAACATTCTTAATGCAAACACACCATCTGTAGTACTCTTTCTTGGCATGAACCCACATTGCTGCTCGCAAACACTCACTTCTGCTCTTAATCTTGCTTTTATTATTCTTTCCCATAACTTCATTGTATGGCTCATTAATTTGATTCCTCTATAATTGTCACAATTCTGTGCATCTCCCTTGTTCTTGAACATGGGCACCATAACACTTCTTTCCACTCATCAGGCATCTTCTCACTCTCTAAAATCTTATTGCATAACCTTGTCAAAAACACTACTGCTACTTCTCCTAAACACTTCCAAGCTTCCACTGGTATATTGTTAGGACCAACTGCTCTTCCACTTTTCATCCTTTTCACTGCTATCTTTACTTCTTCCTTAAGCCGCATTTACACGAGCGACTTTTTTGCGTGCGATTTTTTGATAAAAATGGATGTGGCAAAGTTGCATCTCTTCAATAATGGTTCTCATTGTGATGAAAGTTATCTTACTGCTGAAAATGACTGTCTCAAGTTGTTTCCATTCCGATAGTGATATTCTAAACCCAGTGGTGGGCAGTAACTAGTTACAATTGTAACTAGTTACTGTAACTAGTTACTTTTTTAGTAACTGTAACTGTAACTTCGTTACTTTTTTTCAGATGTAACGATATTTGTAACTAGTTACCAGTTTAGAGCCCTAAACAAAGTTACAGTTACAGTTACTTTTTTTACTACATGCTTTGAGGCAAATTATAGATTTTTTACGAATTCCATTCAAAATTATTGTATTACAATGGCAACATAGGACGCACAGTCGCATGTTTGATCAACCATAACCTTTTATCCATATTTTCTTCACTGTGTTCACTGGACTATACATGTGGTTGCTGGTTAAAGTTTAAGTTAAAGCCGTCAGGCCGTTTTTAGTCCAAATTTTTAATCACTAAAGTAACTGTAACTTGTAACTGTAACTGTAACTAGTTACTTTTTCAAATTTGTAACTGTAACTGTAACTTAGTTACTTTTTTTGCCAAGTAACTGTAACTTGTAACTAGTTACTTTTAGAAAGTAACTTGCCCACCACTGTCTAAACCTTTTTAAAACAAAATCTGAACTGATCTCACTGCGATTTTTTATCGCAGCACCGATTCTCTTCTAAAGTTTTCAATTATAACAATATTGGTATGAAACCAACTTTAGACAATTACTTCCATCATTAAGGACTCAATTATCATGATCAAAACCGCCGTTGAGTAAATGCAACTCTGCCGTAACCATTTTTATCAAAAAATCGCACGCAAAAAAGTCGCCTGTGTAAATGCGGCTTTACTGATATTTTCTACCGCCTTGTCTACAATGGTCACCGTCTCTACTCTTTGTTCTCTCTCATTTTCTATGTTCATCAACTGTTCAAAATGCTGTTTCCATCTTTCTATCACTTCTTTAGTACCTGTCAGAACATGTTCATCTCTATTCTTTATCACCCTAAGTTGTTGCACGTCCTTTCCATCCCTATTCCTCTGTTTGGCCAACCTGTACAAATCAGTTTTGCCTTCTTTACTCTACAGCCGGTTGTACAAGTTTTCATATGCTCTTTGCTTGGCCACAGACACTGCTACTTTTGCTTTTCGCTGTAGCTCCTTGTAATCCTGTTTGCTTTCTTCAGTCCTTTCAATTTTTCTGTATACGAGGTGTGGCTAAAAAGAAACGGGACTTTTGAATTTAGAAGTTTATTTAGATGCATATCATGCAATGTCCACATTGTCTAACACATACAAGTCTTAAGCCATCTCTACTTGTCCCCTTCGAAATATTCCCCATTGGCTTTGATGCACTTTTCCATTCTTTTTGACCACGCTTTGTAGCACTGTGAAAATTGTTCTTTTGTGATGGTTTTGAGGTGTCTCGTCACGCTAGTCTTGATATCCTCGACTCCTTGGAAGCGTGTCCCCTTGAGAATCCCTTTCAGCTTTGGAAAAAGAAAGAAATCGCAAGGGGCTAAGTCCGGCGAATAAGGTGGATGATGTAACGTGGTGATTTCTTTCGAGACCAAGAACTGTTTGACGCTGAGGGCTGTGTGGGCAGGAGCATTGTCGTGATGCAAGATCCAAGTTTTTCCTGCCCAGGAAGCTCTTCGTTTTTGACGAATTTTGTTGACAAGACGAGTCAGAACTTCCTTGTAAAAGTGTTGGTTAACTGTTTGCCCTTTAGGAACAAACTCATGATGCACCATTCCCTGATGGTCAAAGAAGGTGATCAGCATCACTTTCACTTGTGAACGTTGCATGCGGGCTTTTTTTGGTCTGGGTGAGGACGCACTTTTCCACTGACGACTCTGTCGTTTTGTTTCCGGATCATATTGAAAGACCCATGACTCGTCTCCTGTGATGACGTTTTCTAAGAGTTTTTCGTCTGCTTCCATCTGCTGAAGGATGTCTCGGCTTGCATTCAATCGTTGAGCTTTCTGCTCCTCAGTCAAGAGCCTTGGCACCATTTTGGCACACACCTTTCGCATGCCCAAAGTGTCAACCAAAATGGTGCGGACCGTTTCTTTGTCCATCCCAACTTCATTGGCAATGACGCGAATTGTTAAGCGACGGTCACTGCGAACCAACTGCCGAACCTTTTCGATGTTGGTATCAGTTGTGGAAGTGCAAGGCCTCCCTGACTTCGGATCATCCTCCACATCCTCCCTGCCTTCCACAAATCGCTTGTGCCATTCAAAAACTCTTGTTCTGGACATGGAAGAATCTCCATAAACATCACGCAACATCTTCAAAGTCTCAGTCGCCGTTTTTCCAAGTTTGACACAAAATTTAATGTTAATTCTTTGCTCAATCGTCTTTCTGCAATTGAACTCCATATGGCCTAAAAATTCGATCAGATCTCGCACAGCAATTTTTTTCAACAAGTAATCAATCACATTCACCTATGGCTCCTAAAAAGCAAAAATAATTGCGATATTGTGTCAAAACAGCTGTTAAACAAAGAACACATGTTACGCCACACTGTAAAAGTGTTGATTACTGATGGTTAATCGTGTTGCGCAATCTGTGACCTCAGTCCCGTTTCTTTTTAGCCTTACCTCGTACACTCCTTCACCTGTTCACAAGCATTAAACAATAACAAAGTAAATAAAAACGCTTGTAACGTACCGTTTCAATTTTTCATCCACCTGATGATAGTCGTCTGAAAAAGCAAAGGTTATGGTCTGCTCGCTCAGACCAGCATAGTATAGGTCTATTTTTTGTTGAGCAGTCGGGGGATGCATCTGGTTGGTTTCCGGTATAAGGCATACGACCTTCGAAAAAATTTTGCCTAAAAAGAGTGAAGATGTTACCTCAGCATCAGCAATGTTAGCTACATTGCAAAAAAATGAATGTGTTACTTGTCACAGATGCTTTATTCAACAAAAAATACTCAATGCAAGTCAAACTTTGTGAAGTTAAAGGGGGTGTGAATTGAAATAAGAGTGAAGTTTAGAAATTAGTAAAAATACAAAAAGACATTACGTTTTGATTTTAGCATTAATTGCCTTTTAGTTTGAAAGATATTCAACTGCAAAGCTTTTTTTGTTACATTCCTTGTCATTTTGAATGGCAACACTGAAAATTTGTTTCTGCTCCGAACTTATTGATTTGTAGTTTTGCAACAAGCCACAAAATTTTGAAGTGTTTTGCACTATCACAAACCAATAAATTGGTGCAAAACGCAAAGGTTCAGAGTTGCCATCATAATAAAAGAAATACCATAGGGAAGTAGGTGATTCAATATCTTTTGAACCAAAAGATTATTGAAGTTAAAACCAAACGTAATGCTTTTTTTCATTTTTTGCTAATTTTTAAACTTCACACTTATTTCAGTTCACACCCCCTTTAACTAAGTCAGAGAACACAACTATTTGGAAAACCATAACCAACATATACAACGTTAGCAGCATCGATTAACAGCGCAGTTCTTACGTCGACTATAAGATCGAAAGGTCTGTGGTTCAACTCGTACCTTTGTCGCATTGTATTGTCCTTAGATAAGGCAATTTATGACAATTATCCTTCATTAGTTGATTTTAACATGCAGCAATACAACTGGATAAGAACTCAAGAGACCAACTGGACAATTGGAAAATAGAAATTCCAAGGCAGGTGCAGATTCGTCCTATATAGTGCCTCCGTCATTTTTCAGTGACAGAGGATAAAGATGCAAGAAATAAAAAGTAGCAACAACTACAGATGGGCAGTTAAAATCCAAATGGCTCTTCACATTCAAAACATATATATTTCATAGCCAAGCCACATCATCAGTGTACATTTGTACATTTGATCTAAAAATAAAGGAAAAATAGAAGCAATGAACAACCTGCTAACCAAGGGTATACAGTAGACCATTGGGAAGCAGGTTGTGTATTTCTTCTATTTTGTGTTTGTTTTTAGATCTACTCTATGTTGACGATGTGGCTTGGCCATGAAAATATAAGTTTTTAATTTAAAACCTATTGCATACAATTGGGTAGTAGTTTGTGCAATTCTTCTATTTTTCCTTTGTTTTTAGATCTAATGTAGAAATATTATGCATTCAATGTAAAGAGCCAGTTGGATTTTAACTGTCCATCTTTAGTTGTTGCTATTATTAAGACCATCTTGGATGATCTCGATTTTTATTTTATGTATGGATTTGAAAGAAACAAACCAACAAAACAAACAACACAAGCAAAATAAAAGAATGAAAAGTCATGATCTAGGCCGCATTGTTCAAAATGATAACCTAACTCTGAACAACAAATTTCAAGATTCTTGAATCGTGACTCACGATCTTGATTAGTCAATGCACATAATTAACATAATTCACCTCGAGGGTCAAATCTTGCCCGACGCGTATTGTGGTTTGGAGGTCTGGTCACCTGAAATAGTACAAGCTGCATTTACATAAATGCGAGATGTACTACAGTTTGTTGCTACATAGATATCAGTAGACTATATTGTAATTTATTGTAAGTAAATTTCAGTGTAGCAAAAACGTTTGTCAGTACTGGCACCATACTTTTTGTTTAATCTTGTGTGCATTTTTCATTACACTGATCAGTCGACCACATTAATAATGTTTTTCTGAAAATTTAGGTCAGCAAAACTGGTCACTTAAACATTTTTGCATGATCCTTACACATTCAAATGTTTTGTTTAAAACAAACTTAAAGGCTCCAGTGGATCAACTAGAATTAAACCCATGACTTTCCAACGCAAAGCAAGCACATTCACCACTTGGCAAACAAGTCACTGTTTGTTTGCTACTCATCAATCAATCAATATTACATATATATGTAATCAATAAACATATTACATTACATAATTGTAGCTTTCTTACCCTTCTGAATAGTCTTCTTAATGTAGTTCGTACATTGCTTGGTTCACTTAAATCATCCCTACATAATAATGGTGGAGTCGTGAAAAACTCACAATAAGGTATATTAAAAGCCAAATTTTTTGTTAAAATAGCAGTTTTTGCTATCCCACTAGTGATAGCAAATTATAGGTTAATAAACATTATCCCTGGTTTCACAAAAACTAATGATGACTTTTGTCCATGTTGGTATATACTCTTCATATTTGGTGAAATTAATCAAGCAAACTGAATTTAATCAAGTAAAATTAATGAAATTAATCAAGCAAAATTAAATCAAGCAAACTGAGCAACCATTTCACCAGTAAAGTATTATATATATTAGATTACAATTGTTGAAGAATAAAAAGAGAACAGATCATCTAGTGGTATAAAGCTTGTGATTGTTTCTTTCACTGTGAACTTGTTATGGGTATGAAATTATAGACATTTCTATCAGTAGGCTATCCCAAATGGAATAACTTTTGCATTTTAATTGCCGTTGAATAACCGTACTGGTTGCCATAGGCTACTCTTGGTAGCCTATAGCCTAGCTGTGGTAGGCTATAGGTTTGGCTAGTTAGTACATCATAATATTTTAGACAAAAAATTAAAAAAAATACGCAGGTAAGCCAGTAGGCCTAGGCCTAAAGGCTTTATCAGTAGTTCACTTACCCATGAAATGCGGAACTGCTACCGGTACCACTTGCACTTGAATCCATTAAACAGTTAACAAGTCAGGCCTTTTTGTAATATACTTTAGGAACATGTACTATGCCTGCTAGGGGTACAGTAGACTATTAGTATACATAACAGTAGATTAGTTACCATTACGCTACCAGTACCAGTAGGCCTAGTAACAATATACTGGTAGGCACGATTTAATTACCAATTTCCATAACAAAACCCTCCATTTTTTTTTCAGGAATAGCCTAGCCTACTAGGTACCGGTAAGTTTTAGTAGAGTAAGACCAAAACTTTAGAAAAACATAGAATAGACCTAGGCCTAGCCTATCTGTAGGCTACCACATTTAAAGCAACTAAGACATAGCCTACCGGCAGACCGGGTTGGCTACCCGTAAAGAATATCTTAACATAGGCTATTGGTACCAGTAGCCTAGACAATTGCAGTTACAGAGTTAGGTCTGCCAAGAGCCTGAATGTTGTGGGCCATGGGAGTGGGACTACTAAAGTGAACTCCATACTGCATAGGCCTAACTAGACAAGTTTTTCTAGCCTATGTGTTCTGTATCACCTCAAACATTTTTCTGCCAAAAACTGTAGAAGTAGGAAGGGTGCTCTGAAAGACCTTCACTCAACGTGTAAGCTGGTAAGCTATCTTGGAGTTCACCTCAACTGTCAATGGGCCCATGTTCACCTGTTGGGACCCTAAGTCGCATGGGCCTCAGAAATGATTGTAACCCCTTGCCCTCCCTCTCGGTGTCTTGACCACACTGCACAGAATCAGTCTGCCAGTAGCCTATGAGTGATTAGAGGATAACATCCATCTCATATACGGTAGGATAGCCTATAAGCTGGAAAAGCATAGCCTACTGGTAGAGACCAGAGAGTAGAATAGGCTAGCCTTTTCCATTTTTCTCCAGCCTACTGGTACCGCTAGTCTACCTTTATTTACGATTTCCATTTAACTCTTTCTTCCTATGGTTACCGTTTGGCCCTACGGCAGTACCAGTACCGGTAAGTTAAAGTAGGCTAGCCTATATGAGTCATACCGGTAGCCTATGCTACTCATAGGGCTGCTTTGCTACACTGTCGCTCTACTCCCTGTTTGCTGTTAGTATTACCTTGTCACCTACCGGTAACTAAGTCTACCTGATCGGCCTATGTACTGTTAGTGTTCAGCTTTTACATACCGATAACCAGTAGGCTATCACATTCTCATACACACATCAAGTTAGCAGACAGCAGCAATTCTTTCACGCTTTATTCTTCAATTAGTCTATTTTGCGCATTTGGCATTCCACGCGATTTCCTCTGAACTAAGCTTTTTTCAACGATAAACAAATGGGTGACGTCAATTTTTGCGCATTTGGCTCGCGTTATCGAACGAAATGACAACATGTTAAATGGAATGACGATTCTTGAAATGGAACAACATTTCGTTAAATGAAACGACATTCTTTGGAATGGAATGACACTTTGTCAAATGGAACGACAATTTTTGGAATTGAATGACAATTTTTCTTAAATGAAACAATTTTTGGAATTGAATGAGAATTTGTTTAAATGGAACGACGTTTTTAGGAATGGAGTAAGAGTTTGTTAAATGCAACGTCCGCCCAACTTCCGTATACAATGTTAAATGGAATTCGGTTAAATGGAATGACGATGTTGGGAATGAAATGACGAGTTGTTAAATGGAATGACGATTCTTGAAATGGAACAACATTTCGTTAAATGAAACGACATTCTTTGGAATGGAATGACACTTTGTCAAATGGAACGACAATTTTTGGAATTGAATGACAATTTTTCTTAAATGAAACAATTTTTGGAATTGAATGAGAATTTGTTTAAATGGAACGACGTTTTTAGGAATGGAGTAAGAGTTTGTTAAATGCAACGTCCGCCCAACTTCCGTATACAATGTTAAATGGAATTTGGTTAAATGGAATGACGATGTTGGGAATGAAATGACAAGTTGTTAAATGGAACGACGATTTTTGAATGGATTGACAATATGTCAATAATTTTAGAAATGAAATAACAATTTGTTAAATGAAATGACGGTGTTAGGAATGAAATAACAACTTGTCAAATGCAAGGACCAATTTTAAAATGGAATGAAACTTGTTAAATGAAATCATGATGTTCGGAATTGAACCTCAAGTTAATGAATGGAATGACGCTTTTTTAAATGGAATCACAACTTGTTAAATGGAATCATCAATGACAATTTGGTAAACGGAATGACATTTTTTCAAATGGAATGACAACTTATTAAATGGAATGATAAGTTAGAATTGAATAAGACAAATTGTTACTTACAACAACATTTATCCAAATTGAATGACATGTTAAATGGAATGACGATTCTTAAAATGGAACAAAAATTCGTTGAATGAAACGACATTCTTTAGAATGGAATGACACTTTGTCAAATGGAACGACAATTTTTGAAATTGAATGACAATTTGTTAAATGGAATGACGGTTTTGAAATTGAATGATAATTTTTTGTCAAAGCGCATGACGATTTTCAAATGAAATGACAACTTGTTAATGGTGCGATGTTATTTTGAAATTCAATGACAATTTCTTAAATAAAATAACACTTTTTTAAATTAAATGACTACTTTCTTCTTAAATGAAATGATAATTTTGGAAATTAAAAGACAATTTGTTAAATACAATTACATTTAATCAAACTGAATCAGTACTGTCTTGTCAATGGAATGACGGTTTATAATATGAAATGACATCTTATTAAGTGGACAGACAGTTATTTCAATTGAATAACATTATGTTAAATGATCAAATTCTTAAATCAAATGACAGTCCTTCAAATCGAATGATAATGTCTTAAATGAAATGATGTTGTTTTTTAACTGAATAACATGTTTTTAAAGCAAATGGCACTTTGTTGAATTGAATAACCATTTATAAGCTACTTTCCTTCTGAAATAAAACAACGCTTTTTAAAATCGAATGACAACTTGGCAATAACTAGCAATTCTTTCAATGAAACCGAACGATACATTGCCAATTTATACAACGATTTCTCAAACGACTGGTCAATATTTTAATGAAATCGAAGCCATGTTGTCAAGTCAAGCAACAATTCCTCAAATGGCTAGCCAATTTGCTGAATAAATGTTGTCATTCTACTTGCAAAAGTGTCATTCCAAGCAATAACATTGGTCATTGCATTTGCAAAAGTGCTATTTGAATGGCATACATTCGTCATTCTAATGGCAAAAGTGTCATTTAAAACACTAAAATGTCATTTTCAAAACCGACACTACTATTTTTTGCGGATTTGGCATTCCATAGTCTAATCTATTTTCAAGATAAAAATAAGTTCAAATGCACAAACGAAGCTGCGATCGGAAAATCGTTGGAAATTGCGAACAGCGATAATTAATAGACCTATGAATCTGCAGCTCACTATTTGTCACAAAAAAGAGCTTCTTTCTTCGCTTTTTTCCATAAAACTCGTGCTAATATGCAACAAGTGTTACCAGTGCAAACTGGTTTGTAATCGGTACGATGAATAAATGGTGCAAGATATTAACGATAAAAACCTAACGTAAGTTAACAGAACTTAACGGAAGTCACTTTAGTCCGTTAGCAGAACTTAACGGAAGTTAATTTATTCCGTTAACAAGAAAAAACTTTTTAACGGATTAACGAGTTAATGAAAAAGTTAGCTTCGTTGTTAACGGATTAACGATTAACGGACTTGTGCCCACCTATGCATTTAGGCATTGTTACGTCACAATGAGTATAGAAAGGCCCATTATAAAAAAAAAGTTAGGCCTACGTTACCTGCAAAAAAACTTTTGAACACACTTTGTGAAACGAGAATGCAGTCTTCAATGTTTAAATGGACGTCATTTTATTACTTCTTGGAATTTCATTGTAAAATTTTATACAGCTACGCAATATATCGTTGTAAAAAATGGTAAAAATTTTAAATTGTTATCTCTACGCAAAAAAAAAGTTATGGCACTTTGTCTAAGGGTGCAATTTTTTTTGGCCAACGCTGTAGAATCGACAACCAGGGCATGGTATGAAATGGAATGGAACGGAAATTTCGGTACGGAATATAGAAGATGCCAGAATGGAATGAAATGGAAAATTTCAAGAATGGAATGGAAGACAGTCTTCCATACTTTCATACCAATTCCACACTAGATTTTGTGTATTGTTTTTACAGAAAAATACATACCGATGTCGGATGGTGATAAATAATTTTGTTACAGAAGTATTCAACTTCTATATCTACGCGTATTATTTGTCGACAAATCGCGGTACTTCGGTTGTTTATATAGCGCAAACAGTCTACCGGTACGTTTTACATTATTGTAAGTACATTGCAATTTGCAGCATTGATGTTATAGTTGACGACTTTGACTTTTTTTTTTTTTTTTGAGATTAGCAATTTGCCAAGTCCTAAATTTTGTTTTCGTACATCGTCACGAAAACTCGTAAGCTTATTTGCTGTTTCATTCCCGTTTCAGCTTAATTTTATTAATATTTTTAGTTTTTCAGTTTACAATAATTCTTTTCAGAGTTGTAAACGGGCCGACTAGTTCAGGCCCGAACCCGAAAATATAAGCCCGAACCCGGCCCGAACCCGACAACTAATTTGAAGCCCAAATCATGCCCGAAAAAGCCCAAAAGTTATGTTAGGTCTGAAAAATTTAGCAATGTTGCCGAGCTAGTTTAATTATATTTTTGTGTAGCCTACCTAAAACAAAAAGCACATCTCAGGCCCGAATATAGCCCGAATTTTTTTTTTCAACTTCAAGCCCGAACCTGACCCGAAAAGCCTGGCCCGACTTACAACTCTGATTCTTTTTGGTGTTAAAGCTTGGTATTTCTATCACGGAAAATGTTCTTTAGCAGTTTGGTGATGACAAAGTTTATTATTGATATGAGAGCAAACTTGTGCGGTAATCACTAAACCATACGCGTAACCAGTGGGCCCAGGACCTTTGCCTCCCCCCCAATTGAAATGCTACCAATGATAAAAGTGATGACACAAAGCCTATTTATTAATTTTTTTTAGCATTTTTATGGCGCAACAGTACATGCGTACAACACAACAGCAATTAGCAATTACTAAATATTGACGACCAGGGTGCCCGGGCCCTCTCAATTTAAATTTTTGCCAACCAATTTAAATGTCTGAGCCGGGAGAAATTTAGTGTTTTTGTTCCAAAAGGTGCAATCTTAGGCCCTCAACTTTTTTATGCAATAGTATGTTTTAGGCCCCCAGCTAACTTTTATATTGCAATAACGTGATTAGCAACCATTTATTGCATATAATGTACCAACTTGAAATAACTTTAAATTCTACCTTCACCACCTACCAACTTCAAATAACAATCCATCTCATCTCGTCGGTTTTCACGCGATAAAATGTTTTTGAAAAAACTTAGGGGAAATACTTATTGAACAAATTATTAAAGTTGAATCGAGAGTGCCTGGGCTCATAGGTATAGCCAGGATTTTTGATTGGGGGGGCCCAAATCACAAATCACATGTAATGACGTCATTAGAAACTTCGAAAAAGGAATTTTTTGGGGGGCGAAGATATCCTAGAATGGAAGATCAGAAGCCTTGGCTTGGTGTTGGCACGTAACTAGGAACTTGTCCGAAGGGGAGGGCTTAAACCAATACTTAAAATGTGAAAATGTCCAAATGGAGAAACGTGTTGAGTAAGGAAGTGCTCTGTAATTCAAAGGTATTATTGACCCGGGTCTGGGGGCGGAGCCCCCAGCTGCCGGAAGCTATGTGGGTCTGGGGGCGAAGCCCCCAGCCGCTGGGGGATCTTTTGTAATTTTTTGGAAAAAAAAGCTGTTTTAACACCATTGGATCACATTTCGCACGTATTTAGAGCCTCATTTAAAAGTACTAAATTTTTAGCATTTGAAAGCCAACTGAAAAAACAAAGTTGTTCAGTTCTTCTTTTGCTTGGAATTTTAGTCCAAATCACGTTTAAAATCTTGCATTTTGGGGTTAAATTTTGTAAGCGACTTGGCCCAGGTAGGGGGAAGTAAAGTACATTACCTCCAGCAATAGTTTAGAAGTGAATATCAATCCACTCAAAAATTTTCCTTACAGGTTATTGTTTTGTGATTAAAACAACCAGTTATAGAAGTACATATACGGCCAGGGGGCCTAGGCTTTTCAATTCAAAAATTTGTTCAATGAGCATTTTCCTTACTGTAGCTAATTTTTTTCAAATGTATTTTGTCGCATAAAAATTGGTCAGGTGGAAGTGAATTGTTATTGAAAAGTCTACCATAGATGGTTACGCCTGCTTAACATGTTATTGCCCTGGCCGGATTTACATTGAGTTGGACCCCTGGCACTTTGGGATTTTTGCAATATTTTCCTGCCAAATACTGGTGAAAATCAAAAAAAGTCTTGTATGAGCGCGGGGCCCATAGCACTGTGCCATCTGTTAAATCCGTCCCTGGTTATTGCATTACGTTCATAAAATGGTTACATGAGAGCCTGAATTAGCAACTTTTAGGATAAAAATCCTTAATTTCACTCGGATTATACGTTTAAATTGGTTGGCAAACATTAAATTGAGGGGCCCGGGTCCCCTGGATCAATATTAATGTTGGGGGCCCATTTAAACTGGAGGCCATTTAGATATTGTTGAAGGGGGCTCACTTAAATTGGTTGGCAAACATTAAATTGAGGGGCCCGGGCCCCCTGGATCAATATTGTTGGGGGCCCATTTAAACTGGAGGCTATTTAAATATTATTGTAGGGGGCCCATTTAAGTTGGTTGGCAAACATTAAATTGAGGGTCCTGGGCCCCCTGGATCAATATTATTGTTGGGGGCCCGTTTAAATTGGGAGCCATTTAAATATTACTGTAGGGGGCCCATTTAAGTTGGTTGGCAAACATTAAATTGAGGGGCCGGACCCCCTGGATTAATATTATTGTTGGGAGCCCATTTCAATTGGGGGCCATTTAGATATTGTTGTAGGGAGCCCATTTAAGTTGATTGGCAAAAATCAAATTAAAGGGGCCGGGCCCCCTGGATCAATATTATTGTTGGGAGCCCATTTGGATAGATTGACAAAATCTAAATTGAGGGGCCCGAGACCCCTGGATTAATATTGATGTTAAGTACTGTTGTACGCGAAGATGCTAAAAGAAACTAAAACAAAAGAAACAATAGTCTTTTTTGCGACATTTTTATCACTGGTAGCATTTCAATTGGGGAGGGGCGGGCCCAATGGCCCCCCCTGGCTACGCCTATGCCTGTGCTCCTGGTTGTACATATTCCTAAAACTTGTTATTTTCATGACAAAACAAAAATCTTCAAAGGCAAATTTTCGAGTGAATGATTTAATGCTAAAAATGTTGCAGAAAGCAATGTTCCTTGATTCCCCTGACCAGGCCAAGTCAGAAAATTTTACCCCAAAATGCAAGATTTTAAACATCCTTTGGACTTGACCTGAAGTATAGGAAGGGATTTATGGCTTTCAAATCTCAAAAAGTTTGTTCTTTCAAATGGCTCTGAAAACGTGCGAAATGTGATCAAATAGCAATAAAATAGCCATTTTTTCCCAAAAACTTACAAAAAATTGCCAAGCAGCTGGATGCTTCGCTCCCTGACCAGAGTTGTAAACGGGCCGACTATAGTCCAGGCCCGAACCCGTAAACATTATCCCGAACCCGAAAACTAATTTGGAACCAAAATCATGCCCGAAAAACCCGAAAGTTAAGTTAGGTCTAAAAAATTTAGCAAAGTTGCCAAGTTATGTTGATTGAATTTTGTGCACCTACGAGAAAAAGCACGTCTTAGGCTCGAAATAAGCCCGAAGTTTTTATTAACTTTGGGCCCGAATCCGACCCGAAAAACCCGGTCCGACTTACAACTCTGCCTTATTCCCATAGCCTCCGGTGGCTGGTGGCTCCGCCCCTAGGCCCCGTCTGTGACACGTTTGAGTTGCACTAAATTGCTCACCTAGTCTCTCAATTTTGATATGTTGGTAAAACTTTTTAACTTGTGGTTTTAGTCTTTTCCCTTTAGCAAATCCTGATTACGTGCTAAATCAGACCCCCAGCTTTTGATCTTTCATTCTTTGTCCCATAAAAAGTCTCTCTTTTCGAAAATATTCGATGACGTCATTGCATGTGATTTACAGTTTAGCCCTCCTTCAATCCAAAAACCTGGCTACGTTTATGCAATAAACCATGTGCAATATGCATACCAGATTGTTGCATCTTAGTATTGTTGACGCACCTTCACGAGCGGTTGCTTACAACATTGCGAAGATGCAATTAAAGCAGCAAAACATACGTTGCATGGCTTCCACTCTAAAATTTCTTTGGTGTTGAAGTGTGGAATGGAATATGGAAGAAAATTTTACTATGGGATGGAATATGGAATGGAAGATTTTTAGTATGAAACGGAAATAGAATGGAAGAATTGCCAGTATTGAATATGGAAAGTCGTCTTCCATTTCATACCATGCCCTCGACAACACAAGTCTAATAAAATAGCTTACAAAGTAAACTTGCCTGTTTTTTTGTTTTTACGCTAAATACAATTAACTGTTTCATACTGAGCAGGGATGTGGAAGCGGAAGCACTTTGATGAAGGAGACTGGAAGCGGAAGCGCACTCGGAAGCAACTAATTCTATCCAGAGCTGGAAGCGGAAGCAAAAAATTCCAATGGTGAGGAAGCGTAAGCGAACTCGGAAGCGTAAAAGTTTAAGAGGAGCTGGAAGCGTAAGCATTAAAAATTTGACTGCTTCCACATCCCTGATTACAACTCGTCCCGTGAAGCCATCTTCTCCCCCCGATAGTTTGTCCCAGCTACACTGTGTCGTGAAAACGATATTTGTTTGTTTTACAAATCAGTGCTCTAGTCTAGGGATAGAATGTCTGCTATACTGAAACGGTAAAGTCGGGTTCGATTCCCGGTCAGGTCAAACCAAAGACTATAAAAATTGGTATTCACAGCTTCCCTGCTTGACGTTTATCATTTAAAGGGATATTGTGTAGTTCCCATCTTTTGTGGGGGAGGTGGCAGCTTGACTCGAGTATCAAAATGTCTCCTCGCTGTCTCCGAGTCGAGAAAACGTTTTAAAATAAAGATGTAATTTAAATTAATTACAATTGGAGATGACCATGCTTAAAAATTTTAGTTAATTTGTGAAAGATATGCTTATGCTGGCAATTAGCATTAAATGTGATGCATTATTTTGAATAAATAAATAGTAATCAGTTTTATGCAATGTACAATACAGCATATAAGGCTTGCCTAAAAAAGAATTTTTTAACTTTCATCACTCTCAGTTTTTGGAAAGTTGCACATTTTTCTTATTGCGGAAGAGATGTATTCGTTCTAGAAAATCCTTTGCGAAACAGCTAAATATATATGAAAATGTTATGTAAGTGAAAGAAGGGAAATACTCTAGAGCTTTATTTCATACCTTTTTTGGGGGGAGGGGTCAAATGCATTTTACAGCAAGAAACTACTACAGAAAAATAAATAAACTATGCAGGACGTCTGAAGCTACTTAAAGCAATAGTGGACCTATCGCCAAACCGCCCCTAGGTCAGCACTTGGGACAAGTGGCAAATTTCTCAATCACGCAAAACTTCTTTTGAGTTAAATGCAAATGTAGTTTTGATAATCTTGGACGGAACACCGGTCTTCAAAAACCAATGCGACGATTAATCATTTTTTTCCACCCCGGAGCCTTTCGAATCATTACTTTTTCTATACCAAAGCTTACAGTAGTTGTTCCATAACACAAAACAGTTAGTTGTTCTTTCACACTAGCACATCTTAAAAAGCTGAAATAATACAATATTCCTATTTCCTATCGTGACAAACCTGTAGTTACAATCAGGGCTGCGAACTCGATCGATTTTTATTCGAGTTCAGCCTTTTTTGGCCGGTGGCACAAACGGGAAAAGGGGGTCAAATCGTTTGGCCATGGTTTTTGGACAAAACATGACGTCCTTGTTGCCATAGCGACGGCTTGTGCCATCATGGCAACCCACTGAATTTGTGGAGAATTCGATGCTGAGTCATGTGATAATGTTGAAACGGTGGCACAAACGGGAAAAGGGGGTCAAAATCGCTTGGCCATGGTTTTTGGACAAAACATGACGTCCTTGTTGCCATAGCGACAGCTTGTGCCACCATGGCAACCCACTGGGTTTGTGGAGAATTCGATGCTGAGTCATATGGAGGTGTCAAAACTTTGTATTAAGGGGAATAGGGGGTCAAAATCGTTTGTCCATTTTTTGTCCATTTGTCCACGTTTTAACCACTGCCCTTATTGTTTACCCACTCCACTGGCTGCGGTAATGCGGTTCATGCGGCTACGGCACTACAGCAGTTTGCGGTGTGACGAAAACTACAACTACAGTATATGTGAAGCAAAGGAGAAATACTTTGTGACATCACAAAAGATTCCCAATCGTAGCCTCAAGCCAGTGTGAGCTCTACAGAACTCCGACTTGACCTGGTTAGCAGAGGTGGAGTCGAGGACACTAGGCTCGAGGCCAAGGACACACAAAAAATCCGAGGCCAAGGCCAAGGACAGCCTTTCCGAGGACAGACACTCTCGAGGCCAAGGACAGGAATGCTCGAGGCCAAGGCCAAGGACACAAGCGCAAGTGCTCTCCAAAAAAAAAAAAAAGGTCTTCACAAAAATTTTTTAGGCGATCTCCACAAATAAACGTTTTCCAAAAAATTTTTCAAGCGCTTCACAAAATTTTAACAATTCAAAAAATACTGCTGTCCTCGAGGCGAGAACAGGCCAATTTTCGAGAACTTGAGGCCTCGAAGCCAAGGCCAAGGACTTGACCTTCGAGGCCAAGGCCAAGGACTTCAAAATGTGTCCTCGAGGACTTCACCTCTGCTGGTTAGAGCCTACTGGTTAATTGTTTAGGATGATTACTGATTAGGCAGAACATGGCATTGGCAGTGACTATTTTGATTACGTAGCTCTTAGGATAGGCTAGAGCAGTGATTCTTAAACTGGGTTTGATGAAACCCCAGGGAATCAATGAGTCAGTAACATGGGTTCAACAAAGAGTAGGACTTTGCAATTACATTTACAATGCTCTCTACAACCAAGCATGTCAAGTGATGCACACAGCTGATGTGCAACAGATGAATAGCTCACTTTAGGCCAGGGCAGCCCAAAGTGCAGCCTGCGACTAGTCTCGAGATTTCTATAAGTTTCTTTCAATTCTTAGAAGTTTTTCTCCAAAAAATTGTTTTTGTCAAATTTGTTGACAATAGTTTTCTAAACATTAATTTTAAATAGTTTTTCGTGAATGTTATTTGGTTAATAACTCAATCATGAGCTAGAAAGCAGCCAATTTGCATTACGTCGGCCTCTACATAAGCTGGAGTGTAGCTATTTTTGTCTCATTATTTGTATTTTGATCACCAAACAGTTTGCATTTCTAAATGAATGGTCACAGCAACTCAGAACTGTATTAGTGTAAATCTCGTATTTCGTCCAAGATGTGTTTAGTAGCACATCTGTTAGGCAGGGCATGGTACCGATATGGAATGGAACGGAAATTTTGGTATAAAATATGGAAGATGCCAGAATGGAATGGAAGATTTCAAGAATGGAATGGAAGGCAATCTTCCATATTTCCATCCTACCAATTCCACGCTAGATTTCGTGCATTGTATTTACAGAAAAATATATACCGGTATGGATGTCGGGTAATAGCAAATAATATTGTCGCAGAAGTATTCAACTTCCATATCTACGAGGGGTCCATGACAACTGACTGCAACAAACTGACTGCAAACAAACTGACCGCGAACAAATTGACAGCGAGCAACGCCGATTGGCCGAAAAGGGCGTTTCTAAAAATATTTTACTACCCCCAGAGCCATCTTGCCCAAACCCTCATTTAGTGACGAAATTAGTACGACGAAATCACTGTGACAAAATCGTTGGTTCGTGGTCAGTTTGTTCGCGGTCAGTTTGTTGCGGTCAGTTGACTTGACTTGCTCGATCTACAAGTTGGCCTATTGGATTTGTCGACAAATCGTGGTAGTTTGATTGTGTGTATTCATTGCGCAAGGTATGTATTGCATCATAGAAAGCATACAGGTTGCAATTTCTGATTTGCAGCATTGATGTTTTGACAGGTTTGAGTTTTTTCGTTTATTTTGAAATTGACAATTTCCCAAGTCGTAATTTTTTTTCCATCGTCACGAAAATTCGTAAGCTATTTCATTCCCGCTTCAGCTTAAGTTTATAAATATTTTTAATTTTTAAGCTTATAGTAATTCTTTATGGTGTTAATTCTTGGTATTTCTATTGGCTGTAGCTGCTGTTTTGTTACGTAACGCTTCACTTGTAGGATAATATCTGATATTATGTAATTTATAACATTTCAGCGGTAAGATATTGTTACGTGAATTTCGCCACTTCTGACTTAGCTTGTGCGATGTTTGTTGAAGCTAGAAGACTGCAACTGCAAGTCCAATTTGGTTTGTGGTAGGTTTAGAATGCTTGGTCATTTATATTGAAATTTTGCATCCCTTTAAATTGATGATTTTAATGAAACAAACTAGATTTCAAATGATTTTGATAGCGTCTTAAAAAAAAAGTCTGAAACTTTTTACGAGTTAAATACGGCATTTTGACGTTTATCAATTGATACCTCGGTAGTGTAGTGGTAAGGGGGTGCGTCCAGTGATGGGATTCAAAATTTTAAGAACAGGTTCTCTTTTGCATCGTACTTACTAACAACAGGTTCGCTCATTTCCTTCTAAAACTAATTATCTCATCATCTCTACTAAATTGAAAAAAACAGTTGATAATATTAATATACGATACAATAACACGATAATAAATAACGTTGAGAAAACAAAATATCTTGCAATTGTTATAGACAACCAATTGACATTTGAAAGTTACATTAATAATTTCTGGCTTAAACTTTCAAGATCAGTAAGAATCCTATTTAAGTTAAAAAAAACATTCTCCCCACAAAAGCCCAAATGCATGTATATTATAGAATGTTCCATTCTCAACTGTTGTATGGGTTGCCCGTCTAAAAAGCAACATACAGCTTTGAATTTTACGTTTTATTTGAAATTTTATGTTTTATTCCGTCTATAGGAGCATATTATGAGTTATTCCGTCTAAAGGAGAGTTTTATCCCGTCTAAGGAGCATTTTATGTTAGCTTTGAATTTTATGTTTTATTCCGTAATAATCGATGAGCCTTACAATTCTGCAATTGAGGCGTAAACTGGAATATTTTTGGCGTACAGGCGATTGAGAAACAAAGGTCTAATGTCTGTAAAAAAAACAAGAACGGGTTCGCTGATTATCCTGACATTCCAAGAACGGGTTCGCGCGAACCCGTGCGAACCCCCTGAATCCCATCACTGGGTGCGTCTGCCGATCGTTGCGTTATAGTTCGATTTGTGCTGAACGCGGTGGCACGACACGGGATCAGGCACATTAGCGGTGCGTTTTTTCTTTCTTTTAGAACCTTGCATTAGAGTAACGGTTCGGGCAGCGATGCCACCCTGAGAGATAGCAAATCCAAAGGCATAATGAAGGACTTTGATAGTCTAAAAGTTTTTTTAGGACGCAGGTGTTTTAGTATACACCCGTTGTATTGCATTTATTATCGCATGAATTCGCATCAAATTTTTTATTAAAAACTAGATTTTAGTTAAATTCCAGTTAAACTTTTAATTAAATAAACTAGATTTGAGCTGATTTTTGATAGCCTCCTATAAAAGGTATCACTTTGTTATGACGGGTCCTAAAGTATTAATTCAATAATTACTCTTGCAGCTTCTACCAGAGGTGGAGTCGAGGACACAAGGCTCGAGGCCAAGGCCAAGGACACAAAAAAATCCGAGGCCAAGGCCAAGAACAGCCTTTCCGAGGACAGACACTCTCGAGGCCAAGGACAGGAATGCTCGAGGCCAAGGCCAAGGACCAAGGACACAAGCGCAAGTGCTCTCCAAAAAAAAAAAAAAAAGGTCTTTACAAAAATTTTTCAGGCGATTTCCAAAAAAAAAAAAAAAAAAGAAAGGTCTTCACAAAAATTTTTCAAGAAATCTCCATGAAAAAACGTTTTCCAAAGAATTTTTCAAGCGCTCCACAAAATTTTAACAATTCAAAAAATACTGCTGTCCTCGAGCCGAGGACAGGCCAATTTTCGAGGACTTGAGGCCTCGAGGCCAAGGCCAAGGACTTGACCTTCGAGGCCAAGGCCAAGGGCTTCAAAATGTGTTCTCGAGGCCAAGGATGTCCTCGAGGACTCCACCTCTGGCTTCTACAATGCAACATCAACACGCTCTTGCACTGTTGTTGCTTCAACAAACATCGCAAGAGAGAGCTAAGTTCTAAAGTATTTTGTTATGATTTGTTATGACGGGTCCTAAAGTTTTAATCGTTTTGCGTGCTTCTGGCCTAAAGGCTACCAGCTCGGAAGCCTAGGGAAGAGCAACCAGAACGGCGACTACTTAAAACAAGCAATGCGAAAAATTGTCTTCCCACAGAAATCGAACCTGCAGCCTTTGGATTACCGGTCCACTGCTCTACCACTTGAGCTAGAGAAGACGCCTCCTCGCATGCTTAATTTTGGCTATTTGAAGCCTTTAGGCCAGAAGCACGCAAAACGATTAAAATATTAAAACTCTGGCCTGCAAGCGTCAAAAAACATCTTAATTGACTTATTATTACAATCATACAACAAGCAAGGGTCCTAAAGTATTAATTCAATAATTACACTAGCGGCTTCTACCTTCTACAATGCAACATCAACACGCTCTTGCAGTCTTGTTGCTTCAATAAACATCGCAAGAGCTATGTCGCTAAAATGTTACAAATTACGTAATATTATCCTACGAGTAAAGTGTTACGTAACGTAACAGCAGCTGCTGCCATTTCTATTATGGTAAATGTTCTTCAGCAGGTTGGTTTTGCAAATTTTTATAGTTGGTGTGAAACCAAACTTGTACGGTAATCATTAAACCATAAGCATAGCAAGGAATCTGAGCCCATGGCCTCTCCCTCCCAATCGAAATGCTATCAATGATAAAATGATGACACAAAGTCTATTGTTTGTTGGTTCATTCAGTTTCAGTTTCTCTTAGCATTTTTTGAGTGCAACAATACACGCGTACTACTGCAATTAGCATTAATATTAATATTGATGACCAAGGGGCCCGGGTCTCCTTAATTAAAATTTTTGCCAACCAATTTAAAGGTACAAGTCGGGAGAAATTCAGTGTTCTAAAAGGTGTTTTGTTCTAAAAGGTGCAATCTCATGCCCTCATCTAACTTTTTAATGCAATAATATGTTTTAGGCCACGAGCTAATTTTTATATTGCAATAACATGCATGATTAGTAACCATCTACTGCACCTGATGTTGTACCAACTTTACATTACTTTAAAATTCATCTCCACCACCTACCAATACTGAATAACAATCCACTTCCACCTCGCCAGTTTTCTCATGACAAAATACCTTTGAAAAAAAACTAACTAGAGGAAATGCTTCTTGAACAAATTATTGAATTTGAATCGAGGGTGCCTGAGTCACTGGTCGTACATGTGTTCCCAAAACTGGTTGTTTAGATGATAAAACAAAACTCTCATGCAAATCTCGGAACAAATTATTTAATGCTAGAAATGTTGCAGAAGAAATATACCTAGCTTCCCCTGACCTTAGCCAAGTCATAAAATTTAGCTCTATGTACAAGATTTTAAACGTGTTTTGGACTTAACCTGAAGTAAAGGGAAAAACTTTTTCAATTGGCTTTCAAATCTCAAAAATTTTGCTTTTTCATGTGGCTCTGAAAATACGCAAAATGTGATGAAAATGGCCTTAAAATAGCTATTTTTTCAAAAAAATTACTAGAAATTGCACAGCAGCTGGGGGCTTTGCCCCCCCACTCCAATAGTCTCTGGGTGACTGGGGGGCAGATCACCCTGGCCTCGTCTATAATACGTTTGAGTTGCTCTAATGTGCTCACTGCGTCTCGAGATTTTGATATGTTTGTAAAACTTCTAGTCCTTTTGCTTTAGCAAAATCTTGGTTACGTGCCAAACCAGACCCCCAGCTTCTGATCTTTTGTCCTTTGTTCCATAAAAAGTCCCTTTTTTCGAAAATTTTTAATGACATCATTGCATGTGATTGAGGATTGGCCCCCTTCCCACATCAAAAATCCTGGCTACACCTATGCATTAAACTTTGTGCAATGTGCGTACCAGATTTAGGTCTTTGCATCTTTGGGTTGTTATGCGCACCTTCACAAGTGGTTGCTTACAACATTGCAAAGGTGCAAAATATACGTTGCATTGCTTTCAGTCTAAAAGTTCTTTGGTATGGAAGTATGGAATGGAATATGGAAAAAAATTTTAGTATGGAATGGAATATGGCATGAAAGATTTTTAGTATGGAATGGAAGGAAATTGCCAGTATGGAATATGGAAAAATCGTCTTCCATTCCGTACCATGCCCTGCTGTTGGGGAACAGACGTTGCAGGGCTGATTAGATGCTTCCAACTTTAGGCAAGCAATTCAAAAACTTTCAAAATTCAAAAATTCCTCATATGCTATTGCTTTTAAACGTATTTCAGACCTGACCAATAAGTTGGGGATGAATTGACTTAGCAATGCGAGTCTTTGAAGTTGTTTTAAAAAAGTGTAAATTTTATTTCGAGTAGCACTAAAATGGCTATTTTTTCAAAAATTGCAAAATCGCGAAGTGGGAAAGGGCTTCGTTCCCAGGTGTTGTCAATGTGGTTTACTGATCAGTGGTTGAGTGGATTGAGAGTCTGCTACAGAAACGGTAGACACGGGTTCAATTCCAGGTTGGGTCAAACCAAACACTATAAAAATTGGGATTCACAGCTTCACTGCATGATGTTCAGCAATTAAAAGGACAGTGTGAAGCCTTCATCGCGAGTAGAAGACAGGTGGGCAAGTGGCAGCTTGACTCAAAGACCAAAACGTCCCTTCGCTGTCTCCCGACCAAGGTAATTTGGTGAATAAAATGTAACGACAATTATGATGCATTTGATGACCATTTTGAATGTGCATCAGTTTATAAAACACATCGGATGCTGGATACTGTACAACTTCGGCATGGAAAATGTTAGATTTTGGTTCAAGCCCCTCCTCCAGCAAAATCCTGGATATGGTGCTGTGTAATAATGCACGGGTTGTTTTTGTTGTGTAACAGAAAGTTCTTTCACATACTATAATTCAACAAACTAATTTTGGTGAACACAAAACGAAGTTTAATTTCATTAAAGCTGAATTCCGGATTAAGAATTATTTAACTTGATAGAAAAACGCGAAACTTATGTGAGCAGTATTCGGGATAAAAATTATCCAAATGTTTTAAGTGCATTGTAAGGCTCGCTCAAGGTAAAAAAGCGTAATGCAGCACGCCTTTCAAAAACTTTGAGTACCCCTGCTTTAGGCTGAAGTTTATTAAAAGATAATATGATAAATTTTAAAACCGGTCAGTTGGTTAAGCGGTAACACGTTTGTTTGTGGAGCGGGAGGTCTGTGGTTCAAATCTCAGGTCGATCAAATCAAGCACAGTTTTGCCAACGACTTGCCACTGCTGCGACGTTTTTTTCAAAGAAGCTGTGTTGCCCGGGCGCAATGACACGGAAGTGGGCCCTGCAAACTTGTTACACGCTTCTGCGCTATACAGCAAGTATAATGAAAGGTTTGATTGGATTTGACTGTATTTTATTTTCCAACGAAGGGTTCGGTGAATACCCACATAAAACTTGCGGGGTTCAATACTTTCAACAAGTTTAAGAACCACTGGGCTAGAGCTAAAAGACCGATACTTCTTGAACAACAGAGGTGTAGTCCTTGAGGACGTCCCAGGGTCGTCCTTGACCTCGAGGACACGTTTTGAAGTCCTTTGTCTTGAAGATCAAGTCCTTTGCCTTGAAGCCTACTTGTCCTAGAAAATGTTCTGTCATCGGTCAAGGACAGCACTATTTTTTGATTCATTAGAAACAGGCCATGGTCATGACATTTCTTGAGTTTATTTTGGAGAGTTCCAGAAATTTTTTTTTTTTTTTTGGAGAACACCTGAAATTTCATAGAAAAATTGCAGTTTCTTGCGCTCAAATTTAATCGGAAATTTGCCTTGGCCTTGAAAGGGTCTGTCCTTGAAAAGTCGGTCCTTGGCCTCATGCTCGGATTTTTTTGAGTCCTTGGCCTTGGCATCGGATTTTTTTGAGTCCTCAACTCTAACTCTGCTACTCGACCTTATGGAGAATCAAATCCACAACCTCTGGACAGTAATCCTAGTGCCGTGACCACTTAGCCAACTTCGAAAGCAACTAATAGTGACACTGCTTACAAGTATTTCAGAATTATCTTACCGTATATGCTCGTTTTCCCGCCCGATCTTGATTAAGGGCTCGTTAGAATCACCGCTTGTGTGAACAGAACATAAAAATAAATAAGGGCACGTGCTTGAATACCTGCGCGATGTAAAAGCTGATTTTTCAGTGGCAGAGAACAATAGGAAATAAAAAGCACTTTAGTCACAATGCTGTTGAATTTTAAGCGCTGGTAGATAACACTCACGCCTTTTGGTTTGTTGTTTTTTGTTAATAATATAAACTACGGGTAATATGAGGAAATTACGCTTAAGGCGTGAATAATTTGTGTTTGACGTGAATAATTACACTTAAGACGTGAATAATTTGTGTTTGACGTGAATAAATTGACATGGAAAAAGGATTAATGTCGTGAAATATTTGTCTTCAAAGATACCGCAATTTTTGTGTATACTGGTAATTTTACTTTGAAAATAACAAGCGCCCGTGCTTGAATTAGGGCCCGGTAATGAGTTTAGTTGAAAAAACTATGGGCCCGGGCTACAAAACAAGCAAATACGGTCTGTTAAATGAACCTAAACTGATCGAAAAGTAATAAATTGTTGTAAAGCATCTTATCCGAGGATGCAACAAGTCAGGCCCGGGGGTGCCAATGGGGCCCCGTGCCCCCCAAATCACTGCTTCCCCTTCAAACAAGAATTGTGCTCAAGTCAGGCTCTTTATTTTCTTTGTATGTTAATGATCTCCCTAAAATCACTGAGTTTAGTGTCAGATTATTTGCTGATGACACAGTCTTGATTATGAGTGACAATAGTTTAGAGAGATTAAACAACGCAGCAAATAATGAGGCTAAGATAATTGATGAATGGTTAACTTCAAACAAATTAACCCTAAATACATCCAAAACTAGTTTTATGCTTTTCTCACCAAAGAAAATGAGTATCGATAAGTTTTCCTTAAATATACCAGGAGGCGAAATTTTTTTTTCTACCATGGTTTTGCAGATTTATTACGTCACATCCTGTGTCCCACCCTTCAGTTTCGTACTCCGCTCTCAATTTTGACTTGATCCGCTCTATTCATAGGCAACTTGGTACGATGGTACTGGGCAAAGTTAGGCTACTCTTGAGTTGTGGTAAAATATCCTTGGCAGTGGTAGAACAGGCTTGGAAGAATATCACAAAGCACAAGCAGTTAGTCAATAAGCTTAGGCTTACGTTTCATGATCAAGTCAAAATATTAAGACAAAATTTTTGATACTAACATTGTAACAAGTCAAAATAACCTAGTCTACAGTAATAATCTTTTTTTAATTTTAGGGTTGAGCTGCTGAGTTTTTTGGAATTATTGCATTATAGATAGAATATCAGAGGGAAGCCTAAGGTCTTATATTTTATTAATTAATGCAGTTTCATTCAAGTTACTGTTGGCTATGTGTATAGGCCTATATTGCAAAAGCACCATCTGAGATCTGACCATGGTATTGGTAGGCCTACTACTGTACTACTAGCATATCTGAGATAGTGCAATTGGCTATAGGCACTGGTAAATGAGTAAAATCTAAAATGTAAACTGGTAAATTTGGAAAAGTAAAATGGCAAATCGAGAAAAGTGAAATGTCAAAGCGATTTTACTAATCTTAACCAAAGTTGTGAGTGGTTTCAATTTTAGTCTCAGAATAAACTAGACCTGTAGACAGATTCCGTTAGACACTTACTGACTTTATCACTCATCTGCTCATACATATAGTGAATGAAATTAAAAAAAGTGTACTTGATATTAAACTGATAGATTGTTAAAACAGTTTAAATGAAAACTTGTGAAAATGTTTACTTAGGCTGCTAACCTTAGGACTTAGCAGCGATGCACAGTGGGCTACTGTACAGTAGCAGATACCATACAAGGTTTAAAGATCTGACACTGACAGATAAAAGTTAGAGACATAATGCAAGTTTTATACGATTATTTAACTGTTAGATTATACTCTGTTCTGGCAGTGTATTTGCTTAGGTCTATCTATAAAACATAAATAAGCATTATGAACTTTATTGATATTATTTTCTATCCAATCTGTAGTTACAGTATTTTTTTTTTTAGTATGCTTAGAGTTAGAACAATTCTAATGTTGCCTTGCATTTTCTTTACATGTTGACTGTGAGTTTTGTGTATGCACTGTACAAAGTGTACATATCTTTGCAACACTTTGTTTTAGTTTTGCATAAAATTTTTTATCATAGAAAGTAGCAGACTGAGAAAATCTAGAAGCTGCTTTTTTAACCTTAACTTGGTGAGGTGGCAGTAGACTTAGATGACCTTTCGGTCCTTCGCTGTCTCTTCACCAAGTGACTAAATATCGCTTTGACTCTGCAAGTTTGTGTGTTGGTTTTAAAGGAATTGCGTATTTCGATGCTTTGGTGATAGACCTAGAGGAAGTTGCAGTTTTTTCTTGTGATATGACGTCACTTGGTAAATAAATAAATGTGATGATGATGATGATGATGATTATCTTATCAGTGATTGCAAATTGTTGATACATATTTTATATGCAGTGACTATTTCACAGAAATTTTTCAAGTCAATGAAAATAAGACAAAAATGAAAGATATTTATCCACGCTTCTTTCATTTGCTTTTCTATTTTTTAAGGGTTTAGATTAGGGTTTGAGTTAGGGTTTGGGTGAGGGTTAGATGTGGTGTTAGTTAGTTTTATTGTAAGGATTAGAATTTGGGTTAGAATTAGTAAAAAACTAGATACAAATTTTTGGTGAAATAGTCTCTATCGATTCTAAAATTGTTTAAAATACAAAATTGCATTTCAGGCATAAAAGATAGCTTACTAAAGCCAGCTTGAAATCTGGTTGCTAGATATGGTTGCTTAAACAAACAGTTTCTGCTGTAGTGAATAATTGTCCAGACTACCAGTATACGGCATTGATTGGTTGATACCAACTTTTAAGCCATTGTGTTACCCAGGAAGACTGATTTGATGAATGAGGAATTACATTTTCAATGCACAGGGTAATGCATGCAAGGTAATCCACGATTTTCTGGCAATGCAACGAGAAGTTTTAAAAGATTTTTTGGATGAAAAAATGTAACAAGCATGACGTAGTGTCTGGGTACGTTATTCAAATAATCATTTGTAGGCAGTTTTGTGTGCAATGTTACAGTTAGTTGGTACATAAATCCAGGACTTAAGTTGTAAAATTTTACATGGGGGGACGCTTTTGCTGACTTGACTGAACCTTAGATTAGTGAAGATCAGGCACATAGCCAGGATTTTGCAAGGGGGGGGGGTTGGTTGGAAGTTTGATCCAATCGTAAACCAACTTTACCCAAATTTTCTTTAGTTTTGAATTGGATTGAGGTGATTTTTCAGTGAAAATTAGGTGATATCCACAAAAAAAAAGGTCTTTGCCCAAATTCAAAGGCTTTTTCTGGCCGAAATCAAAAATTTAACAGCTTTTTCCTGCCAAAAACAGGTGATCTCCAAAAAAAGGTCTCCGGTTGAAGTGCTTTTTTGTCTACATCACTGTTCCCGCGGAATTTGGTGCTATATTCGACTGGACTTTGTATGTCTTTTTCCTTTCATCAACCAGCGCTCAAATCTGGATGGGGGACGCCCAAATCTCGATGGGGGACGCTCAATTTCGATGGGGGTTGCATCCCCCCATCTCCCTACAATTTAAGTACTGCATATATCTGATATGAGATACAATTTTTGGTGCTGACTGCAGCCTCACTTGCAGCGAGATTCAACCAAATTAACACTGGTCAGTTGTTGAGCAGTAACGCGTTTTTTCTTTAGTAATTGTAATTACATTTTATTCACCAAGTTGCCTTGGCCAGGAGACAGCAAAGGGACCTTTCGGTCTTCGAGTCAAGCTGCCACCTGCCCATCTGTCTACCATACACGATGGAGGCTTCACACAGTCCCTTTAATTGCTCAACGTCAAGCAGGGAAGCTGTGAATACCAATTTTTATAGTCTTTGGTTTGACCCAACCAGGAATCGAACCCGTGTCTACCGCTTCAGTAGCAGACGCTCTATCCACTCGACCACTGATCAGTAAATGACTACTGATCGTTTAGTGGGAGGTCTGAGGTTTAAATTTGGGACCTGTCAAATTGGACACATTGTTGCCAATAACTTGCCACTGCTGCAGCATTTTCTCAAAAGGTGCTGCGTTGCCTTGCCCTTCGCAATCGCGAGATTGCTGGTATGTTATATGCATTGGCTTAATACATTGAGTATAATGAAAAATTTGATTTGATGTACCGGTAGTCAAAAATTCACCAATGGAATACTATATAACATATAAATTGGCAAAAGAATTTCTTTGTTTCGCTGATTATTTTTTGCATTCCGCTAAACTTCTAATTTTGCTGAGTCGTGTTTTGAGTCTCATTATTGCAAGTGGGTCATTTCTACTTCTGTACTCAGTTGCTAGAGCAAGAAAATATTTTACATTAGGTATGTCTTTTTTTTTAGCGTTTGCTGCTTTTATTTTTGTGTCATTGTTTTTAGTATTTGCTGCTAATTTCTTTTAATCGTTTGGGAAAAATTTCTGGTTCTTCAAGGAGCATAATTCAATGCCTTAGAAAGATCACCTACGCTGCTGCGACCACTCAGACTACTACCAGAATATTGCTAACTATGAAAGTGGAATTTCTCTGATTGGATTTTGAATGGTGGAATTTCATTAACTACAAGACCAATGCATTCAGAAAGGTATAATTTAAAATGTAGAGGGTGTACCAATATGGTTGAGACTAGAAGCATTGCAGTGGTATGCCAGTCTTTGCAAGTGTTGTAAACAATTACTTGCAAAGATGCTTCACATTGCTCTGTGTCCAATCTAAATGCACATTTGAGTTTCAAGGTTTCTGTAATAATTTTTTGTAATCTTTTGATTACTTATGGGTCATGCGCTTAAGCCAGTTAATCTAAATTGTTTTTTCTTTTTTTAAAGAGAGGTATTTTGTTGCAAAATTTGTTGAGTAATGTTGTGGTTTATCTGGTGATAAATTTTAGTCAATAATCATCTTAGTTAGACTACGAATTTGTTCGTTTTTTAGTCATTTATACTTTATTAGTCTATTTGAATCACTGCATGTATTTGCATTAATTGAAAATGCAAAATCAAAGAGTGTATATACGTAGTTTCACAGTTTGCTTGTTTTTAGAAGTTTTGGACCATGGATTTCAGCAACAGAATGCACCGACTAATTCCCAACATTGGATCAACTGCTTTTGTGACTCTGCTTTATTTATATCGTTGACAGTGCATTTGTGAAAGACTAGCAAGTGTACATGCAGCGTTTTTATCTTCACAAAAAATCTTGAAATGTACTTATGTCATACAATGAATAAATTGTGGATTTCTAAAAAATGTGCAACAGCAGAACTACAGTAGAAATAACCCTATGTGGATAACAGTCATCAGAAGAACAAGAAGACTCTACGAGAAATATTCCTCCCTAAACTAAGATGGCACCAAATTTTCCTGAACTTGCATGCGATCTTTAAGACTTTTTGTTGAAATTTGCGATGAGTTGTGTATTATTGTTCGAAACATTCTTATTATATTTTTCATTTTGCAGACTGTCAAGCGCTTTTCAATTCAATTCAATTTATTATTAAACAGCAAAAAGACTATTGTAGTCATCAAAGTCAGCTGTCACAAAATCAATAATGCAGTAAAGATAGCATTTGCAACCCAACAACAAAACGAAATAAGCAAGTCTATTTACAGCACAAACATATCACAATCAAATTTAAGTATTTACAGCAAAAATTTAATTTTTTGACCTTATAATTTACGACATTCAATTTCACTTTTACAAATAATTTTTGTCATGGTGTATTGGAAAAAAGCACCCCCCGTGTGCCAATTTGTTCAAAGTTTTGATATTATTTGAAAGCTCTTTTTTTTCTACTCTGATTTATCTTAACGATCTAATCATTCCAAGAATCACATGGTATAATCAGATATCATCATCCTTTCCTGTTCATTTTTTAATTTAAAGTGTTTCATGTTTTTGACGTTTAGTGGTATTTCGTTCCATACTTTGGGCCCTATATATGTTAATGAATTTTGTGATTGTGTTGTTTTAACCCGAGGTATGAAATAATTTTTACTTTGTTTTCTTTTTGTATGGTATGAGTGGGTATCGTCCAGTAATTTGTTTGTATCTCTGTTTAAATTGCAAATGTTCAATGAATTGTTGTAAAGTCTGTACATTAATTTAGCTATTTCAAGTGTATACAAATCATGCAGTTTTAGTATCTGTAACTTATGAAATAAGGGTTTGGTGTGAGCTTTGCTATGTGTTATGATTCTTACTGCTAGTTTTTGAGGTATATCTAATGGATTTAAGGTTGTTTTGGAAGCACTTTCCCAGCTGCTTATGCAGTAGCTTAAATAAGAATGAATTATGCTATATTATACCATTATTAAAGTGTTGCAATCAGCATATTTTTGTAGATGATATAGTGCCCAGCACCCACTGGCAAATTTGGAACACATTTTATGGATTTGGCTTTCCCATTTCATTGCGCTCATTTTTTTGTTTATTTTTTTCTGTTTATTTTCTTAGTCATTTGTTTCGTTTGTATTTTTTACGGAATTAGATTGGTTATAAACTAATTTTTAGTCTAGTTATCGATTTTTCGGACCATAAGACCAGAAGTAAAGTACGTAGATTTTCTCAAAAGTACAACTTGCTCTTTATACTCTAGTGCATGTTATGCATGGATAAGGTTTGTACTTTATTTCTCTCCAGGATATGTTTCCTGGACAAAAAAGAACAGCACATACAGCAAAAACAAGTGAAACCTCAATAGAATCTGCTTGTATCGCAAAAAATGTTGGAACAGGCATGCGGAAACTTATGAATAAGCTATCGCAAGTTAAGACATGGCGGCTTTTGAAGTGGCAAAAAAAGTGGTATCTACTGCAACTGCTACCTTAAAAAAAGCTAATTCAGCTATGCAGCAGCATCAGAAAGCTGGAAAACAAATTGCCGTAAAAACAAACTAGTCGATGGATGAACTGTTTCGAGTGTTAAAAACAGTGTTTGAAAACTGATTTTTGTGCCACCAAGAACTGACATTTTCCGCTATGATATCTATTTGTTTTGAAGATTTTCTGTATGTACGAGTACTTGCTGTTCTTAGATCATCTAGATTGAGTTGTGCTATCAAAATTGTTAGCAACTTTTGTGTATGCAGTTGTTTTTTGACAACAATACTCCAAATTGATTCTTGTTTTGATTAGAATATCTTAACTTGTTACTCATGTTTTATTCTTATTTGTTACAACGTTCTTTTTTTTTCGAAAACGCCGTCTTTTTTTTGTTTGTGTTTTAAATGGCCGCTTGACAGCCTGCATTTTGTTATTTTAATGCGTACTTTTCCGGGTAACAAATTCGTCTGTGATACGTCCTGACTATATACTTTATATTAGTAGACTGAAAACTGACAATTTAGTTTTTTTTTCTTCACATTTCTCTTGTTCGTCGAACATGTCGAATCAAATCAGTCGAATACGCGTGACCACAAAAAACCTTCGCAACAAGAGCAACCTTTTTTCCTTGAATCCTCTTCTCTTTTTCTCCGTGCGTCTGTTTCTAGTCTACTAAATAAAGAGTCTATGATTTGAACGCCAATTTGTGCTTTTCGAGCTTAATTAACGCTTTTGTCTCTGACAATTAATTAGCTTTTACTGCAATTCTTTTAAAGAGATACTGGTCGAGATCGGTTTTATTGAAAAAATGAAAACTACTTGAGGTAATGAAGAGGTGCTGCTAACTTTTTCCACTATTCCCTTTATCTGCAAAAAGATTTAATGCATTTAACTACGTACCATTGACAATCCTTCGTTCTGAAATTTCGTAACATTAACAATGGATGACTTAAAAAAATTTTTGCGCAATAGGCAACGCGATGTTGGATTATTATTCCTGTAAACATTGTGTTCATTATTCCATAATTTTTTTTGTGAGTCATCCGTTTATGATGTAATGAAATTTCGAAACGCAGGGTTGCCAATGGTACGGAGTCGAACAGGTTAAATTCATTTTTGTGGACAAAAGGAATAGTCGAAAAAGGTTTGGGGCTCCTCTTTTTTCGTCTAGTAGTTCTCCTTTGTTCAATATAACCGATTTCAAGTAGTAACTCTTTCAACAAAATTGTTTGTCCGGCCATTTAGTCTGGTGCAAAAGTATTTAGGTACGAAAATTCGCTCCGTAATTATTCCCGAAATGCATTAGCTTAGTGCTAGTGTAAAATTGCTAGTAACAAAAGTAGGTTTAAGTACTAAGACGTTTGAAAAAGAATGCGAGTGAGCTGGTTTTGATTTTGTTAATGAATATTATGTCGAAAAAACAAAGTTTACTCTTCTAAATACGAAACAGTTACAGCTCGAGCTTTTGGTAACCCATTATACAAATCTGAAATTTGACAACTATAATTGAAGCAATGAAGCACGAGAGTAAAAACTTAATTTATATCGTGCAATTTATGGTTTATAGCAACTGTAATAGTGTTTGATGTTTTGTTCAGCAAGTCTCCAACATGTTTGTGGTGGTGCATACTGCATAGGTTGATAAAAGATTGCCGAATTTGAGGATCAACCAAGCAGCAATGGTTTTTACTTGATTGGGCCCCTGTAAAATAGCGATACATCTAGATTTTATTCAAATATTTTAAAATAAGATCTACGGTAGTTACCGTAGCTTTGTTTTTTCGCGCATGTATGAAATGTTTTTCAAGTTCTTGTAGTTCTCTTCAATTTATGATAATAAAATGTGATTGGTTGATATGCTTTTATTTAGTAAGAATCTTATCTATTTAATAACCGTCGTGTGTTGCTAGAAAGTTGCGATTACAAAAAATCTTTAAACGAAATAAAAGCTAAACCTACACAAACGCTCTACTATAGTATCTTCGCTCTGTGCATAGATACTGCAAGATGTTACGCTCTGAGTGAATTATGATAGCTTTACTGAAAATATACACTCATGTAGAACTGCAAATTGGGCAAAGCACTTGGTGTTGGTAACCTTTTTAGTTTTTGCCATGGTGTTATTTTTTAAGTATCACAGTCATGGGTGTGAAAGCGGTTAAAATGAACCGCTTCCTCTTAAACTGTGTACACCGAATGTTGAAAACAACTGCAGTGCATTGTTTGTTAAATCAGTATATGCAAAATATTTGTAACGTTTTTAGTTCACCTTGATTGACTGCCATGCAATTGTATTGCGTTGCAACTCTTCAAAACTCTCTGAGTGCTGGGTGTTCTACCCTTGCCCCAGGACCCCAAGTAATTTCTCTTTGTAATTATAAGGTAAAAGTTATCATTCGATTAGACGTTTGAATC
This sequence comes from Trididemnum nubilum, assembly GCA_963965965.1. Classification (NCBI taxonomy): domain Eukaryota; kingdom Metazoa; phylum Chordata; class Ascidiacea; order Aplousobranchia; family Didemnidae; genus Trididemnum; species Trididemnum nubilum. Next base: position 20,841,937 of record OZ014482.1, on the reverse strand, counting down.
CTTCCAATCCACATTCCTGGTTTGGTCTATGCTAAAACTGTAGATCTCTGCAATGATAAACCCAATAACGCAATTTAATTCTTTTATGTCAGATGATGACAGCGTAAACCATTTCCACGATTCCGTCATAAACTGCGTAAAAAAATACTTGCCAAAATAATTTTCAGAGAAAAATTCTACTTGAAAACTTCGTTATCAAGTTGCTGAAATGCAGAGTGGAAATGGAAACGATTGGCGCTTCCTCATCTGTGGCCGCTTGGGTTTTAGTGAAACGTAAGGGTTCGATTCTTGATAAAACTATACAATTTTGCTTTACTTTGCGCCAGTGTGTAATGAAATCGTAGTTTATTAAGCTGTAATCATCAAAACCAATGCAAGAGAGCAAACAAACAATCGACTTAATAATAATGATAAAAAAATGAGCGTGCGTCGAGCAGTTTTTGTTCGCAAACGCAGGTCTCCCACAAAATTTTAAATTATATTTTCTGACCTAAATTTTTTTGAAAATTAATCCAAAATATCAACCAAAAAAGGTATGCACTAATTACCGAGTGAAGTAACTTACTGCCACATTTGCAAAAGCAGAAACGTGGATTACTGAAAAAAATAAAGCTAATTGCAACCTCAGGCCCTCATCTTAACTTTTTATGAACGTAATGCAATAACCATTAACCAGCGCCGTATTTGCCATATGGCTAAGTGGCAGGGCCCCGCCCTCAGATGGTACGACTTTTTTTGTTCTTCACTTATATTTGCCAGGAAGATGTTGCAAAAATCCCCTTAGTGCCAGGGGCCCCGCGCAATGTAAATCCGGCCCGGGAATAACATGTTTAGTAAGCATAACTATCTGTTTTATCGACGATTCATCTCGCCAGTTTTTACGAACGAAATACTTTTAAAAAATAGCTAGGGAAAATGCTCATTGAACAAATTATTGAAATTGAATTTAAGGGGTCCTGGGCTCCCTGGCCGTACATGTAATCCTGTAACTGGTTAACTTCATGACAAAACAAAAATCTTCGAGTGGATTGTTATATACAGCTAAAATATTGCAGGAGGCAATGTGCCTTACTTGCCCCTACATGGACCAAATCACCCACAATTAAAATTTTACACTCTAATGCATGATTTTAAACGTGTTTTGGAATTTAATTGCACGTAAAAGGAGGATTGAACAATCAAAATTTTTCGATTGGCTTTTTAATGTTAAAAATCTAGTTCTTTCAAATGGCTGTGAACACGTGCGAAATGTGATCCAATGGGAATAAAATAGCTTTTTTTCCCAAAAACTTACAAAATTCGCCCAGCGGCTGGGGGCTTTGCCCCCAGACCCCCATAGCCACCGGTGGCTGGGGGCTCCGCCCCCAGATCCCCGTCTGTGGTACGTTTGAGTACACTAGCATACTCAACACGTTTTCTAAGTTAGGCATTTGCATAATTTCTAACGATTAGTTTTCGCCCTCTCCCTTTATCAAAATCCTGGTTAAGTGCCAACAGACTACAGCTTCAGACCTTCCATTCTATGATATCTTTGTCCCACAAAAACTTTCTTTTTTGAAAATTTCTGATGACGTCATTGCATGTGGTTTGCCCCCCCCCAATCAAAAATCCTGGCTACGCCTATGGTTAATTATTATGATGTTATAACAATAAACGGAGGTGGCACGAGTAGCATTTTACCAAACGCACAGCGCTATGATTATCTAAATCACTTGAAGCAAAGCGCAAGTTGCGCAATTGAAAGCTTTTGTCTCTGAAGCGTAGCGCAAATTCCGCAATTGCGGAACGAAATTCTCGTACCAAGTCAAAGCGCAACTCAACTTCCGCAATTAAAATTACACGACACGATGCAAATTCCGCATGTTTTACAATTTTAGTCGGAAAAAGAGTAAGCAATTTGCTAATGTCAAGACAAATTTATTTTATCGCTCAGTAACATCGCGACGTAGAAATTAATAATTAGCAATCGTTTAAGAAAGCGACAGAAAAGTTGCGAAAGACCTTACGATCATACAGTCAAGCAACCAACCTCTTGTCAGAGAGGCAATGCAAGTTTGACAACATTACGATTTAAAAAGGCCGACATTTGACAACAATACGATTAAAATGAAACAAAATGAAGTTTATCGAATAAAATTGCGCTACAAACCGAAAAAAATTTGAAAGCGTAGCGCAATTAAGTTTAACAGTACATTTAATGTACTGTTAAAATTAATCGCGCTACGCTTCCAAATATAGTCCGCAATGCAACTTCCACAACATCTCAAAATAAAAACATTAAAGTGCAACGCAACTTATGGAATCAAAGGCTCAAAAGCTGCGCTTTGGCCACCTTTGATAATATATAATAACGCACTTTGATCCAGCTCCAATGAGTGCAAACCACAAATTTGAATTTTAATCTCAACTTAAACGAAGATTGAAAGCAAAATCAATGGGGTATCTAGAGTTAGGCCAAGAGTATTAGATTAAATGGGCGTTGACTTCATCGTTCTTGACCCAGCCGTTCCAGAGATATTCTACTTCAAAGACGACATAAGGGCCTCTCTAATCATAATTTTTATTGGCAACCCTGAGATTGATAACATGCGCGACGCCATCATAGTACTATTCTAAGGTAACGCCACAATTAGACTAAGCAACAGAAGCCTTTTAGCCTATATATAGCTAGGTTAATATAGACCTCAGTTTGCTACGATACTGCATTAAAACGTCAAGGTTGCCAATAAAAACTGTAATTTGGAGACCCCTACGTCGTGTTTGAAGTAGAATATCTTGAAACGGCTGAGTAAAAAAGAATGAAGTCAACGCCAATCGAATCTAACTCGATTGCCTTAACTTTTGATACTCTAATTGATGCTGCCTTCAGTTCACGTTTAAATTTTACAAAATTGATACACTGCATTTTAATCAAGCTGAACTACCAACTATTCAAACAGTATGGTTGCATAAACGCTGCAAATCGAAGGTGTAAACAAAACGCAAAAGCACAATTTTTAGTTACAGATATTGTTTGACTTTGACGGTGCAACGCTGCATGCACAAATGCACTGCCAAAGATATAAATAATGCAGAGTCATGAAAGCAGTTGATCCAACGTTCCAAATTAGCCGGTGCATTCTGTGGCTGAAATCCATGGTCCAAGACTTCTAAAAACAAGTGAACTGTAAAACTATACTCTTTGATTTTATTTTCGATTCATGCAAATACACACAGTCACGTAAATAAGGCTATGCATTTAAATTGGTGAGCAAAAATTGAATTGAGGGGGCCCGAGCCCCTGGTCGTCAATATTATTGTTAATTACTGTTGTAAGCGTGTACTAGGATACAACTTTTTTGGAACACTATATCCATGCATCATAATTTGATGAACTATTATGAAAAACCAAATAAAATCCAATTTTTAAGTTGATTTGATGTAAAAATCTCACGCACAAAATCATTTTAAGTAATTTAATTTTTAAGTTTTTGAACAGTTCTTGAGGTCATCCAAACCTTTTCCGGTTTTGAACAAAAACTACACAAGTCCCATATACAGCAGTATTGATGTTCAGAAAACAGACAATAAAGTAATTTAGTCAAAGATAAGATAAATCTACGCGAGAAGAGGGATCGTCCTTGTTTCTGCGGAACGCCTGCAACTCTTGCGTTACCTTTATCAAATCCTCACTGCATTGGTTTCATCAGGCAACGATGATGGGTGATTGCTTTTTAAGCATTGGAAACAGTGGCATAAGCAAGATTTTGTGGTGGTTGGGGGCAGGCAATCTTTTGAAATTGATGTAACGACCAATCAAAAAAGATAATAAATTCAGAAAAAGCGCAATTTTTACCAGATTTAGGGTGAAGAGTAAAGCCAAAAAACAATAACAAGGCCTTCACTTCAAAGAAACTGCAATTTTCATCGGGTTTGCACCGTATCTAGATTCCATACTTTGGCACCTCATAAATTGTTTGCCTTTCTACTTCCAAAGGGATTAGGGGCATTGCTGACTTTTTGTAGCAAAATGTTTAAGGTTTGCACATATCAAAAGCCACGCCCCCCCCCCCACCATATCTACACCACTGATTTCAGACCTTTTGGGTATCCAACCTGAGTTTATTAAAATCATCATCGCAGAAAAATTGGAGCTAAAATAATAATCATCCCAAGGGTAAAAAATAAATAAACAGACTTTACGAAACTTGATTTAAGTTTTAGGCATTAGCAAGAGCAAGGAAGGCTAGGATGGCACTCGAGATCTAGCGTGCATTGCAAATGTTAGAAATCTGTTGAAGGTCACAAAGACAACTTCCTATTTTGTTTCTCAATAAAGTGACAAAAGAAATGTGTAAGGTGGTACAGAACTTTCATGTCGTCCCTCCAACCGCTTGTGTTCTTAAAGATCTGAGCTTTTCCACTGCTGAATGCTTTGTTCAGTTGATCAATTTTGCCTACCAATTCCTTCATAAAGAAATAATTAATGTTAGGAGATTTGGTTGCGCCACACAGCTCATCGTCCATAACTACGTAAAAAATACGATCAAATACATGGTCTGGGTTTCAAATTCTTTTCAATATGACGACCTTTGTTTTCTATCCAGTGAAGATATTTGTTGTCCACGAGACCTTGAATTCTTTTTTGCAATGGTCGCAGCTTCAACTGAAGCTTCATTTGAAGCTCAGTCAACTTGGTTTCCATTTAATGTTTTAAAACCACAACTTGATGTTTAATGCCTTATATTCATTTATTAACTAAATAAAAGCTCCGATTCTCGAGCTAAAATGTGCTAATCAAATGCTGATTCAATTCAGCTGCTTTCTTGAAGAGAGACTTATGGATTTTCTTTGCTGACTAGGGCTTGTGTTTTAATGCATTAGCCGGAAAACTGACAACATAGCCTTGTCGTTTGCTAAATGAAAACTTGCAATAACCTGGCCAATTTTTCGAAGTGATTTGTGCGTGACCCTTTTTGTTACCTTAACAGAATAAACATCATTCCGGGCAGTAATAAGCAAAAGTTCATCGATTGGTGCTACAGGAAAAGTGTTTTAAAAAAAAATCAAAAAGTTGTATCCCTAGCATGTACTGTATGCAAAAAACACTAAAGAAACTGAAACTGAAAAAACAATAGGCTTTATTGTCACATTTTCATCATTGGTGGCATTATAAATGGGGGGGACCCAGACCCTCCCTGGCTATGCCTATGACTCTAACTGGAAAAACTATTGACTAGTATTTATCACCAGATAAACCACAACATTGCTTAAAACCAAATTTTGCCTCAAAATACCTCTTTTAAAAAAGAAAAAACAAATTAGATTAACTAGCTTGAGCCCATGATCCATAGTTAATTAAAAGATTACAAAAAAAATATTTAAAAAGCCTTGGAACTTAAACGTGCATTTAGATCAAACAAAGAGCAATGTGAAGCATCTCTGCAAGTAGTTGCTTACTATCAGTATAAAAAACCTTGCACACTTTAAATTATACCTTTTTGAATGCTGCTGTCTTGTAGTTAATAAATTCCTCCATTCAAAAACCAATCAGGGAAATTCTACTTTCACAGTTTGCATTATTCTGGTAGTAGTCTGAGTGGTCGCAGCAGTGCAGGTTTTCTAAGGCATTGAATTATGCTCCTTGAAGAACCAGAAATTTTTCCCAAACGATTAAAAGAAATTAGCAGCAAATACTAAAAACAATGACACAAAAATAAAAGCAGCAAACGCTAAAAAAAAAGACATACCTAATGTAAAATATTTTCTTGCTCTAGCAACTGAGTACAGAAGTAGAAATGACCCACTTGCAATAATGAGACTCAAAACACGACTCAGCAAAATTAGAAGTTTAGCGGAATGCAAAAAATAATCAGCGAAACAAAGAAATTCTTTTGCCAATTTATATGTTATATAGTATTCCATTGGTGAATTTTTGACTACCGGTACATCAAATCAAATTTTTCATTATACTCAATGTATTAAGCCAATGCATATAACATACCAGCAATCTCGCGATTGCGAAGGGCAAGGCAACGCAGCACCTTTTGAGAAAATGCTGCAGCAGTGGCAAGTTATTGGCAACAATGTGTCCAATTTGACAGGTCCCAAATTTAAACCTCAGACCTCCCACTAAACGATCAGTAGTCATTTACCGATCAGTGGTCGAGTGGATAGAGCGTCTGCTACTGAAGCGGTAGACACGGGTTCGATTCCTGGTCGGGTCAAACCAAAGACTATAAAAATTGGTATTCACAGCTTCCCTGCTTGACGTTGAGCAATTAAAGGGACTGTGTGAAGCCTCCATCGTGTATGGTAGACAGATGGGCAGGTGGCAGCTTGACTCGAAGATCGAAAGGTCCCTTTGCTGTCTCCTGGCCAAGGCAACTTGGTGAATAAAATGTAATTACAATTACTAAAGAAAAAACGCGTTACTGCTCAACAACTGACCAGTGTTAATTTGGTTGAATCTCGCTGCAAGTGAGGCTGCAGTCAGCACCAAAAATTGTATCTCATATCAGATATATGCAGTACTTAAATTGTAGGGAGATGGGGGGATGCAACCCCCATCGAAATTGAGCGTCCCCCATCGAGATTTGGGCGTCCCCCATCCAGATTTGAGCGCTGGTTGATGAAAGGAAAAAGACATACAAAGTCCAGTCGAATATAGCACCAAATTCCGCGGGAACAGTGATGTAGACAAAAAAGCACTTCAACCGGAGACCTTTTTTTTGGAGATCACCTGTTTTTGGCAGGAAAAAGCTGTTAAATTTTTGATTTCGGCCAGAAAAAGCCTTTGAATTTGGGCAAAGACCTTTTTTTTTGTGGATATCACCTAATTTTCACTGAAAAATCACCTCAATCCAATTCAAAACTAAAGAAAATTTGGGTAAAGTTGGTTTACGATTGGATCAAACTTCCAACCAACCCCCCCCCCTTGCAAAATCCTGGCTATGTGCCTGATCTTCACTAATCTAAGGTTCAGTCAAGTCAGCAAAAGCGTCCCCCCATGTAAAATTTTACAACTTAAGTCCTGGATTTATGTACCAACTAACTGTAACATTGCACACAAAACTGCCTACAAATGATTATTTGAATAACGTACCCAGACACTACGTCATGCTTGTTACATTTTTTCATCCAAAAAATCTTTTAAAACTTCTCGTTGCATTGCCAGAAAATCGTGGATTACCTTGCATGCATTACCCTGTGCATTGAAAATGTAATTCCTCATTCATCAAATCAGTCTTCCTGGGTAACACAATGGCTTAAAAGTTGGTATCAACCAATCAATGCCGTATACTGGTAGTCTGGACAATTATTCACTACAGCAGAAACTGTTTGTTTAAGCAACCATATCTAGCAACCAGATTTCAAGCTGGCTTTAGTAAGCTATCTTTTATGCCTGAAATGCAATTTTGTATTTTAAACAATTTTAGAATCGATAGAGACTATTTCACCAAAAATTTGTATCTAGTTTTTTACTAATTCTAACCCAAATTCTAATCCTTACAATAAAACTAACTAACACCACATCTAACCCTCACCCAAACCCTAACTCAAACCCTAATCTAAACCCTTAAAAAATAGAAAAGCAAATGAAAGAAGCGTGGATAAATATCTTTCATTTTTGTCTTATTTTCATTGACTTGAAAAATTTCTGTGAAATAGTCACTGCATATAAAATATGTATCAACAATTTGCAATCACTGATAAGATAATCATCATCATCATCATCATCATATTTATTTATTTACCAAGTGACGTCATATCACAAGAAAAAACTGCAACTTCCTCTAGGTCTATCACCAAAGCATCGAAATACGCAATTCCTTTAAAACCAACACACAAACTTGCAGAGTCAAAGCGATATTTAGTCACTTGGTGAAGAGACAGCGAAGGACCGAAAGGTCATCTAAGTCTACTGCCACCTCACCAAGTTAAGGTTAAAAAAGCAGCTTCTAGATTTTCTCAGTCTGCTACTTTCTATGATAAAAAATTTTATGCAAAACTAAAACAAAGTGTTGCAAAGATATGTACACTTTGTACAGTGCATACACAAAACTCACAGTCAACATGTAAAGAAAATGCAAGGCAACATTAGAATTGTTCTAACTCTAAGCATACTAAAAAAAAAATACTGTAACTACAGATTGGATAGAAAATAATATCAATAAAGTTCATAATGCTTATTTATGTTTTATAGATAGACCTAAGCAAATACACTGCCAGAACAGAGTATAATCTAACAGTTAAATAATCGTATAAAACTTGCATTATGTCTCTAACTTTTATCTGTCAGTGTCAGATCTTTAAACCTTGTATGGTATCTGCTACTGTACAGTAGCCCACTGTGCATCGCTGCTAAGTCCTAAGGTTAGCAGCCTAAGTAAACATTTTCACAAGTTTTCATTTAAACTATTTTAACAATCTATCAGTTTAATATCAAGTACACTTTTTTTAATTTCATTCACTATATGTATGAGCAGATAAGTGATAAAGTCAGTAAGTGTCTAATGGAATCTGTCTACAGGTCCAGTTTATTCTGAGACTAAAATTGAAACCACTCACAACTTTGGTTAAGATTAGTAAAATCGCTTTGACATTTCACTTTTCTCGATTTGCCATTTTACTTTTCCAAATTTACCAGTTTACATTTTAGATTTTACTCATTTACCAGTGCCTATAGCCAATTGCACTATCTCAGATATGCTAGTAGTACAGTAGTAGGCCTACCAATAACATGGTCAGATATCAGATGGTGCTTTTGCAATATAGGCCTATACACATAGCCAACAGTAACTTGAATGAAACTGCATTAATTAATAAAATATAAGACCTTAGGCTTCCCTCTGATATTCTATCTATAATGCAATAATTCCAAAAAACTCAGCAGCTCAACCCTAAAATTAAAAAAAGATTATTACTGTAGACTAGGTTATTTTGACTTGTTACAATGTTAGTATCAAAAATTTTGTCTTAATATTTTGACTTGATCATGAAACGTAAGCCTAAGCTTATTGACTAACTGCTTGCGCTTTGTGATATTCTTCCAAGCCTGTTCTACCACTACCAAGGATATTTTACCACAACTCAAGAGTAGCCTAACTTTGCCCAGTATCATCGTACCAAGTTGCCTATGAATAGAGCGGATCAAGTCAAAATTGAGAGCGGAGTACGAAACTGAAGGGTGGGACACAGGATGTGACGTAATAAATCTGCAAAACCATGGTAGAAAAAAAAATTTCGCAGGAGAAAGAATCAACAGAACGCATGTTGCAAAATATTTAGGATTACTTATTGATGAAAAGCTTAAGTTTGATGCCCATAGTAAGCATGTTTGCAACAAATTGTCACAAATTTGTGGTATATTTTGTTATCTTCGACACTACATCTGTAAGAAAACACTTCTAATGTTGTATTATAGTTTAGTGAACTCGCATATACTTTATGGGATTTTAGTATGGGGCTCAACAAACCATTCAATCTTACAGCCATTACAAGTCTTTCAAAATAAAATTTTAAGAATTATCTGCAATGTCAGCAAAAACGAACATGTAAGAAACAACACCTTGTATCATGAATTGAAACTTTTAAAAGTCAAGGATATGTATCATTTTGAAATGGCAAAATTTATGTATCTCTTTCAACACAATAAACTTCCAAATCTATACAATCAATATTTCACATCTACTAAAACAGTACACTAGTACAACACAAGATGCACTAGTTACAGCAACTTTTATTTACATTCTATAAACTCGAATGCTGCAAAAAAGGCATTGCAATTTAGTGGTGCCCAAATTTGGAATAGTTTGCAACCGAAGTGGAAAGATTTTTCATTTTACAAATTTAAAGAAGCAGTAAAAGGAGATCTCATCTTAAAGTACAAATAAAATTAGGCATGTTTTTCTAATTTTCAAAAAATTGCTAAAATTAATTCTTTTGCTTGCGATTGTGTGAAAATCTAAATTTGTCATTGCAGCACGTTGTAACAACTAACAAGTTATTTGCATTTTGGGGGGAGGGGGGTGGGCTAGCAGAAACGAAGTCTGTTTTTCCTGCGTACTTTTTTTTTCTCTTTTAAAAAAATTCAGTTATAATTGCAAGGACTGGTGTGAAGAAGTGCATGGCCTAAAAAATGAATATTATACCTTAAATACTAGTTCGAAGCCTAAATCCATTTATATTGTGTTGACTACAACGAAAAAATGAGCTGGTTCTAGTGTTTTACTCTACTTAAAAGAACTGTGAATGAATATTTTGTCAATGCTATGTATGTCATCGTGACGACTTAAAATGAAATGCTGTGCACTACTTCATAAAAGTAAAAATATGTGAAATAGAGTGGCCATGACTCGGTGAGCGTTTCGCTCTTTCGTGGTCTCCCTATGTACCGTACTTAATATACAGTATACATGCCAAATGTGGGTTTTTCTTGCTTGCGTGTACTGGTACATGAATAAACTGATACTGACTGACTGTGCCCCCCCAAATCACTGCTTCCCCCCCCCCAAACAAGAATTGTGCCCACCCAAGCGAGGATTGTGCCCCGAAGAAATTAACAGGCTCACTGCTACTAGAGTGCAATCCGAGGCCTGAGACTCCCAAAATACTGGTTATCACTCCAGAATTCGTGAGCAAGAACTGTTTTTTCATAGATTTTGCAATAAAGGTACCATTTTTTGTGGTTTCATCAGGGATATATGTACTCAAAATTTGTAAAAATTTGCATGTTTTTTGCGATGAAGACCAGAATTTGTGGAACTTCGTGTATTTTTTGAGATAAAGACCATTCTTTTTCTTTTGTTTTGGTCTTTACCCCAGATTTTGTCGAGTTTCGCATTGAATACCTATTTTTTTTGGTCCACACTCTTAAATTCAAAGAAATAAAGTTTTTGTGCCCCCCCCAAAATTTGTTTATGCCCCCCCACTCGCTCTATCTTGGCACTGGGCCTGCTACAAGTAACAACTCTTTAGAGTAGAACAATTGTACTTGTAATCACGACCGTCGTTAAAATGATACTCCTGACCTCTAGCCGAATTACATGCTATAGTCTCAATCAATCAAATCAACTTTTATTCGGAATGGTTCAATGCTAACACCACAACACATTTTGAATCGCACTAAGAATGTGCAAAAAGAATGAAAACTGTGAAAGCACAAAAACCATACCAGGAGACAATGAAAATGAAAAAGTCTTCGAGTCAGTTGCCCCCTCGCAGCTGATATTAAATAAACGTTAACTGTAAAAACAACGTACATGAAGATATACTGTATACAAAGGTAAGGCTAGTTGAGGAATGTAATTGACCAGTCCCTTCTGCCCAAAATTTAATCTGGAATGAGGATTTCTTTGGGCAAATTTTACACAAAATGTCAGCATTGATGTTGGAAAATTTTTACAGAGAAAGTGGGTAGAATCAAAATAGGTCTTTAGTGCAGAAGAATCATAGAGAAAAAAATAAATATATACATATCATACTACATACATAACATAATAAGTTGATACTATAGTAGGCATTCTGCGTTCACCAGCAAATGCAGCAATAGCATCAACCAAAACGTATGCTCAAAAAAAACAGGGAAAACAATTATTTTTTTTCAAACATGAGTACTAATCAACTAATGTTTTACAATTTTAAAGACCAAATTTTAAAAAGTACCGAGACCGGTACCAAGTACTGTTATCGTTGGTATTTTTTGAAAAGTACCTACGTAATATATATCGTACCGTCGGTACTTTTTTTGAAAAGTATTTATACCTTTATCATCAGTACTTTAAAAGTATCGAGTACCCCCTACTGGTACTTGCCTAGGTACGGAGTAGGCTACTAAAGGCATAGGCTACATTAGCCTATTGCATTGAGTCGCTGTTTCACGGGTTAATGCTTAATTTGCAAGAGCTGTTTCGCAGACAGAGACATGAAGTCTCTAAATTCAAATTGGTGCATGTTGTTGATTCTCTTCACTGAGTTTACAGCTTTTATTCCTTTTGGCATTAATCTAACTGTATTAAATGCAGCAACTCCTGCGATCAAGGTTTTTGTCAATGACACATTCAAGGTAAAAACCCAGTACTTGTTTTTAGTGTGTAATTTATCACTTGTACAGTAATTCTCATAGACCAGGTTAGTAAATTTTAATTTATGGATTTTCTTATAATAATCTTAGGACTTACTGGTAACCATAAGCTGATAAATTTTGATTACCATATTGGGGAGTGAGTATTTCACCAGAAATTTTTAAGTTAAAGATACTGTAGTAGGCTAAAACAAGAATGAGGAATATTCAAGTCTTTTTAAGGTCAATTTAAGTTATGTTTTGGGTTAAGGTTAGACTCAGGATTAGTTTTACTTTACGGTCTTAGGATTTGAGTTTGGGTTGGATTTGTGTCAGCATTAATAAAAAACTAGATAGAAATTTCTGGTAAAATATAGACTTTATTTCTTTGTTGGCAATGACTTACCAGCTGAGGTTTCAGTAAAAAATTACTGGGTACAGTGTAATATATACCATTTGTTATTAACATATACCTTTACCATAATCAAACCATCTTTTGGTAATAACAGACTCTCGGTTGTTGCCAAGTACTGTAGTATTGGTAGTTTGATTGTTTGTTGTATAGCATAGTGCTAAATAGTACAATAAACCCCTCTGGAAAATTATAGTTTGGTGTTATTTTTATAGTCATTTAGAGAAAGCATTATGCCAATTTATGATTTGCCTTGAAAATAGTCTCTTATAAATATACCAAACATTCAAATTTTGTTGATGAAATCTCAATTATTAAGATAAAAAATACTACCGGTATGTCATATCAACATTTTAGCATCCAGAAATACTTGGATCTGTCAGTCTGTTTTTAACAAGCATAGTTAAATGTGGCCATAAGCAGCTCACTGTCACTAAGGCTGCTAGTTTCCATTTGAAACATTCTTGATCAAAAAACATATCAGATTTTAGCTTTTCAGATTAGCTTTCTTTAATACTATGTTTATCGATTGAAAAGCTTCTCCACATTTAACTATGCAACCTATTGTGCCATATTGATTCCAGTATGGTTTTAATACCATTTACTGCATTAATAGGAAAGACATAATGTTCCTGCATCAGATGAACATATCCGATTGATTATTGCTCTGGCACAGTCTACTCTAATAATTGGAACTGCACTTGGAGTCATTTTTGTTCGACCATTGCTTGTACGGTTTGGGTAAGATATTGCAGATAAATAGATGAAGATCAATCTGTTAATCAGTTTTTTTGCTTATATTTTGTTTGGGATCCTAATTAATGCACTTCTTTTTGTATAAGAGCTAGTAAACTTTGGGTTGCGGCTAGTTGTTCTTTAATTTTCACAAATTTTCAGTATTTTATGTTCTCAAGTTTTTTAAGAGAACAAAATGACACAAATTCATTTTTGCTGGTGTTATGTAAAAGGGTTGTTGATTGTAGCGTGACCATCATGTGCTGACATTTAGACACCGCCAATAAGTAACTGGAACTTCTATGCGCCTGGACTGTTAGGTGCCAGAGTAGAAAAAAATTTGGTTTCAAAAATACTTTTTCGTGAAGAAAATACTTTTTTTCAAAAAAAAATTTTTTTTGTAAAAGTACAATTAGAAATCAATTTTTGTAAAACTTTATTGAAAAAACTAAAATTAGAAATCAGTTTTTTGTAAGGCAGTGGCTGCTCTTACGTTACGTAACGCTCCACTCGTAGGATAATAGTACATAATTTGTAACATTTCTGCGGTGAGATATTTTTAAGTGAATTTTGCCACTTAGCTCTTGCAATGTTTATTGAAGCAAGAAGACTGCAAGTGTAAGAATATTTTTTGTTAAAATGCATTAGGACTGTAGCACACATAAGCACCCGTCATAACAAACCAATACTTTTTTCGGATTGAAACTTTTTTACAAATTAAATACAGCACTTTGACACGGTTTAGGCAATTCCCCGATGGTGCAGTGGCAGGGGTGTGCGTCTGCCAAATTTCGCATTCAGATTCGAGTCGCGCTGTACGCGGTGGCATGTGTCGGGATGAGAAAGTTTTGCAGTGCGTTTCTTTTTTTCAGAACCTTGCATTTGATTTAGGGTTCATGTAGTGATACCACCCAGAGAGATAGCCAATCCAAGTGCATAAAGAAAGATTTTGTTAGTCTTTAAAAGTTTTTTTAGGACGCGAGTGTTTTAGTATGTACCCGTACTGCATTTATTACAGCATAAATTCGCATCGAATTTTTTTATTGAAAACTAAATTTTAGTTGATTTCAATTAAATTTTTAATTAAATAAACTAGATTTAAGTTAATTTTTGATAGCGTTCTAAAAAATAATCGGTTTGTTATGACGAGTTCCAAAGTAGGCTATTAATTTAATAATTACTCTTGCGGCTTCTACCTTCTATGATGCAACACGATCTTGCAGTCTTGTTTCGTCAATAAATGTCGCAAGAGCAAAGTGGCGAAATTCACAAAAAAATATCTCACTGCTGAAATGTTACGAATTATGTAATACTATCCTACGAGTGAAGTGTTAAGTAACGTAACAGCAGCCACTGCCTTTTTTAAAACTTTTTTGCTCTCCTTCCATCCATCTGCTTTTGAAGTCACTTTTGTCAAAGCTTTTAACCCCTCTGCCGACAAAAAGAATTCGTTCTCAACTTGAAGGTTGTACACAAATGACGCTTCTCATCGATCCTTTTCCATCCAATTACTGCTAGGCTTTTTCCTATAGCCACTCCTTTTTCTGCGCTCTCTGTTTTGACGATTCCTCTTGACAAGTGTCTGATAAAAAGCTTCAAAAATACTAACATTTTAATCGAAGTAAAACTTTTTTGTTTGAAAAACGTTTTTTTTAAAAAGCTTTTATTTGAAAGAAAAATACGTTTTTATTTGAAAGAAAAATATGTTTTTATTTGAAAGAAAAATACGCTTTTATTTGAAAGAAAAATTAGGAGCAGACATTTATATGCAGTACGTTTAAGCGTCACTGATTAGGCAATGAGACTTTTATGCGCTTGGACTTAGAGGCGCCAGAGGTAAAAAAAATTGTCCAAACTGTTTTGTCTTCGAAAAACTTTTTTGCAAAAATCATGTATTTTTTTCACAAAATTTTTAAAAAAATTGTATTTTTTTTTTGAAAAAAAATTTTTTTTAATTTTGTGGAAAAAATACATGATTTTTGCAAAAAATACTTTTCTGAAGAAAAAATATTTTGGACAATTTTTTTTACCTCTGGTACCTATAAGTTCAAGCGCATAAAAGTCTCGTTGCCTAGTCGGTTACGCTTAAACGTACTGCATATAAATGTGTGCTCCTAAAAGTTGTAGACTGGTTGTTGATTGCCAGAACTTCAGAATGAAACAGTAGAGTCCACTTGTTATGATTGCTAAAATCTGGTTAGTGACCAGTGGCGTTGGTAAGGATGGTGACACCCGAGGCAGAATTTAGTGATGTCAACCTTTATAATGTATAGTAGACTGCAAAAGGTTGTTAATTTAAACATACCGGTACTACTTCATTACTGCAGATAGCAGTTGCTATTTGACTAGCTGAATAACTTCTCATTGTAAAATTCTAAACCTTGGAAGTATATGCAGCACACGTTTAGTGTCAGGCGCGTAACCAGAAACCTGCAGTGGAAAGGGCTCTTTTGGGGGTGTGGGAGCTCCACCCCCATCTGCCAGAGCAGTTAGGTGGTCTGGGGGCAGACCCCCCAGCACTATAAAGTTTGGCTTATTTTGATAAAAAGTAGTGCACTTGAAACGCGGCATCTGGGAGAACTTTGGTGGCATAAAACTTAACAGTGCAAAAGCATGATTACAGGGTTGCCACATCCTGGAAAAGTCCTGGAAAGTCCTGGATTTTTTTTGGTGTCCTGGAAAGTCCTTGAAAGTCCTTGAATTTTGTTTGTAAGTCCTGGAAAGTCCTGGAAAATGTTTGTAGAGTTTTGCCGTGATTTTCCAGGACAGAATGTGAAGTTGTTTTTTTTTACAATAACTGGTACCTTGTAATTGTACAAAGCTATTGTTGAAATAATTTGCATTTTGAAGTTGGTTTAAAAAGCTTTATTGTATTGTAAAAAGACATAGCTTATTTGTATGCTGGTGCACAAACAAAAAATCGCTATCCTAGCCCTGACTCAACTCTAAATCTAACTCAAACTGCAACCCTACCTCTAACCTAACATTAATATGAGCCCCCATTCCTCTGCTTTTTGTTTTCTTGTTCTTTTTAAGCAGTTCTTACTAGTATGCTGGAGTGCAAATAAGCGCTTCCTCGAATTAGCCAAAATTTACACTTTGCTATACAGTATGTATAAATTATTGAATATTATTAGGAAAAGTGAATTCATGGACATTAATTTATTGTAATGCAATACTGTTGTAGCAGTAGCATAGCGGGCTATTGCTCTTCATTGGCCCATAGACAAAAATGCGCAATAAGAAAAATAAGACATTTATCTCACTATAATTCTGAGGCAGTTTTTTGCAGTAATATGGATAGTAAAGTAATTTAAAGTCACTTTTGAACCATGAGTTTGGGAAGTGCTAGTATTGGTCAACAATAAACCAGTCACAACTACTGTAACTAACTAACTAAAAATGGCTAAAAATAAATAATGAATTCGATTGCTTGATGCAAAATGCTTAACGTAGGCTTTGTAAGACAATTATAAAGGGTTTATTTGGTATTTAATTCTGTTAATTACCAATCAACTCTCTCAAATCTCGTTTCATTAGCCCCTCCTCCCAAATTATATCTTTATCTAGCGTTATAAAATACAGACGATTTGGATTAATTAGTACTTGGGAGTTTTTTTTCAAAGGAGATGCCTATTTGCACTCTAGCATGAAAAATGAGCTCTGCTTATGAAGAATAAGAGAGCAAAAGTGGGTGCTTATTTGCTCAAATACTCTTTTATTTTGTAAATGATTAACGTTAGTGGTTAGTTGGAGTTTATATTTTGAGTTTGGGTTAGGATTAACTTTAGGGTTAGAGCTAGGGTTACAGTTTGGGTTTAGTTTATGGTTGGGGTTAGGGCTTGGGTAGAGTTTTTTTGTTTGCACCCTGGCGTTCAAATAAGCTCAATTTTTTTCAAATAATAAAATTTTATAGTTCACTGTATGGAAATAAAGCTAGGACTGAATTTTTACTATTACCAATCACTAGAGCTCGACTGATATATCTATCGCTCAGCTGATATATTTTGGCCGATATCAGTGGCAAGCCTGTATATTGTATCAGCTATCTACCGCTGATAAAATATTGGCTTAGCGCAATTACCTTAAACTATTTATTTTTTTAGAGCAAGCACAAGTGTTCCTGCATTCGATTTGCTTAGTATAACTTGTGTTTGCAATAATCTTTCTTTGGAGGAGGATTAGTGAAGCATTTCATGTCAAGTCAAGTGAAAAATATAGACAAAATTTGGTAGTTTATGAGTTATATATCAGTATCGGCCTGAAAAAGTCATATCGATCGAGCTCTATTTTTTACCCACATACTGTAGCCCATTTCTGCAACCAGTTTAATCATGTTTTTGCAGTGCTAATTTCTATGCCACGTTTTAAAAGCAATAAGTTTTGCAAAACTAGGTCTAAAATCAAGTTATTATTGCAAAAAAATTGCAAAATCTTTGAATGCTGGGGGCTTTGCCCCCAACCCCCAATGGCTTCCGGCGGCTGGGGGTTGCCCCCATACCAAAAAACACAACTCTCTCGTTGCAAATTTTTGGCTTTGCCCCTGGCTAGTGGTCAGTACTAGGAATGCAAATGTGTTACATCAAAATTTTTCGTCAATCACAAGTGCAAAAGAGTAGGTGCATGAGAGTAATAGTCAAAATTAAATTTTAAGTCCTGTAAAAAAATCTTAAACAGTCCTGGAAAAGTCCTGGAAAATGACCTAAAAAAGTCCTGGAAAGTCCTGGAATTTGATTTTGCACTTTTTGTGGCAACCCTGTGATTAGATGCAGGCACGTAGCCAGAAATCTACAATGGGAAGGGGGCAGAGCCTCCAGCGCTTAAAAATTTTTGTATTTTTTTGCAAAGATAACTTAGATTCAGGTCAATTTTGATAAAAATAATGCTTTTGAAATGTGGTTTAGAAATTAGCAGTGCAAAAACATCATTAAACTGATCAAAAACAATTCAGCCATAATGCTGTGGAACGTATTTGTTAATACGTTTTGGTTAATTTCTTTAAACCATTGTCAATCTTATTAATGGTTTAAAGAAATTAACCAAAACGTCTAAAATAGTCCCCTAGGGGGCCATGGGACATTAACCAATGCGCCACCACCAAATGTAACTGTCTGGATTGGACAATTAAACGAAAAAGTGGCTTTAGTACAATAAATCTCAAATTCTGACCTAATACAGTACCAAATTACGGTGAAAACTTTTTTTGATCTTTAATCAGATTTGAGGAAAAATCCTTCAAATTGCGGTGAAGACCTTTTTTTTCGACTTCTATCAAATTTAGGGAAAAAATCTTTTCAAATTACAGTGATAGTTTTTTTTTTGGTTTTTGATCAATTTTATAATAATAATAATAATAATAATTAGAAGCCGATCCAGTGCAAAAGCACCACAGCGAGTATGGGCAGAAAATTTTATTGCTGAGCAAGGAGCCACTGGTGTTGAGAGTCTCCTAAAGAAGGCCACAAACGATAAAAGGTTGAGAACCACTAGTCTGCATAAATATTTTCTACAGTATTTTTTGACTGTATTGTTTTTGATTAAATTATTAAAGAATTCCATTCACCATTCTATTGAGTGAACTGGTTGCATAAATCTCAAATAGGCAATGGCTTATGTGGTAATTGTAATTACATTTTATTCATTAAGTTTACCTTCGCCAAGAGACAGCATAGAAGCCTTTTGGTCTTCGAGTCAAGCTGCCATCTGCACACCTGTTTACCACACATGGCGGAGGCTTCACACTCAACCTTTTATCGCTGAACGTCAAGCAGGGAAGCTGTGAATACCAATGTTTATAGTCTATGGATTAACCGGACCGGGATTCGAACCCAAGTCTACTGCTTCAGTAGCAGTCGCTCTATCCACTCGACCATTGATCGATAGATGGTTAATAGTAAAATTTCAGTTCTATTGTTTACTAGTTGGTTGCGTGAATCAAAAAATCTTATACTTCAATGAAACTCACAAGGAGTTGTTTATTTCATCTATATTTAATAGAAAAAAATAATTTATGGGGAAAGGGCTAATGGAACAACATTTGAGTCAAAATGATTGGTAATTAACAGTTTACTAATACCGAATAACCACCCCCTACTTCTGAGCTTATATTTTTTATTATGAAACCTATATTTAGCATGTTCCAACAAGCGATCAAATTTGATTGCTTAGGTTTGGCGATTTTTCAAAGTTTTTATTGATTTGAAGTAATATTTTTGAAAAATTAGCGCCCCCCTCTAAAAAACTTTCAAAAAATGCTTTAAATCAATTTTTAGTCCATTCTACTGTGCTAAATATTTTCAATGATATTAAACATATATTTGTCTTTGTTTGATTGGTGTCATAAAATGGTGTCACCTCAAAATGGTGAGACCCGGGGCGGGGCGCCACTGTTAGTGACAGTGTGGTACTGCTTAAAAAAATTCATTTTTGACTTTGGCCCATGTTCTTAATGTTTTGTTAATGCCGAAACTAGTAGTCTAACAATGTTTTTGATTTTTTGGTTTGTAACTTTTAAGCACTAATAAGCCTCGTGTGCTTATAAGAAAGAGTGTATTTAATAATATAGTTGCATCAGGACAAACTTTTGCCTCTAATTTTGTCCACTACCTCACAATGCAAGAGCCATCAAATGCTAGGTGCTGCTGATGCTGGTACTTTGAAATTTGTAATTATTAGTAATGCGGTACATCTTTCAGTAAATTTTTCCTGTTTTTAATCTATCAACTTATTTTTTAATTCCAGGGCTTGTCAATTTTTACATTTTTTACTCTGAGAAAAATTGAGTGGATATTAAGGGTATTCCTTAAAATTTTTTTAGAATTTACAAAAGCAAAAGTGCCAATGGATGAACTTTTTATTATGTAGCAAGAATGCAAGAATGATTTTTCAAAATTTTGAAGAAAGTTTCCCCACAAACGTGATTTTCGGTCCCCACCTACCCCCAATTTTGTGCTTTTTTGTTTGCAGTGCTTTACTGGCTCAAACAACATGCTTAATACTTCTTTTTGAGGATGAATCTTACTCTTACACAGACTTTTAAACAAATTTGTTCGAAATCGACCAATGAGGTCAAAAGATATAAGCAGTTAAGTACTCTAGTCGGACAAAACTCCCTCTAATGGCAGAAATTCAAAATGCTCTATTTTTGGGTGGTTTGTGTAAAATTAGTGTGTAATCCTACATTTTCGGTAACGACGAATTGAATGCAATGATTAGTTCTACAGAATTTTGCCACTAGGGGGCAGCAAACATGATTGATATTGGTGATTGCAGTATATGCTATAAAGATGTCAAAATTTTTTGCTGCTGGAACTAAACATTGTAGTACTTTCATGACAACTTAGAGTGATTGTTGCTTAAACATTTAATGTAATAATCTTTTTCGATCAATCTTCAGGTTGCAAATTTGCCGAAAAATAACATAAGATTGGCATGTGAGTTACTGATAGCTTTATGTCAAGTTACGCCTAACAGGGCATTTCGTTGTAAGTTTTGAAGATCTCTCTTGCTCCATACCGTTTCTAATGACACCTTTCCATGTTGCAGACTGTGTGGGAGCTGCTGTTCCATCACTGATTTTTGAGAGAATGCTGGATGCTTTTTTTGTGAGAAACCTCTCGGACGGGTTACTAACTTGACAGCTTTTTTAGTCATTTGTCATCTATATCTTTTAGGTGGCTCGTTTTCTATGTTTTTATATTTGCGGAACTTGACCCATCACTGCTGTCATATTCTGGAGCTTCCTCTATCATTGTTGTAGAAGGTTTACAGCTTTTATTAAAAGGTTTCTTCAGAAGTTTTCTTTATGAAGGATAAATGGTGCTCAAGGGAGCGTTTTTATTTGTAATATATCCAATACTACCATTAAATTTAACTTGATTTTGATATAGCTTCTTGTCCTCCTCGCACAGCCACTCTTCATCTGATTTTGTAATATTAAATATCGTTGACGTCTTTGCTTCAAATTTGCTGGTAGGTCTGCGCTGATATTTTTCATATTGCTTGATTAGACAAGTTAAACGATGCATTGCACCTTTTTCTGTTAAGAGGGGAAAGTTCAGTTTTGCCCAAAGACCAATAAGCTCTTTGCATACGATGGGAAGTCTATCTTTCTTTGACTTGGTGCTTTCCACAAAAAGTAGTAACGGACGAGTATATGTTTTTTTTAGGGCATACGCACAAAATCAGTTAAGCAGTCAACCTTTGGCAGATGTCTCCTTATGGGTTCTTGCAAGGAGAGACTTTTGGTAGGTAGATTATTAGTCTATGCTTAAACAATTTTTGAATAATTCTAGCTGATTTATGACACGCCATAACTCTACACAAATAAGAAAATTATTTGCACATATAAAGGTGACTCACCAATCTGGTGAGATAAAGAAAAAAATCAGTTTATAGTTGTTAAAGATAGCAATTATTCCTTTAAGTTTTCGTGTGATTGAAGGCTAAATCTGCATTACACAGTGAGATTTATTAGGTCAAACCATTAATAGCTAATCTGGGATCGGAGGTATGTGATTAAATGGTTAACAAATATAACGTGTTGCATGGGAAGCATTGATCTAAATTTTTTCTCAAAAAAACAATCAAAACTCACCCACTATGTGCCTGTGAACTAGACAGGGTTTAATGTTTGCTAGTCAGCAATCAAACCAAAACTTCACAACTATGAAACAGCTTACCTAAGAGCGATGATGAAAGCAAAGGCAAAAGGTTTTTTTTTAGACTTACGCTAAAATGCACAGCTAGATGTAATAACGGCCCAGAACCAGCAATCCTTCGACTGCCAACCTTATGCTATTACTTGCATGAAACTGAAACCTGAAGTTTGATCGAAAGATCATTACATTTTAGTTTTAAGTTGTCATAAAAGTACTAAAATTATTTGCAAAAAACGTATGCACCTTAAAAGCATATAATCACTAATATTGATGAAATCATGTTTGCTGCCCCCTAGTGGCAAAATTCTGTAGAACTAATCATTGCATTCAATTCGTCATTACCGAAAATGTAGGATTACACACTAATTTTACACAAATCACCCAAAAATAGAGCATTTTGAATTTCTGCCATTGGAGGGAGTTTTGTGCGACTAGAGTACTTAACTGCTTATATCTTTTGACCTCATTGGTCGATTTCGAACAAATTTGTTTAAAAGTCTGTGTAAGAGTAAGATTCATCCTCAAAAAGAAGTATTAAGCATGTTGTTTGAGCCAGTAAAGCACTGCAAACAAAAAAGCACAAAATTGGGGGTAGGTGGGGACCGAAAATCACGTTCGTGGGGAAACTTTCTTCAAAATTTTGAAAAATCATTCTTGCATTCTTGCTACATAATAAAAAGTTCATCCATTGGCACTTTTGCTTTTAATTTTTTTTTTGAGGAATACCCTTAGTGGATATACTATGTAGTAGCCTACAAGAATGCACCAACATATTTTTGGGGGGAGTATAGTGGTTGCTCTTGGATAAAATAAACATTTTCCTAAAAATATATTTCCAATCTACCAATTTTATGTTATCTTGTTTTGTCTTTAGACGCCGATCAAACCTCATTCTGGTGCATGTTGTTTCAATTATATCTGCAATTTTAATGTCAGTGGTTGCTAAATTGTGTCACTCATATGAAGCACTGCTTGTTGGAAGATTTCTCACTGGCGTATCACGTGGGATGACTTTCACCATTGTACCACTCTACATTGCTGAATTAGTTGCAAGAAGAACACTGGCTTTATATCAGGCTTACGCTGGTTGCCTTTTGCAGATTGGTTCTGCTCTTGGAAACGCTCTCGCCCTTCCCAAAGTGTTAGGCGGCGATACAACCTGGCCTTACTTAATGGCCGCTCCAGCAGTGTTTTCTGTTACGTTTTTGCTTGCTGCTCCTTTTTTTCCTGAAACCCCAACATATTTAATGACTCACTCTTGCAAGGCAAAGAAAAAAGATGACGATGCAGCCGAAATCATTCCAGAAAGTCAAGCTGGATATTTGCTTCTTAAAAAGCTTCGGTGCAGTGATGATGGCAAAATCATGCAAGAATACAAGCAGCGAGATGCGGAGATTCAAGCTGATGCAAGCATTCTGAAAGCCACTATTTTCCAGATTTTTTCATCTGTCAAGTACAGAAGACAGCTTTTTGCAGCAAGTATTTTATTATTAGCTGCACAGTTTGCAGGCTTACAAGCTGTGCTGCAATATACTAACAATATCTTCAGAACAGCTGGAATCGAAGAAGAAATGGCTACTTATTATACCATAGGTAAGTTAACATTTTGGTTAAAATGGGGTCTATTTTATTGGTCAAAAGACAACTTTTAAAGACTTGTAGTCTTTAATCTTAAGCTACCCCATCTTTAATACTTTTACCACTCACGATGAAGTCTCCACTGTCTTTTTTTGACATCGAGCAAGACAGCAATAATTATCAATTTTCAAACCTTTGGTTTGATATTAGTATGATTGGAAATCGAGCTCGAATTTTCGACGTTGGTAGAAGTTGCTCTGTCAAATAAGCTAATTGATCTGCTCGTAAATTTGGGAATCGGAATTAGCAAGGTTACGGTATGCCGAAATTGAAAATTTTGGCCGAATGGAACCTTGTTGATTTTGATTCCAGCCACCAATATGAAAAGTTTGCCGGTCCTTTTCTATTGCTTATCATCATTAACGTACAATACATGCATTTTGCTTTAGGTTTATTTCTTATGCAAGCTGTCATTAGCTTTATTGCTTCGCCAATAGTGCATCGCTGGGGATCGAAGAAAATGCTGACGGCTGGATTGATTATTATTTTGCTCGGGTTGACATTGCTTCTCGTATCCACCCTGGTCAAAGTTGAAGGCATGCAGCATTTAAGTTTGGTTGCTCTTGTTGTCTATTTTATTGGTGCTGGAGCTGGTCCTATGATTTCTTTGCTTGCCCTTCCTACTGAGATAACTACTCAAGTCGCTCGGCCTACTGTGCTATGGCTTTCTGGGATTATTTTCTGGCTTTTTGCAACTGGAGTTGCTTTCGTCACTCCTTATTTGCTCAAAAGTATTGGTGGTTTCACATATATTATTTTCCTTTTCATGGTTTTGTTAGAGGTGGGTGAATTTGCGAACTGTTGTCTTTACAGTACAATGCAACGTTGTAACATGCAACGTCCGGACATACTATACAATGCAGCCTGTTCAATTTACTTTTTAATGAATCAAACTTCCATTGTGATAGGCTTTGGCTAGCTGAACGGTATTGTAATTCTGTTTTTATATGGAGTAGGTAATGGTCAAGAATATTTTGTTGGAGATTTAGTTTGACTATTGGTAGGTTTTCACGTAACTTGCATTGGTGGGTGTAGAACAGTTGATACTCAAAATTGATTTTTTTGTTTTCAGTTATTTTATCTTCAATTTTTCATTCCAAATCCGCGAAATAAAACGGTTGATGAAATCCAAGAGAAGTTGGCAACTAAAGGTTTTAGAAAGTCAAAGCAGTCGGAAGAGCCCTTTCTGTCCACATCAGCTTGAAGTTTATGGATTAATATTTCCGTCTTTGTAGTTAATAGCGGTGATTGGAGAATACGTGTTCTGATGAGTGTTTTCGCGTTTGTCGGTTGTTTACAGTAAATTACGGACTTTAACATTTTTTAAAAGTTTGTGACTGATTTTTTATCGCTCTGTGAATTAACTTCGAGTCTCAATCGTGTTAAAGTTTTTCTTTGCCTTGTGCTTGTCATTTGAAAAGTCTTACATTAAATTATTCTGCACTATTATGATATTTGTTGTATTTAAATGATTTAATTCACCATTTAAATTAGTTGATTTGCAGTGCAAATAATTTTTTCAAAATACTAGTGCCTGAAGTTACTGTGCTAATTCAATGTAGATTTTAAAAAGGCCGATTTGTATTTTGAATGAGGGTGCAATTTTCAAATTTTGCATTTTGTGAGTGTTTTTTTTTGACTAATCGGAATGATTTTATTTGCACAGTTTTACTCGGATTTTTACAAATTTGGAAATTACCTACAATTTTTTTCACCTTTTCAGAAATTTTTAGTTCTTAACCCTAATGCTGTAGAAGGCATAGATCATCAATCTGCGTAGTAGCTACAGTAGCCAACACTGTTCTTCGTCTTCCCAATTATTTGTTGCTTGTACAACGAAACATTCGCCATGTACTGTTTTTAACATATTCCCCTGATAAGTCTTTCAAATTCCAAGACAAATAAAGTAGTGATGTTTTGAAATGGCTCCACTGTCGTATTATATAATCTTAAAGGCAAAATTTTGTGCTTGTTTTCAGCAAATTTTACGGAAACAACATGCAACTTTTTTGTTGTATATCGCGGTTTGTTACTGTCCAACAAGTCTATACTAATTTAGGGTTGAAGAAGAAAAACTTTTGCAGGAGCAGTTAGTTTGATTTTTGAGCTGCTTTAATCATGTTGTACATCCCTATCATGACTCTCATTTTCACGCATACTGTAAATAATCTCATGTATTGCATCATTACACGCTGTCAAGAAAAATAGTGCGAAAGGTTGTATAAAACATTCAGGGATTTGTGGTAATCTCCAAGAACGTAAAAACTGCCTCCTTCCGGATGGTAGCGGCTAAGTGTAAACCTTTTTTATTAGCTGTTTGCATTGCATATTTCTACAAATTTTTATACTACTTCAATAACTGTTAACGAAAATTAAAGGTGCATTGAAATTACTTTTTGATTGAATAGAGTTAAATAATATAATGAACTAAGTTCAGACTTTTGTTTAAATCTTGTTCTTTTGCTATGCACGTAGAAAGTTATAATACAGCATAAGTGTGCTGTGGTGCCTGTTTAAGGTGCGTAATTTTTTTTTGTATTTGTTTTTGCCCTTTATGACTCAGTTGCGATGGCTTGCACCAGTCACTACTTTTCAACCATTCTGTAAACTCAAAGCAACGTTCGGAGCTTAATCGAACAGTTCGTTTATATTTGACTTGAATTTATTATATTTCAGTTCAGTACCTATTAGAAGTTTATACTGTTTGTTTTTTTTTACTTTTTAAGATGCTTGCTAAGTTCGTTCTTTTTGTTTTATTCTGTGACTTTGAAGAATGCTATTTCATTTTCTCGTTTCATTGTGGTGTAATTAGATTAACTGAAAGTTCAATATTAACCTTGAATTGTTCTGCTGTGTTTTTTTGCTGTGGAGAGTTAACATCACGTAGCTTGCTTGCTGTAAAGTATACGAAACAGACAGAATTTTATTTGTCGAGTTGCGGAAAACCAAATGCACATAGTAATGTAAACGAAACAACAAGAAATTCTTGGTTCAATTCTGGTTTGTCGATATCTGTCCAAATGATTTTAAGGAAGATTTTACTTTTCAACTGAAAGTTTAGCAACTTATGCAAATTAAGTGTTAATTAAAGAAATCTCAGCGAACAGAGAATGGCTTCCAATTTGAATTTTATAACGTTAGTTCCTTTAAGCGTATATTTCCCACGGCTCTGGCGGACTTGACTTTTTTTTTTGATTTTGACGAAACAGTTATAAGTGCTTCATCCGCGAGTTTCTCGGAAACGGCCGAAAAAAGATTGCTTTTTACTGAGGAACCTATAGAAGCAAAACTCAGTAATATTTCGCTTTGTTGCCTTGTCCAGTTGGCCGAGCGGTATCGCTTTCGTCTGTGGAACGGGAGGTCTGCGGTTCAAGTCTCGAGCCGGTCAAATCGGTAACAAAGTTAAGGAGCTGTGTTACCCGCAGGCGCAATGACGCGGAGATGGGCCCCGCAAACTCGTTACACGCTCCGGCATAGTACAGCCAGTACAATAAACGATTTGACCAAGTAGAAACTCGCAAGGGTTCGATTTCCTACTATTGCAAATTCCGCAAGTGCGTATAAATACCTGTGTTTAAAAATTATCTTCTAAATTCATGTTCGTCCTGTTTTTGGGTGTTTTTTTGTTAAGTTGCCTTGGCCAGGAGACAGGGACGTGATCTTTTGGTCTTGAAGACAAGCTGCCACCTTTCTACCACTTACGGTGGAAGATTCACACTACCGGTACCTCTTACGCATTGTTGAACGTCAAGCAGGAAGCTGTGAATACGAATTTTTATAATGATTGGTTTGACCCGACCGGGAATAAAACCTGAATCTACCGTTTCAGTAGCAGACGCTAAAGTTCTCGAGCAATTATAGAGCGGTAACGCGTTCGTCTCTGGAGCGGGAGGTCTGAGGTTCAAACCTCGGGCCGGTCAAATCGGATGCAGTGTTGCCAACGGCTCGCTACCGCTGCAAAATTTCTTCGAAAGCTGTGTTGCCATGGCGCGAGGTTGGGCCCCGCCAACTCGTAACACGTTTCGGCGTAATACAGGGAGTATAATGAAAGATTTGATTTGGTAGTGAGCATGCGTTGCAAAGAGATACGCCGCCTGCTGATATACAAAAATTTGAAAATTACACCTATTGTCAGTCAAAATTAAGTTCCATTAATGTAAAAACGTTCGTTAAATTAAGAACCAAAACTGTTCAATCATGAAAAAATATTGCTACTTTGGTTGTAAAATGATTTGATGTATTTTTCACTGAACAATAGATTACGGTAGTACGGCAAATTACCACAAATACTAACACGTAATTAAATAAAATATGAAAGTATACCTCCAGCGGAATGTTATCAATTGAATCAAAATAATCACTAGATTAGCAAAGCATTCATTTCGCGAGTAACTACTACAAGTTATTTGAACATGACTTACTATAAAAGTAGTTTTGCGCATCAATTATTCAAGTGCTGAAACATTTCAAGCGAAATTGTTGGCGTTACTTACTACTTTCTCTGAATTTTCTAAACAATAGTCCTTTACAATTTACTTTAAAGCTCTTTTGCCAAGATCCGCGCAGCTTGATCTGACGCGGAGTAACCCACATGATTAGACTATAAAAAATTGTCGCGATGTAGCAAAAATATTCAGAAAGATTTTGAAACTTTCGCTAAAGATGTCATGAGATTTCTTCAGAATTAACAACTTTTTCTCGTTTTGTGCTAACTCGTTTTCGATGTCGATGTTCTGCGATTCCTAAAAAAAATTAATCTTAACTGCTTTTTTTTTATTATGTATTTTACTGTTAAGCGAAACGGCGTGGCCGAATGGTTATAGGCGTGGTTTTTACGAAGACCCTGATCGTATGATCTGCGTTCAACACCCACCCTGGTCATGCTGTTGCGTCCTTATATAACACGCTTTACAATGATTATCTCTGCTTGGTGGTTTCGAACAAGCAGCAAATTCAGTGGAAAAGAATTCAAAGAAATCCACAGGAACATTGGATCACTGGAAACTCTTAAGCAAGTGTCGATTCCTCCAAGCACGAAGTAGTCAATGCAATGAAAAGTACGCCGATCGTCCAATACCTAGGGTCTGACGCTATCCGGTGACAAAAGGATAGATATGCAACACAACAAAATGGGTCCGAAACTGCAGAGATGATTATTTTTAATACCACTGAGATTGGCAGAAAGGAAGACCGCGTTGCACCGCGTGTATAATTTTTGATGTTGAGAGTGGTGCCGGAACGGGGGGGGGGAGCTGCCCCCTCCTGCCCTTTCACCAGGGGGGCAAGAGGTGCAATACTGCCCAACTAAACTGACGTTACGCTAAAGAGTACTGGAGCTAAAACAAACATTCTAGCGATTAAAGTTTAGTGTTTTGTGAACCAAAAGAGCCCTTTATAGAAATAAAACGTAAAAAGAATTTTCTCGATCCAAAATACATTACAATTTTTGAAAAAAAAGCATCTTTTTTATTGCAAGCATATACTCTCCATTAAGTGGCGCTAAAAAGTTTATTTAATCAATAATAACAAATTGGAAGAGACAGTTTTACCAGAAATATTTTATCTAGTTTTTTATTAATTCCACCCATATCTAACCCAACTCAAATTTTTACTCTAAAATTAACCCCAAACCTAACTCAAACCTTAATCTCAACCCTAGAAAAAGCAAATAAAAAAATTGCGGATGAATAGTTCTCATTTTCGTTTTATTCTGTTTAATTCGAAAATTTTTGGTTAAATAGTCACTACCTAACAAATTACGTACGTAAAATGATTTCTAAATAACGTAAAATAAATGAACAATCTTGTCGAATGCATTTGGTTAGCTTACGACGTCCGATTTAGTTCCATCAGTTTAAACTGACGCTAGGAAGATAGGGCGCAACAAAATTTCAAATTTAGACTCAAGGATCCTATGTCTATACGCCTAAGCATTACTCTCAAGACATTCAAGTTTCTAAGTTTGTTTGTAGCCCTAGTTGGAACGATCAACGCTGGCGTTACCAATGGCATATTCAAGGGGTCCAGATCCTTCCTGCTCAAACAGGAGAAATTTAAGAAAAAACTTCTAACATAATATTAATAATAATAGGCTAGGAAAACTTTTGGTGGATAATCGGTACCGGCAAAGTCCAAAGCATAACAATTTTGTTAAGTCATAGAGCTCAGTCAATTTCTTGACCGAACTACCACCAAGCAAAAAAGTCGTGCGAAAAAAAATCTTCTCTGTAGCACGAAGAAATCTGAGAGTAAAAAAACCCTCCATGCAATGCTCAGGATAGCGCTATTTCGGTCAATACCAAACCTCGTCAGCTGAGCTGGCATGAATCGAAATGAGTAAAAAACAAAAATTTTTTTCACTATTTATAGAATTTCTAGTCGCTGAAAACAGGCCAAGCCAAAAAAATATAGAATCGTTAATTAACGATAATTTTGACTTCGGAGCTTATTGTTGGTTTTGCCGATTTTTTGCTCTTTTGTTTTGGCCTTCTATATTTTTTTGGCTTGGCCTGTTTTCAGCGACTAGAAATTCTATAGTGAAAAAAATTTTTGTTTTTTACTCATTTCGATTCATGCCAGCTCAGCTGACGAGGTTTGGTATTGACCGAAATAGCGCTATCCTGAGCACTGCATGGAGGGTTTTTTTGCTCTCAGATTTCTTTTTGCTACAGAGAAGATTTTTTTTTTCGAACCACTGTTTTGCTTGGTGGTAGTTCGGTCAAGAAATTGACTGAGCTCTATGACTTAACAAAATTGTTATGCTTTGGACTTTGCCGGTACCGATTATCCAGTATCCACCAAAAGTTTTTCCTAGCCTATGCGAATCTTGTAATTATGATGGCTTAATAGTGATCCTCGGTTAGCAGTAATGCGACTGAGCAGATTACTGCCACCCAGGTCTTTTCGACGGAATCGATGTTTGTAATCCCCTATTTTGTGGCTGATCCCATATTTTCTTGATGAATTTTTAGACCTATCCACTAATTGTAATAATAATGATAATGATAATAACAAATGAAAAGATGCTGTAAGCGGAATCGCTTTGACATCTACAGTAAAGTTTCTTAAAGGTACCAAGTTTTGTTTTTTATTTCTATTCTGGGAAGTAGCACGTCCACGAACCGAACCAGCGCCAAACGCTCACAGCGAACCAACAAGCGACGGAACCACTCGGCCACACGAATGGCCCCATAAAATTCTTTGCAATAACTGAAGCAAGATCCATTCCTTGTTCAGACTTAACAGTAAAATACTCGGTTGGGGTGGGGATGAACATCTCCGAAATTATCCTTTTTTGTAAATCCAGACGAATTTGGTTAAAATGTGTGATTTTTTTTATGATTTACCAGCTTGTACTAAAAAGGCCGATATTTATCATGAACCACCGCCCTCAAAGCCCATTTACGCAGCCACTTTAATCATGTCTTGCACTGCTAATTTTTATGCCACGTTTTAAAAACATTAATTTTTGCTAACGTAGGCCTAAACTTAAGTTTTTATTTTTGCCAAAAAACTGCAAAATATCAGAGCGGTGCCCCTTGCCTCCGGCGATTGGGGGCGTTGCCCCCAAATCCCCAATGGTCTTCGGCAGCTGAACCTGCCTTTACTTAATTGATAATTCGTTTGTTGTTATTTTTTAGCGTTTATGCGACGTATTCAGTACTCTGGTAAGGTTAAAGTGTTTAATTGTTTGACATTATTAGAGAGCAATGTTGGTGGTAATGATTGCTGTATGTACAGTATTGAAAGTGCCCTTTGAAAAAGCTGCCCCCCTTGCCCTTCAGACGTTCCGGCACCCCTGGAAGTTGAGGATTAAAAAGTTCAATCTAAATTCTAAAATCGTGAAGCAGACTATACTTATAGTTTAATTGGAGTTCATAAAGTGAATATTTGCAACTGTAACTCATTGTGCACCTACTTTGGCTATCGTGCTTTTTAGCAGCGCGTATAGTATAGGGTTGTTGGCAATTACACGCATTAGATTGTGTCTTAAAACGCAAGATTTAGGTCCGATCAGTTTGACGTACAACCGTAAATGTATTTACTAAAAGTCTATTTCAACAAATGGGGGTAAGACAGCAAACCGGGCGCAGTGGCACAACCAGGCTGACTCCCCTCAGCCTACCAAAAAAATTTGACTTAAATATGCATGATTTTAAACCTGCTTTCAATTAACTTATTGACCCGTAAGTAAGAAGAGGGGGGTCTAAAAAAGCTGAGTAACCTAACAATATTTCTTTGAAATCTCAGCAATTAATTCTTTCAAACGGCTTTATAAAGGAGCGAAAATCGGCGGGGGCTTCCCCAGATTCTCCGTTTCTAAAACGCAGAAAAATTTTGTCTTTTGATTTAAGGCTTCTCCTTAGCATGCCAAATTAATTTCAACACATCTTTTACGTAATAATGTACTAATTGTATCGTTAACAAATGCACATCTCAACTAAAAAACCTTAAAATTGTTCGGTGCTTCTTGTCTTTCAAATGCAACTTTTGGCTTTTGTGTGTTTACCATGTAACAATAAACTACTACAACAGCTGCAACTGATTGCACGCCTGCAGACCGTGGAAAGGCTACTGAATTATTTTTATTTAAAATACAGTTTACGCTCGTGGTTTTTGCAAAGTGTAATAAGGTCCATAGGTTTGCAATCACAACTCTTACCAAAGGTAGAGACTCCGACGTACAGTATAATGAACATAAAGTATAATTTTGTTTTGACACAAAGACTGGTACTCCATCCGAACTGAAGACTCATTCCCATGCAAAACCAAAACGTATACGAGACAAAAACTCCATTTACTAAGTCTGGAAAGTGAACAAGCAACGTTTCTGTAAAAAATAGTTCATTACTTCATAACTTAAGTCGGCAGCGTGGCCGAATGGGTAAAGGCGTCGTTTTTACGACGACCCTGATCGTATGATCTGGGTTCAACACCCACCCTGGTCACGTTGTTGCGTCCTTGGATAAGACGCTTTACGATGATTATCTCTGCTTGGTGGCTTCGAAGAAGCAGCAAATTCAGTGGACAAGAATTCGAAGAAATCCACAGGAACAATGGATCATGGGAAACTCCTAAGCAGGTGCGGATTCCTCCAATCACGAAGTAGTCCCGGTAATGAAAAGTGTGCGGATCGTCCAACAAGTTAGCGTCTGACGCTGTCCGGTGACAGGAGGATAAATATGCGCTACAACAACAACAAGCTACAACTACAGCGATAATTCGACGGTTGCCTGACAGCTCATCTCCAGAGGCCAATAAAGAGTCTGTCAGTAGGACGTGGCCCTGGTGTCAGACATTAACTTACAAAGAGGGGTCATATTTGGTATCTTGAATTCATAGTTTAGTTACGAGGGATTTCAAATCTGGTTGCTGAGTGTAAAGACAGCTAAGCCGTCAACAAAACACCAAAATTAGCATAAAAAGGTTCAGGCCCGGCGCCACGGGGGGGCATTCCGGGGACATGCCCCCCAATTGACTGCTTGTGCCCCCCAAATGAAAATTGTGCCCCGCCCAAGCGAGGACTGTGCCCCTAAGAAATTAACAGGCTCGGGGCAACTGGAGTGCAAATCGAGGCCCAAATTGGTTTTGTAGTTTTTGTGGACTGACACCGAATTTCATGACATTTTGGGGATGAAGACCTTTTTTTTGGAGATCACTTGTTTTCGGCTGGAAAAACTGTTTGAATTTCTGATTTCGGCCGAAAAATCCCTCTGAATTTTTGATCTTCACCTTGTTCATTTGATCCAGACTGGGATAGATTTCCCGTGTCCCCGTGCCCCTCTCGAATTCACATAAATAAACTTCTCGTTTCCTCCCAAAATTTATTTCTGCCCCCCCCCAGTCACGCTATCCTGGCGCCAGGCCTGAAAAGGTTTCAATGTGTGTTTAAAGGACTTACCTCTTGCAGGAGGAAGTTATTTTACTAAGATAGCAATACAACCTTCTCGGAGTGGATGACATAATAGTGAAAAAATTGCCTTACTGTACGATGCTAAAATAAGCTGATTGCTAATACCATAGAAAATAGGTTAAACACGATTAAACCAATTACTGTAAATTAGATCGTATTTCTTATAAACGGTAAAGGAAAATATATAACCTTTTTCAGTTATCCATAGTAGCTGTGAAGTATTTTTAAACCTCTCTACCCCATAAGCATGTTCGTCTCTGAGTCTGGGTTCAAATTTGAATTCGACCCAAAATGAATACTCGAGAAGTCGGAGCGAATATAGCATTTGAGGGCCCCACGGAATTCAACATGAAGTCATAGAGCAGAAAAAACGTGCACGATTATGATTTCAAAATAAAATTCTGTCCAAAAAAAGTTGAAAACAATTGCCCCATTTACTCCGGCTTTTTTACAAGAAGGCCTCCAAAAACTCCCTTAATATCCTCCTCCTTAGGCCTATAAAAAACTTTTCCCTGTGGTTTGGGCCGTCAATTTGAATAGTGTCGAAAAAAAATATTCAAAACACAATTATCTTTAATTTGATCTGAATTCATCGACGAACTTACCTGTTGCCATGATTGTTAAAACAGCATCCGCAAATCCATAAGCTACGAGCAAAATATAAGCGGTGAAAACAGGTGAATAATCTTCTGGTTGCCAGAATAAACAAAACAAGTAGGCCGCTGTGTGATCCAGACATCCCAATGCGACTACCAGTTTTCTGAAACATAGAGACCATTTATTACGCATTTTCGAAACTTTGACCTTTTTGAAAATTGCACGTTTATTTCGGTTATGTAAATCGCGGCTCGATTATCAGTTTAGTCAGCTATTCTCTGTTAATTTTTCTCCTTATAACATGGCAAGAGCTAAAAAGAAAAATCTTAGATAAAATGCGCTATGTTCGGAAAATCTTTATCCAATTCGATTTTTAAAAACCAAAGAAAAAAATTCAAGTTAAGGTGGATTTACACAGTATCCGTTTTTGTCCCGTTTTTTTACGTTTTTGCTTCTCCGTGAAAAAGTATGCGATTTTTCATCCGCATTTTTACATGTCCATATCCGCACTAAGCAGACAGGCACATACTGGACAAAAAATTTTCGAAAAAAGTTTCTGTAAAGGGGTACAGCTCTATTTTGAAATATCGCTCTTATCGTTCATACACAAAATGTTTTTCTATGTATAACAGTCTACTTAGTGCGGATATGGACTTATAAAAATGCACATGAAAAAGCGCATACTTTTTCAAGAAGCAAAAACGTAAAAAAACGGACGAAAAACGGATACTATGTAAATTCTCCTTTACTGACAAAATTGATCAACTTGATCATCTAGTAATCTAATACATCAGTAACGAAGGCCCAAATAAATCCCTTCTCCCTTACAAAATTAATTTTAAGCCTACAGTCTTTTTGCAGTTGTGTAAGGTTCAGGGCCGTAGTTAAATGAGGGAATTCACTTAGTTTTACTCTATGCTACTAGTGACCTTGCCGTTGCCCGTTAGTAGCACATTTTTGCCAGAAATTACGTTTCGAAATGAATTTGTTTATTATTTTAGCAATGTCTTACCTTCCAAACTTAGCAGAAAGCTTTCCACCTAAAACAGAACTGAGCATTGAACTAACTCCATAAATGGACATTGCTAGCCCAATCTAAAAAAATGTGCCAACGCAGTATCATTGTAATTTAGATATTTAATGCTATTAATAGATTAAAAAATCAAAGATATCTGTCATGCGGCAGTAAAGTGTGGACCGAAACCCAAATATTTGCCAAACACGCCCCCCAACATCATACAATAGGTCTGGACAGGTGCGTAGCCACAAATTCGCAACGGGGGGGCTGTTTTGGGGGTTTGGGGGCAAAGCCCCCAGCCGCCGCAGGCACGGGGGTCTGGGGGCGGAGCCCTCAGCGCTCGAAAATTTTGCGTTTTTTTGCAAAAATAATTAAATTTTAGGGCTATTTTGATAAAAAAATAATGGTTTTAAAACGTGGCTTAGAAATTGGCAGTGCAAACATGATTAAACTAGTTGCATAAATGGGCTATTTGGGAGGTGGTGAATGGTAAAATTGTAGTTCTCTTATTTAGATGCTGGTAAATTATAAAACCTAATAGTTCAATAAAACTCACACGGAGTAACCTATTTTGTATACAGTTTATAGACAAAAATAATTGGGGGGGCTAATAAAAAGAGATTTGAGAGAAATTTTTGGTAATTAACTAATACGGAATACCCCCCCCCCCCCCTATTCCTTATTTTATAGTACGCTTGTTGATGACATCTATGTTTAGCATTTTTACACTTGCGATCAAATTTGAACGCTTATTTCTTACCATTTTTCAAAGTTTTTATTTATTTGTTGGTTCTATTTTTGAAAATTAGCCCCCTCCCCCTTTGAACATACGTTTCAAAAATGTTTTAAATCACTATTTAGTCCACTCCACTACAGTCTTAAAAGTGCCAAAAACGTAGTGTTTTTCCCATTCTGCATTTTGGTGGATATGCCAATGGGGGGGGGGGGGGGGGCTAGAGCCCACCCCCCCGTCACCCACCCCTGGCTACGCTACTGGGTCTTGACAAACAAAAATATGCACCAATTAAAATGATGAAACTGCATTGCCATCCAATAAGTTAAACAAGATAATTCACATTTAGTTAAGCAGCTTTGCCGAAGCGCTTAGCTGAGTTGGTAGAACTCTACGTTAAAGAGTCATCTACAGATTGCAGGCTTTTTTCGATTTTTTTTATCAGCCATTCCGTCGCTATGCTCTTAGAAAAACATTTCAACATAAACCCTTATGAGACAAAACCGAACAGCAAACCCAATTTTACACGCGCTGTATTTTGACCAACGCATATACGCTGTAGCTCCTAAACCGAAATCCTACGAGCTTCTAACGCAAAACCGAATGTCATGATTTGGCATGTTGGTTGTAGTTCACTAAATTTTTCGAAAAAAATTATAAGTTTTGAGTAGATGTCATTACCATAGTGACGTCAAGGCCGATTTTGGCAAAAATGACGTCATTTTAATGACAACATACGTGGTTCGAATTTTGCACATAGATTTGCTTTTTAAATCATAATAAGTCTACGGCAAAAATGCTCCCCCCCTTTTCGGTAAAGTAAGGTTAAAGCAGTTGAATCATTGCTGTACGTGTAATTGATCCTCATACTTCGAATCAATGTATTTCAACCAGTATCTGTATTCTCAACTTACTTGTTTCACCCCAAATACACAACACACGTAAGCCCGTGTAATCTCACCACTAGTGAAAGCCAAGCTGGAGCCGGAATGAAAGCTAAGTGTGGCTAGGAGGAGTTGGTGTGGATTCACCAAAAGCTTCACAGTCGACTTAAAATCTTCCAAAAATGACATCACTTTAGATACGTTTTTGTTGTCCGTTTTGTTTGATTTAAAATTAGATTGATTGCACTCGTCATTTTCACATTCGTTATTGTTATTTTCAACTTCAAATGTCTGAGAAAAAGTGATCAAAAATGGTATTGTGTAGCGTACTTCTATTGGGAAATTACAGCGAAACAATAAAATGTAGGCTGGCGGGAGCATACAGTAGGTGGGTTTAATTTCGTGACCTGTTTCCGAAAATTTCTTGCAAGTTGTATTATATAAAGCTTTATGCTGTACTGCAGGCCTGCACTACATACGGCTCTCGAAGCCTTTTATTGCGGCCCTCGAAATGGAGAAAGCAGTTCGCATGACTTTTGCAAGTGCCTGAACAAAGAAAGCTTCGAAAATTTATTTACTTTGGCAAAACAAATGTTCAGCTTGTTTGAGAGCACTTATATACAGTATGTGAACAAACTTTCTCGCTAATGAACTTCAACAAAAACAAAGTTGCTCTTACTCATAGGCGTAGCCAGGATTTTTGATTGGGGGGCCCACACCACAAAAAAGTCTTCACAGTCCGATTTAGGACTTTTGATTAGGGGGGGGGCCGAAATGTAGTTAGAGTTCAATTTCGGATGAGGGGGGCCCAACCCACAACTTACGTAGTGAATAACCTACACAAAAAAAGGTCTTCACGGATCGAGGGGCCGATTTTGTCTCAAAAATTAGGAGAAGATCAGCAAAGAAAAAAAAAAGGTCTTCACGACACAAATTTATCATTGCTGGCATTGCGATTGGGGCCCCCCCCTGGCTACGCCTATGCTTTTACTGATGTGCATCTAGATTCTAGAAGACATATTAAAATAATCCCATTCCAACATCGAGCCTGATTATGCTGAGCTTTTGCCAACAAAAGGCGTAACATTTCACATTAAACTTTATTTTTGAGATTTGTGTTTATTGTTGACATATTGTCAATGCTTGCAATGTACCTTGCATTTCGATAATTTGCTATGATTTGTCCCTGACGACAGCCGCGAAAAAGTTACTATGTCTAAAAAAGATCCGATAACGGTTATATCCAAATAAAAGAAGAATGGAACAGCAATGATAAGTTTCTCCAGCCAATAAGTATCAAAAAACAATTAGATGTTTTAGCATGCAGGTAAAGAGGTAACGGTTGGTTTTACTTTTCCACGATCACAAGACGTTTTGCCGTAACGGTGATAGCTACAACAGCGAAAGCATGCGGCCCACGACAAGTAGGTCTGTGTTTTTATGGCCCTTGTACAGGAGTACTGCAGCGAGTCTTGTAGGCCTTCTGTACTGTAATTGAGGTAACACGAGGGCACAACCTACCATAAAGTATTTTTCGGTATTACATTGCACGTGGTTGGCTAAGTCAAAAACAATGGAGTTCTAAAATGCAAAAATTTCTTTACATTAGTGGTTTAATTCCATATCATACCAGTTATTTTGCAACGTTAAAGCTTGAAATGCCGGTTTGGGAATGGAGAGGTTGTAAAAATTCGCTCTTTGTAAGAGACGGAAAAATATGGAACTTTTTTAATTTATCAAAGCATTGTCCAATTTATGGAGCTGTTGTTTGCAAGCATCATAGTTCTCTAACTATCATATTCCTGCACACATTTATGAACATTCTCCACAGAATCACGCAGTTTACGAAGAACCGATAAAAAATTGGTAACCGGTACGTACTGTTAGTTCTGCTGTGTCTTTTAAATCAGAGTTAGTATCTTGGCATTGACAATGCAGTTTTGATTTGCTATCGTTAACCAAGTCCATATCTGCGTCTGGTCGTTGAATTGCTTTCCCATATTCTCTTGAAGCAGCAGCTGCTTCAACGTCTGAATTATCACCTGTCAATAAAATGCATCTAAATGTTTTTTTTCAAAAATTCTGAATATAGCGGTTCAAAAATATATTTTATTTATTTTCATTTTCGAATTATTTTGGTCTTTCTTGCAATGATCATTTAAATTATTTTTTTCCTGTACTTATTAAAGTTATAGCATTTCCTATTAACGCAGAAAGACGTTTAGTTCGGTTATATTTTATGCAGTCATTTTTTGCTTTGAAGATGATTTAAAAAATAAAGCTGCGACACATTTTTTCTTGGTATTTTTTTTATTATTAAAGCCTTTTTCCTACTCCGAAATATATGATTCATTTAACTGTTTTTTGTTTTTTTTATTATTTGTATGTGAAATGTAACAAAAACATATAAAAACGACATATTATTCTAACATAGAGTGTAAGAGTGAAAATATAAACCAGTTTTTGTGTAAAAATGATTTTGACACTTGGACAGTATTTTATTGAAACAATTAATTGTTTAAGATACTCAAATTATGCTGTATAAAACACTCACCTTTAAAATCTGGCGCGAACAAAGCTCGCAAAATAGCTCCGGCTAAATATGTTCCAGTTAGGATTCCCATAAGAAGATAAATGTTTTCCTGACTTGGAGAAACAATGTTGGTGACTCCGGCAGCGATAACTGAAGGGTCTTGGCAGTCATTAGCTCCGCAAACATCTTTTAAATCAAATTTTCTGAAAAAAAAACAAAAATAGAAATGTTATAGAAACGCAAAGATAATTTGGTATTTTGGAGTTGGTTAGGTCTAGCCAGTAATCCAACGTACAGTTATTTTGTAAACTATTTTTCTGCGCTAACGGCTCAAAGAAATATTACCTACATTGGCGAAAATGATGAATTCGACAAACCATCTCCTTGTAATGTAGTTGTTGAGACAAGGAATGGATTGTTTTCATTATGTGTTGGTAAGTTGGAATCTATCACCAAATATGGCACCAAATTTCCAAAAATCTGTACAAAAGTTGCAAAAATTTGCGTTTGAAAATCAATTTATTTTCTGCCATAAATACGGCCAACTGCATGTACAGATTGATAACTAGATGATAACTATAAATTACCTAGAACAATTTTGGTTCTCAAAAAGAAGTTTAAAAAGAGATTTTTAAAGACAAGACACAGACATTTCTTGAACGAGATACTTTTTAACTGTTGCTTTGACTTAGGGTTAATAATTTTCCTAAAGTTCCTAGTAGTTATAAAGCGAAAACTGCGGAAACACCTATCAAATTAAGCCACTATAAAAACTCAAAAGAAGTAACAAAATTGCTCATTTCCGATCGCCCTAAATTTTCAAGAATAGTTTAGAAATAAATTTGACCCAAGGTGGCATTATTGATTTAAAGCATAACTTTTCTTAGGCGGCGTTTGATGCAATAGTGAAAATAAAGGATAAGGGTTAAGGAGTAACTTTGGGAGGTTTCCAGGGTTTTTGGCTTCAATCCTGTATTTATGGCTACAATCGTTCTAGTAAACATTCAGTACCTGGCCACTGAAATACGAACTCACGAAACAAGCGTTAGTGAGGGCTAGATTTTTGTGGTAGTTGTGTCCGAATTTTGCAAACAAT
This sequence comes from Trididemnum nubilum, assembly GCA_963965965.1. Taxonomy (NCBI): domain Eukaryota; kingdom Metazoa; phylum Chordata; class Ascidiacea; order Aplousobranchia; family Didemnidae; genus Trididemnum; species Trididemnum nubilum. The sequence goes on along the minus strand of OZ014482.1, from coordinate 20,801,675 downwards.
TTCGCGTACCCCACAATGAAAATAGAACCAATGACCCAATAAATGCCCCTACCAATTCCAAATAAGGCGGCAGCAGGTACCATAGTGTAGAATTCTGCAGAAGAATAAAAGAACACATCTTTATCAAACTCAATAACGGTTTTATAAACGTTTGCAACAGTACTGCATTCAATTAAAAATTGGCTTGAACCAGAGACTCTCGAACAATGCAAAAAGTGCTAAATCAGCATTACGATTATAGGCGGTTTATTATATAAGCGATTAATCATCTCATAAAGTTAAATGTTTGCATAATGTCATTGGTAGAACCAATCACAATGCACAGTTCAATAGATCATTGGCTGAAAAATTGGCAAATGACTGACCTTAATCTCATTAAAGGTCTTTCGCAAATAGCTAGAAAGTGTTATCTGAAGAGTTGGTTGGTGGTACAGAACTTGAAAATTGCCTTGATTAAAATGTTCATATCTTCGAAGCTTTTCGTCTGACACTTGTCAAAAAGAATCGTCAGAATGGAGAGCGCAGAATAACGAGCGGCTATTTATAGGAAAAAGCCGAGCCGTGATTAGCTGGAAAAGGACCGATGAGAAAGCGTCATTAGAGTACAATCTTTAAGCTGTACACGAATTCTTTTTGTCGGCAGAGGGCGGGGTTAGAAGTTTTGACGAAAGTGGCTTCAAGAGCAGATAGATGAAAAGGTGAGCGGCCTTGGGCAAGAATAGAAAATCTGCTGTCATCATAATGTTGAGCGCAGGTAGGATTTTGTAAAAGATGAAGTCCAATGGCTGAATCAGAAGCAAGAGACTGGGTATTAGTCTGGGTGGAAGATTTGCACCGACGAGCAGGAAGTAAGCGTTTTTGGGAAGAAGAGCAAGAACGGATAGATTTGGGAACATGTTGTTTGATTTTGTCCTGCAGCCTATGGAAAGTACGGCCTACATACCGACTGTCACAGTGGCATGAGAATTGATAAATCACGTTGCTTTTCTGTAAAGCAGGCAGTACATCCTTGTTGGTAGCGGAGAGAAGCTCGTTGGTAGAGTAAACAACTCGTGGTTCCACAGCGGAAAATCACTGTTTGACAGCAGATTTAACTTGCTTTTCAAACCAGGTAGAAACAGAACCGAGCCATGGGAGACGTAGATAGACGGGGCATTTTTCGGGTCCAAAGTTGGGCAGAGCGTGAAATTGCTTCAGCTTCAACAGATGGCAAAATGTTCTCCTGAAAGATTGCCATCGGAACTAGACAAAATCAAGTTTATTCTACGGACTAATGGATACCCTGAGCACGTTTTCAAGTCGTTTATGGCTATGAAAATGAAGCAATTTCACGCTCTGCCCAACTTTGGACCCGAAAAATGCCCCGTCTATCTACGTCTCCCATGGCTCGGTTCTGTTTCTACCTGGTTTGAAAAGCAAGTTAAATCTGCTGTCAAACAGTGATTTTCCGCTGTGGAACCACGAGTTGTTTACTCTACCAACGAGCTTCTCTCCGCTACCAACAAGGATGTACTGCCTGCTTTACAGAAAAGCAACGTGATTTATCAATTCTCATGCCACTGTGACAGTCGGTATGTAGGCCGTACTTTCCATAGGCTGCAGGACAAAATCAAACAACATGTTCCCAAATCTATCCGTTCTTGCTCTTCTTCCCAAAAACGCTTACTTCCTGCTCGTCGGTGCAAATCTTCCACCCAGACTAATACCCAGTCTCTTGCTTCTGATTCAGCCATTGGACTTCATCTTTTACAAAATCCTACCTGCGCTCAACATTATGATGACAGCAGATTTTCTATTCTTGCCCAAGGCCGCTCACCTTTTCATCTATCTGCTCTTGAAGCCACTTTCGTCAAAACTTCTAACCCCGCCCTCTGCCGACAAAAAGAATTCGTGTACAGCTTAAAGATTGTACTCTAATGACGCTTTCTCATCGGTCCTTTTCCAGCTAATCACGGCTCGGCTTTTTCCTATAAATAGCCGCTCGTTATTCTGCGCTCTCCATTCTGACGATTCTTTTTGACAAGTGTCAGACGAAAAGCTTCGAAGATATGAACATTTTAATCAAGGCAAAGTGTTATCTGAAAGCAGACGCACAAGATTTCAAAATTTGGACTCAAAAATTTTTTTTCGGAGCCTGCTCGAAGTCAAAAACATACAGTGTAAGCTTAGCTAACTTACTTGGATAAAAGTTTGCAATGACGTATGGAAAACTGGTCACGTCCGCAGTGATTAACGCAGCTTTGGGGCTGATGACTTTACACATTCCTTTCACAAAAAACGTTATCAGTCCTTGAAAAGCGGCCCAAACTGCTAGTGATGTCACTCCTTAAAATAAAACAAAAAGATCAAAAAAATTTTAAACCAGTGCCCTACAGTTTTGAAGTTTTGCGAGCTTCGAGTTCTAGTGGGTAGAGCTTTAATGGATTTGATTTTTCATTTGATCAAGACAGGACCACCAAGATCCAGTATACAACGCTAGTTGCTGCAGCTGATCGTGCCTAAAATATGGCGTCATAAGCAGAATGTGCCTTGCGTCATCAGACTGTCGAAAAAATGATTACCAGTACGTATGATATTGAAATCCAGGAGTTATAGGATAAAAAATGTAATAAAGATCATTTTGCCAGTAGAATTTACACCAACGCAATAAGTTTGCAGGTAGAATTTTTCGAACTTTTTTTCAAAAAGAAGAAAACAAGAAATAAAAAGATGTCGAAAAAAGTATCCGTACAAAAACACGGAAACTAAAACGTTATTGAGCAGTTATGGCCTTATATCAAAGAATTACAACAAAAAACTAAGCGCCCTAAAACCGCACTGATGTAATGTTGTCTTAAACTAGCATGCAATATTACCAGTAAAAAAAATCATTCAATGGTCAAATTCGCCATAACTGTTTAAATTTTTCTACTAATCTGCATCATAGAAAAAAATTATGAAAATTATCCTACTAGTTCCTTATCAAAACCACCATAGAAAGCTAGTCTCAGTCATGAGAGCTCGACCGATTTTTTGCGAGTTAAATTAAGTTTGCGTTCAGATAATTTTGACTCATAGAGTTCGACTTCCTCATTTTGAATTTTTCGAGTTCGAGCACCGCAAAAGTATCGAGTTTTCAGAGTTCAAACTCGAGTTTTGTTAAAAGTCATCAGTAAAAGGAAAAAAGCTTTCGGTGAAAGAGTCACTCTTTTTTGTTTTAAAGGCGGTGAAGCTTCCAGCCAATTCCGGTAGTTTACAATAGTTAAAATTAAAACATAATGTTTGAGATTTTTTGTTCTCATTTTGGGGCTAGGGGTACAAAGGTATTCAGCAGATACGAAAAGGTATCCCCCTAAAAATTTTTTGGATACCCTGAGTTTGTTTTCCCAGCCTGAATTTCCAGAAAAAGCGAGGCTTTACCAAAGTTGGATGGGTCATGTGATGTTACTAGAAGGGTACCGGTAAGTAAGTGTCACTTAGTCTCTCTTTTTCCCTCAAAGTTCAGGCTGAGAAATCAGATTCAGGGTTTCCAAAAACTTTTCAAGGGGCTATCTATTTGTTGAATAGCTTTGCAACCACAGCCCCAAAATGAGAATTTTCTAAAATTATATTTCGAGTTCAAAAATTATATTTCGATTTTAGATACGGTGAACTACCGGAATTGGCGGGATGCTTCACATCCTTTAATAGCTAGGAGAACTCCAACTTGACAAGTATTTTTCGTATTTGAGTTCAAATTTTGAAAAAAGCTTTTCTAGTTGAAACACGACATGGTTGAAGTACTGTAAGTTTGTTTTTTTTCCAAATTCGCGTCCCTGGAAAGCTCGTACTCACCTAATCCATCTTCAATATTGAGACTTGATTGTAAATTTACTAAACACACCACTGTGAAAGACACAAGCATGGAGGCAAATAAGAACGTCACGAACGACACACACACTTGCTTTTCGTTTTTAAACTTATCAGTAACACCTAACATTTTTAATGCTAACCTGTACTTTTTGGTCGAAAAATCAACAAAAATTAATTTTCACACTTTGTTGGATCATCGGCTCAAAACAAACGTTTCCATAACGAAGAAATTAATACAGTAGATTAAGCTTAATTTATAACTAAGGATTATGAACAGGCACACTAATTTTTCTAAAGCAAAAATTGAAAAGGGAACACCATTTAAAAGGTACATTACGAAAGCAATCGAACAAACATTAAAATTCACAAGACATTGCTAAAATCAGACAAAAAAAAATTACCAGTTGATGTCTTAGACAGCTGTTTCGCCTAATTTTAAGGCTCATCGGTAAGGCTTAGCAGGGCCAAAATGACAAATATTACCGTGATAAAACTTCTGAAAAAAAACTACACCAAGAAAATGATTAAATATTTGGAGATAAAATTCTGTCCCAGAGCAATCTTTACCCAACAAATTATGCTAAATTAAATAATACTATCTAATTGACATCGTTACCGAACGAAACTCCAGGTCTCAGGATGCTAAACTAACTGAAATCTTTACCAATTGAAACTCGGTTACAGGCTATTAATCTATCTGAAATCCTTACCGACTAAAGCTCGGCTATAGACTGCAAATCTAACTGATATCTCTCCCCAATAGGCTACATCTAAGCTACAGGCTAGTAACTACATAAACTGTAAATTTGACTAACTGAAACTAGGCTACGAGATACAACTTACTGTTATCGAGGTGCAAATTCTAAGCCTAACTGATGAGCCTTAAAATTAGGCGAAACAACTGTCTTAGGCATGCAACTGGTAATTTTTTTTTGTCTAATTTTAGCCATGTCTTATGTGAATTTTGATGTTTGTTCGAGTGCTTTCGTAATGTACCTTTTAAATGGTGTTCCCTTTTCAATTTTTGTTTTAATATGTGATTACTGCACCCCACTCAGCTTGAATAGATTTCCTAATGCTACAACGTTGTTGTCCCTTTCTTTTGAATACTAATTTTTCTGTGAGAAAAGTGCATTCGTTTGGCGGCACGTTGTGCAAGCTGTTGTATCTCAAACATAACCCAGTCGGGGGTATAGCAACGAAGCCCCTCCTGCGGGAGGCTATCACAGATCATGAGGGTCTGAGGGCGAAGCTTCCAGCCGCTTGGCGATTTTTGTGGTTTTGAAAAAAAGTGCTATTTAAACATTTGGATGACGTTTTACATGTTTTTAAAGTCATTTGAAAACGCCGAGTTGCTCAGCTTCTTCAGCCCACCACCTTAGTTAGCAAGCAAGTAAGAAACTTATTTGGCCTTAACCACAGACAACATTGTTCAAACAAACATTCATGTAACATAACTTTGGATAAGGCCAGGTAGCACCGAGGAACGTTACCGTTTTTCACTCGAGATGCTCCCCGGCTCAAATCATGAATTGCGAGTTATAGTACAAGCAGCAGATACGGGCGTACAATTCAGCAAACGTTGCAATATACGGCAGAAAAAAGCAAAGTGATAAAATTGCATCATTTAATCGGATTAGTACGGTATGAGATCAATAACAATTGACAAGATATTCTCTGTACTTTTTTAAACGTAGTCCAGGAGAAGTTTTTTATGTCAGATGGTATTAGTGACCAATGTTGTGGCCCTCTAAACGATAATTGAGTTTTCGCCATTTGTTTAGATACTCTTGGTAAGAATAATCAGGTTGTTTTTGGTTGTCTCGTTTTATGTTTGTGCAAATCTTCAATTTTAGTAAAGAGTGAATGAATAATAATTGGTAACCTATTCAAATTTAGTTGGTACATAAACTTTCTCAATTCCAGTTGATAGATATCATGTAATTTAAGGAGTTTCAGTTGTTTGAAAAGCGGTGTAACATGGTCAAATTTTCGACTACCTGTAATAGTTCGAACAATATTGTTTAGTCTCACTTCCAATTCTCTCAGTATTGATCTAAACGTAGATCCCCACAGAATTATTCCATAGGTGGGCAAGTTAATGCAAAACGTTAGCTTCGTTAACCACTAGTCCGTTAACAAACTTCACACTTCCCTTAACGTTAATCCGTTATTTTCAGCTTTAATTAACGGAAGTTAATAAAGTCCGTTAATCCGTTAACATTTTGCGTGTAATTTACATTTCTTTTTATTCACTCGCTTCTAGAACACGTATTGACGCTGTTGAGCTGATTTTAAGGAAATATTTATTGCTATGGTGGTCTTTTTGTGTTTTGAAAGTTACATTTTACAGTCTAATCTAATTTCAAGATAAAAACAAGTTCAAATGCACAACGAAGCTGCAAGATATTAACGATAAAAACCTTAACGGAAGTTAACAGAACTTAACGGAAGTTACTTTAGTCCGTTAACAGCACTTAACGGAAGTTAATTTAGTCCGTTAACATGAAAAAACTTTTTAACGGATTAACGAGTTAGTGAAAAAGTTAGTTTCGTTATTAACGGATTAACGATTAACAGACTTGTGCCCACCTATGAATTATTCCATATTGAATTCGACTATAAACAAGACTGTAGTATAACACAAGCAAAATATACTTAGGTACAAGGTTGCGAATACGATAAAACAATCCCGAATATCGTGCAAGTTGCAATGAAAGATGTTGTACGTGAGGAGTCCAGTTAAGCTTATCATTGAGATATACACCAAGATATTTCACACTGTCCGTTCTGCTTAATACTGCATCATTTATGGACAAGTTGAAGTCACATTTAACAGTTTTGTGGGGGTTCTTCTTGATTCGAAGTGACTTGGTGAACAGGGTTGAATCCATTCATTTTTTTTTAATTTTTAAATTCAAATTTATTGACTTTAAAAAAATGAAATTCAAATTCAAATTCATTGACTTTGCCAAAATCGAATTCAAATTCATCAATAACCCGTGAGCGGATTCAAATTCAAAATTCAAATTCAGTCCAACCCCACTTTTCACACCCAAGATTCAAAGAGGATTTTGCAGTTTGCACCAATCAAATCGCAGTCGCAGATGTTGTGTTAGCGCATCACAGGTGCGTTATAAACCAACAACGCAAGTCGCTTAAATCCAAAATTGGATACAGTACCGTCGCCAGAGCAAACGAAGAAGGAAGGCACCAGCCAAAAGTGGGGGGGCACTAAAATTTGCTTATAAAAACTGATCTTCAGATCTTGTACGACTACAATTATGCGCAATTTTAAAATAAGGCCGACAGTTTTTCTTAGCTCGTTTCGTCTGTGGCCAACAATCGCTTGAAAAATCTATCAACAGCAGTGACTGCTACAAGACGTGCGACCAGGATTTTGCTAAGAGAGGTGAACCAAAAGTAAATTTTTTTACACAAAAACTGCCTGATTTAGCCCCCGTGCTGAACAAACTGATGCAACTCAAGCGTGTCATAGACGGACATAGACACTAAATATTAAGTAAATGTGGATGGGCCCGAGGGCGAATCCCCCAGCCGCTGGGCGATTTTGAAGCAAAAAAATAGCAATTTTAACGCCATTTTAATCATACTCCGCACTTTTAGAAGCCATATAAATAACTAAATTGCTAAAATTCAAACGTGATTTCAAAGAATTAAATTGCTTTGCACCTTCAACCCCCCCTTACTTTAGGTCAAGTCTAAAATACGTCTAAACGCTCGTATTTTGAGATTAAAGGGGGTGAACCATCCAGCTGGGATTATGTGCAAAAGATAAAAATTAATCTGAAACATATCTTCACCAAATTTCACCAGCTTACGACTTATTGTTTCTGAGATATTTTGTTTCACAGTAAGATCTCCCTAACAGTGGTGCCTGTTAAAATTTTATTTTTCCTAAAATGATGTTTATTGTTATCTTTCGCATTGGTTTGAAAGCTCCTGAATGCAAGGCTTAAGCATGAATTGGTGTTACAACAGAAATACTTTTACAAGTTAAATAATATATCTCAATTCCTAGAAAATTAGATTTTAAATGGCAGCACAGTTGTGGATATCTTTCAACTTCGAAATGAAATATCTCAGAAACAATATATCGTAGAAATCTGAACTTTAGTGAAGAAACGTTTTAGATGTTTCTTCAATTTTTGCACGTAATCCCAGCTGGATGCTTCACCCCCTTTAAATTTTCGAAGTGACTTTGCAAATGGGGCTTAAGCTCCTTCACTCTAGTTGCGCCACTGTGATCTCAAAATCTTGAGTGTGCTCTAAAAATCAAAACAGCTGGTGTTTGAAAAAATAGTTTTCACACATTGTTTCATGTCGTAATCACGAACGAAGTGTTCCTGCAACGATTCTGAGGCTTACATCTCTCTTTCGCGACACATCTGTAAAGGCGTGTCAATAAGACGAAATATTGCGTCAGATTAATGTACAGCAGTTGGTTGACAGCAATTTCGCAAAGAATCGAAAAAACATCAGAGGAGAATTATGTTTAAACGTAATTATTTCTTTTTCCATCATTGTCTGTTGTCTTGTCATTGCGTAATGTTCCAAAAGCAGTATTTTTAGTCAACCAAAATGGGGGCACAAGCGGCCGTTAGGAGGGTACGGCCCCCATCCCCACCGTAGCGACGGCACTGGTTGGATCCATTCATTTTGTTTTTAATTTTTAAATTCAAATTCATTGACTTTGAAAAAGCTAAATTCAAATTCATTGATTTTGCAAAAGTCGAATTCAAATTCATCAAGAATTCGTGAGCGGATTCAAATTCAATCCAACCCCTATTGGCGAATGGAACACGCGCGGTTCAATAAACAAAGACTCCAGTGACGTCACGCGTTTTCAGAAATTTTTATTTTTATTATTACACTTAAAGGTTAGGGTTTAGGTTAGGCTTTGAGTTAGGACTAGGATTAGGGTTAAGGTTAGGGGTAGGGCTTAAGGTTAGTTTTTTTAGGCTTTATTTCAAAATGTCTGCGTGAATGGAACATTCGACGAGCCTCTTCCTTCTTGATTAGGGTAAAATTCGTTTTATTGTAATTCAATGATAGTTTATTTTTCCTAAGCCAAAAATTTTTATTTTGAAGTTCTGCGTTAACACGAATTTGTAAATTGTTTATATTTGTGTCCGAGAGACAAAGATACATATCATCCGCAAACAAAGTAGTTTGAAATTTGGATGCTTGGGGGAGATCATTTATATACATTAGCAACAAGAGTGGGCCTAAGCATAATCCTTGGGGGATACCACAACTAATACTTTCATAACTAGACATAGTGTTCAATATCTTGGTGTAGTGGTAACGGTTTGTTAAGTGGCTTCGCATTAAGCTTTCTGGTCAAGTTCAAAACACGCTTCAAAGCTTGCATTTTTAGCTCAAAATTTTCAAATGGATCGGCTAAAGAGAGGCTTTAACTACCTCATAGTTGCACAACTGATTACCTGTAAAATACAACTCAATCTAGGCAACATAACTATAGACTGACAGGTTTTTGACGCCTCCATGTTCATAAAACTCACACTATAAATCAGTAAGAACGAAAGAATATAAAAAAGATTAACCAATATGATAAATACTTCTCGTTTTTTCCACTTAAAATTTTCTGCAAAATAATTTTTCCAAACAGACTGCACAGTTGGTTCGACATACTGTATTTTCAGCTCAAGCACATTCTCCATTTAGCATAAACAATACATTAGGTTACCTTGAGTGAGAGAGCGAGCGAGCGGCAATGCGCTATCTAGTCAAGAAAAAGAGAAAGGGTTGAGATACAAGCAAATACGCGATTCAGTCATCGATAGAATCATCGCTCCTTGCAGCGCGTCACTAATTCTCTTTTTTGTTTCTTTATTTTAGCAAGCCAAACATTTCAAATTAATTAGTGGGAACATTCATCTGCAGATTGAGTGGTTAAAACAAGGGATAGGCGGGTTCAGCTCTCAATCAAGAAAACATCAAAAACCTGTGTAGTTAAGGAATGGGACTGATTTTACACAAGAAGTTTTGATGCGATACTCTCAAGCTCTCTAATCCGACCGCGCAAAATGTTTCGTGCGAAAACGTCCTTTGCGTGACGCTTTTGCAAGCACTACTCGGCAGCGTGGCCAAGGGGTAAAGGAGTCGTTTTACGACGACCCTGATCGTATGATCAGGGTTCAACACCCACCCTAGTCACGTTGTTGCGTCCTTGGATAGGACGCTTTACGATGATTATCTCTGCTTGGTGGCTTCAAACAAGCCGCAAATTCAGTGGACAAGAATTTGAAAACTCACAGGAACAATGGATCATTGGAAACTTTCAAGCTGGCGCGGATTCCTCCAACCACGAAGTGGTCACTGCAATGAAAAGTGCGCGGATCGTCCAATAGTTAGCGTCAGACGCTGTCCGGTGACAGGAGGATAAATATGCGCGACTAAACAACAACAACATCCTGCATAGAAGATAACAATCATTAGCAGACCAAAACGAGTGCATCATTTTAGCCCGATATAGATGCATTTCTCGGCCGCTATCAATTAAACCCGTATGGGGCATGTTGCTTCCACTAACACGTCTGACAAGTAAGCAGGAGGTTATGGTTTGATTCTGCTAAGCGCTAGTCGCTATACAATCTAAGCCTTTCAACGTTTTTCGAATTTGCTAGAGTAGAAACTGCATCTACTTAATTCAAAACGTCCGAACTTTGCTTTCGGTTTAAAGTAAAAATTATTGTTTTTTTTAACTTTATTTCATAACGCACAAAAATACCATTACAAATATCTCCACCAGGTCGAAAAAAATGAATAATGTCTTCATATTTTTGAATTAACTTGAAAGGAAATTGCAACTAAAACACTGATGAGCAATGACGTCACTTACGTATGAGTTTCTTCAATTTTTCAGAGCTGGGATTGTTTTTTTTTAATCCAAGTGATTTCAAATTTTGACATTTACCTGTTCTACGAAAAAGATTTAAATTCAAAAATACCACATAACGCTTTGATGCTAAACGATTACAACTAGGCCTATCCCCTGCAATTGACAACACTCGCTTACAAAACTGGTACGAAAATTTAGTTTCTTTTGAATTTATGACTATACAGTATAGAGCTGGAAAAAAAAAAACAAGCAACGATATTTGAAGGTAAATGGTCCATCAAAAACATTTTAAAAACAATATAAAGTTCTAGTCGTATTCTACTATCATTCAATTTGGTAGATCTAGTTTTCAATATTACTGTTCTACTTACCTAAATAAAACAAGTAGGTCTTTTTATGATTGGACAAATTCAAGTAAAAATTAAAACTCAGTTACAGTAAGCTCAGTCAAAAATTTTAAATTTAGTTAAGACATCGTCAAAAAACTTTGTTCTATTCTATTCTATACTACTGTTTTATTCTATTAAAGCTACAGTAGATGAACAATCGACCACCTCGCATATACCTTTTAATAAAAGGAATTCAAAAAGAAGTTGTGTTTATTGGCATTGCTATAAAAATCAATGAGAAACTAAAATCTTGGAGCCCAAAAAAGTTGCTTGCGCACAGATTACTAAAACAACGCTAGATTTTGCAATTTTTTGTAACGGTGGCGGCAATGTACTTTCATAGATGAATTGATGAGTTGAAATGAGTGACTAGCATGAAATTAGAGCAGCAATTCACTTTGTCAAAAATTGCGGAAAACTTTCCAACAACAATATAGTTGTAGTCACAGAGGCTACGCAACGGAAACAATACAAAAAAAAGTCAAAAAAAGCACAGTAAACAGTAAAAACACAAACATCAAATTAAAACTCAAATGTAAGTTTTAAAATTGGTAAAATTAGACGGATATTAACCTAATATCATCAATAGCAACAATATTATCAATAGCTTTCTTTGTATTAATTTAATCTCCTATTTACGTCAAGATTTAGCCTGGATACCATTAGCAGGTAAATTACTTTTTAACAGTAACGAAGTTACAGTTACCATTTTGAAAAAAGTAACTACAGTAGTTACAGTTATTTTTGTTTTCATACCCACTGTAAACCAAACAAAGCTACCCTGATTGCTAGAACACGAAAATAAAAGGACATTAATGCAACTTGAACATAACTGTGGTTAATTCATTCGAAAAATTCCTTTTTACAATTTATGTTTGCAGGAAAACTCAAAACAAAATTAAATGGATCCGTAACTAGTAACATTAAAACCTCTTTCTATTTAACTAAGTTACAGACAACTTAATTGAAAAAGCAAGTTACAAATACAACTAAAGTCACAGTTGCTGTCCAATGTCCACCTCTGCTGGCTAAATGTCCACATACATTATGTATTTGTATTAGCTTCACAGAAAGCAAATTTGATGAGATAGCAGCCCATTAAAAACCTTGGCCTTCCGTAGCACTTGTAAACAAGAACTGGATGGTGGTGCCTAACTATACCCAGTAAGACCGAGAAACACTATGCATTAAAAAAACTATTGCTCACATTTTATTTTTCGGCAAATACCTAGCTTTAAATCAAAGAAGCAATGAAGCTTAAGGTGCAAATTGATCAAGTCACTGTGGAGGGCTTCCAAAACTCTGCAGAAACGTTTCCATTAGTGAAAACCTATCCTACATTGTACATGCGTATTCAGCACCCTCTTCAGTAGAACTACTTTGGCATATATAGAAAATTAACAGATTAAACTTGAAAAAGGTAAAAATTAATTTTCATAATGTTACACGACACAGAACCACAAAAAGACCCACAGTAGAACATGATCAATATACTGCAGTTTGAAAAATTTAGCAGCTAGAGCAATAGCTTAAGTTCCGGTAGGACTTGGCTGGACTCTGCCTCCTTAGCTTCTGATCTTCACAACGCACATCTTTGCGCTTGCTTCTTTGCATCTCGAAGCGAGAAAGTTTGTTTCGCCAAAAAAATTCTACTTTCAGGCGGTCGCGTAGTGATCAAAAGAACCGAGGTACTCCAGCGCCGCTCGGTAACAAAACTGATATTGATCTTCCGTTTGGACCATTGCTGGTCGCTGAGTTCGCAAGGTTTTTACCGTCTAAATAACACATGGTTAGCTGGACTACCCAGGACAAATTAAAATATTTCGGAGCGGCTTATTTGTTGAAGTCTTGTGGAATTTTTCCACGCTCACATTTGTCGGTATTGATCAATTAGTACTAAGCTTCTCTTTATACTTTTAAAATCGAAGCGTTTACATTGAGAATGCAAAATGCGGCGGACTTTAAGCTCTTTTAGTCGTGTTGCGTCGCTACGCTCAACAAATAAGTGTCTTATTGCATCTTTCCAGCGCCAGAAAATCTGTTTACAATTTTAGTATTCTACAGTACAAGACATATTGTACTTGTAGTAGGCCACCAAGGCTCTAGACGTTTCCATCAGGCATATTCGGAAACTAAAAAATGCCCTAGGCCTATACTATTCCAGCTCCTATCAAATCATAAACACGACTAATTCGCTGCACGTCTTACTTGAAACATGTCCACCAAGTTTTCAAAACGCATTCGTTCAAGAGCGATACTGAGAGTGATGAACACACCCGTTCGCCCCACCCCAGCACTGCAGTGAATAGTTATGGGACCTTCTTGGCCAAACTGTTCTTTGGTTTTATGGACTTGCCCAATAAAATCAATGAAACCCTCTCCTGACTTGGGCACTGCCTGCTCAGGCCAGTCTGTGAATTGAAACTGCCGAACGGTGCGAGATTGTCCATCTCTGGCGTCCGTCACCTAAAATAATGGTATCGTTTTTAATGCAACTTTCAGGATCGGTTAGGAAGGAAGCACTTATGCGATGATTAGCTTTTTTGCGTGTCACTTTTCAGTCCTGGTTCTCGGTACTGCTTAATGCCGAGTCATGACAAAAATTAATTTATAATGCAGTCTTCAATTGGTACAGTTCTCGTAATCGGCCATTTTTGGCATGACCAAGCAATAATTTGGCACCGGAACCAAGGACCTGGCCAGAAAGCGGACATCAAAACATGCTAAAAATGATTCATCTTGGCCAAATTGTATTACAGTATCGTGTTTATTAGCATCTGAGCAATTATTAAAGACATCAGAGCAATGCTGAGTTGAAACATGACGCAAAAGTTTCCATTCGTGTAGAAACTAAAGCAAAATGTAAATTTAAGCAGAAAAAGTGTGGTGACTCACTTTAAATTCTCTCAGAATATATTGCTGCATACTGTATTCGGACATGGGATCAACAACGAAATACTGATATCTCGCAGACCGCTCCACCGGCCAATATTGATGGCATTTGTCCTGAAAACAACAACAATTTTCTTCTTTATCCCATGTAAATACATATTCTGCCTAGCTGGGCTATATTTGCGGTTTGCAATCATGATACATTAAGCTTGAATGGATACCGCAAGCGATAGGATAGTGCAAACAAGTGACATTTACAGTATATCGGCGCAGTATTTGATCGTGGAAAAGGTTATAGGTATCGCAGCAGATCATCTTATGAAAGATGGAATGAATGCACTTGGTTATGACCGCTTTTCTCTCAACTTCCTTTTTCAAAATATTGTGGTTGATTACACTTTATGCTTTTTATAAATTTTGATGTAATGTAAATTTTAGATTTTGCAAAGGCTTTTGATACAGTTGATTTGGAAAAAAAAATAGATGACTGTCTAGAAAAAGTCACTCACCCTGCCACCTTCTCTTAACTTTGTGAGCATAACAACAATTGTAGAATTGTGCTCCCATAACATCCTCCAAAAATCCTCTGTCGTCTCCGCAAGAGGACCTTGGGTGGCAATGTAAGCATGTTTTTGTCTGAAGAAGAAAAAAGATAACACAGTAGTAGTAAAACTGTCCCAGCCAAATTTCAACTTGCCACAAAAAACGTCCCGTTAAATACACAGAATTTCGGTCACAAAATCCGGCTCAGTGAGACAAGCGTTAACCGAGTAAAATTGATTGCTGAATAGGCTTTTTTTGAGATTATTTCGTTTTTACAGCTAAGCAAGTTGTTTTCTAAAATGCAAGATTGCTAACCTGTAACCGTCAATAAAACTGGCATTGATGTAGTCTGATCCTTCGACACCTCTGATTGGCTGCAAGCAAACACGTGTTCCTTCGTATGGCAGAATATTGACGAGTCGGTTTTTGAATTTGTTGCAGGGAAGATTGGCGCTCACAAAACGAGCAGCTGAAGCTTTGCTTCCTGCTAATCTCTGCCAAAATTAATTGAAAAATTAGTTTAAGACATTAACTAGCAAAGTTTCTTAGCCCCACGTCTCATTGAAATAAAACATCGCCTTTGATCGTTACCTCAAATTAGCTGAATTTTTAACGACAAAAAAATGGAAAAATACAGAACGTCACCAATTCCAACAAAGCAAAAACACATTCTTCGAATTCCATAGCTAATCATTTTCAATCACATTTTTTTGCCAAATTTTTTTCTACAAGTGTTAACAAAGGACAAAGAGATAGAACTGTATCCAAAAACTGAACGAAACTACAATATTTAAAGTCAATAGTTACCTTGAATTCAAGTTCCATCTCAGTTACATTAGACTGGTCGTCAGGAGTAGTTAGTTTATGAAGATGATTGTACAAATTACGAGCTGGCAGTTCCGTATTGCCACAGTTTATTGCTTCTAATATTGCATCGTGTATGAAAATGTACTGATCTTCTGTTTGGACCTGCAATTTAATATCAACCTAGCTGATATTTAAATTATTTCGGATCAAAAATTAAGTTGGGGGCAAATAAGAGAACATTTGTCGGCAGCGAGGCCGAAAGAGTAAAATCATTTTTAAGACGGTCCTGATCGCATGATCTGGGTTCAACCCGCACCCTGGTCACGTTGTAGCGTCCTTGGAGAAGGCGATTTATATCGTCGCTTTCTGATAACAGGAGGAAAAAAATGCATCAACCAATCATTTTTAAGTTGATGACTCAAACTCTAGGCCAAGGGATGGACCGTCTGTTGGGACCTCTCACGAGTTTTCCACCATTCCATCTGCCAGAAGTTGTCATGTAGCATCAAACCAACGTTACTTTTATACGATTTTTGACTGAAAATTTTCTGTAATAAGAAAAAAAGAGTAATATTTGAATAGCGCGTTTGAATTATGCTTACCATGTAGTTTCTTTCTGCTCTCATACACGTGACTTGTCCATAAATATCAACGGTGTCTTCCAGCCTCATTCTTTCCAGGGTGGCATCAATACAAATAAAGCATCCCGCTCTTCCAACACCAGCACTGCGAACAAAAGATATATTGAAGCAAACTATTGTATATAATTCATACACAGATTTTAAGACGATTTAAAATCATTTCCAATGAACATATTATAATTTAACAACAGTTAAATTTAAGAAATACAATACACTTTCTTTTATAAGAACAATTTTACAAGAACACGAGGTTCATTTTTGCTTAAAATTTAAGAGCAATACCAGCCTCAGCAACAAAAAATAATATTAAGAACAACCGAAAAAGGAATAAATTTCAAATCAAAAAAGAAACGAAAATTCTGTACTGATTCAAAACGATGAGATTCGAGTGATTTTCAGGCATTTACAAGCAACAGTTGCGAGATGATAGAGTGCTGTTGCGCACTGCCCATGCTACTACAAATTGTTCTGTCTTTCGTTCAGATGAAAATGCGCGCTTTTTCGCTTTTGCAATTTTATGACGCTGCAAACAGAGCATTGAGATTAAAAGTTTTACAAACATGGTCGCCATAATTATTGACATTGATGTTCTTTAAAATTTAAGAAATTAAGAACAAATGAGGCTAAAAATTAGCAAGAAATAAGAACAGCCGGCTTCAACTCAAAATTTACTGGTTCTTATAAAAAAATTAAAATTTTTAGAAAGCTAATGTTAAAATGTTTTTGAGCAATTCGACACAGCCCTGGATTGTATATAACTGTATTCAACACTTGTTAATAGCACAAGCGCTCAGTCATTTAAATTACTCTGAGTCAGCATGATTTAAGAAAATTCGTTTCAAATCTGTGTCTGTACCTGCAATGCACAACGACTGGGCCACTGTCAGGCTTGTAAGAAGATTTCACTCTCCTCATAAAATTCAAGACCGGAGTAGGATGCTCAGGGACGCCATGATCGGGCCAGGCCGTGTATTGGAAGTGTTTCACTTCACGCCGCTCGCTGCAGCCGTTCTGAAAAAGAATTAAGAAAATATACGAGTATGAAAAAGACATTTTATGAATCTGTATCAGACATTAATCGACTATGTCAAATCGATTAGTAATCGGGTGGATAGAGCGTCTGTTATTGAAACGGTACATTTGGGTTCAATTCCCGGTCAAGCCAAACCAAAGACTATACAGAATTGGTATTCACAGCTTCCCAGCTTGACGTTCAGTAATTAAAGTGACAGTGTGAAGCCTGTGATAGACATGTGGGCAGATGAACTTGAAGACCGAAAGGTCCCTTTGCTGTCTTTTGGCCAAGGCAACTTGGTGAATAAAATGTAGTAACAATTACAATAAACCATGGCATCTAGGGTTAATCAGTTATGGACTAGTTGATCACACACTAGCTGTTAAGATTCACATGTTTAATTCTTATCCAGGTTAATTTAACATCTTTCAATCGCTGGGACTATTCTTTGTAAGGAGTTGAATAGCCTAGAATAGGCCCTGCTGACTACTGGCACTGTGCTTCAACGTTTTGTTACAATGCAGTGGGTATAAAGTAAGTCTTGTGCTATTATGCGGTTCTATACCGTTATACTTACTTTAAGTAAAACTAAAGTTCGAACGCAGTAGGTGGCAAGTTCCATTTCGTCAACGAGAGATACCTTCACCAGACCATACGTTTCATGGCCAGATTGAGGCCAGTATTGGTCGCACTTGACCTGGACAAAAACTCTTTTAGATTTTTGAATTCAATGAAAACAAATCACAAAATATTCGGATGCATTAAGATTTTTCAAAACAAAGCACATTGTAATTTAGAACGTAACATTTTAAGGGATCAGAATTTTTTTTAAGAGATCGGTTTGACGCGGCTGGGTTAAGGATTCGCAACAAAACGCCTTAGTAAGGAGAAAAAAGGTCAAAATATTTTTTCGTGTCAAACAGGTCGCGTCAAACTGTCGCGGATGCGAATTTTTACGAATTATTGAAATTAGAAATGCATAACCGATATTGTATTGCACATTAATTTTAGTGTGAAGAAGATTTTATCCCGGCCGATGCTACAGCGAAAAGAAAAACCTGAGTGACAGCCGCCGTCTAAAGCCTCTTGTCATATGGCGTTAGTAACGCTCTACACCAAACAATCGTCCTCACTTTTCCTCTCTCTTCACATTTGGTCATCATGACAATCACAGCTGAGCGCTGTTCCCAAACCATCCTCCAGAAATCAGACATCGTTTCCCGGGTCGGTCCTTGGGTAGCTATGTAAGCGTTCTGACGTCTAAAATCAACCAAAAAGGATTCACTACCTAAACGTTAAGTAACAACGCACAACCAATCTGGAGCCTTTCGCGTAAATCTGGCAACAATTCTGTCCACACACTGCACTGCAAAGATTGATTGCAAATCGGTAGACTATGCAATATGCACTCTGTGTCTTCAGCAAAATATACCTACTGCGCGTACTTAAAAGTAGTTTGAACGAATAAGGTTTTCCAAAAAATGGCAGAAACTGGCAAGTAAACCAAATACTCGCTATATGAAGCCTAAAATAGTTGCTTTTCAATTCCATTGTAAAATGATTTGAAGCATACCTTATGACTTCGCAATGGAAAACATAACTATTTTCTACGAAAAAAATGCAACAAAAACAAAAAAAACACAAAAAACAAGCCATTGGAAACACAATTCTAAATTTGATTGAAACAAACATGCGGTCTCAAACGTTCCATTTCATTTAGAAGCTCTTTATTCAGTTAACCACTAAACTAAAATTGGTCAGAAATATGATCAAATTGAGTGCTTACCTATAGCCACTTATGTAGTTAGCGTTAATATAATCCGACCCTGGTACGCCATCTATCGGTGAAAGTGTGAGGCGAGAGTGGTCATAAGCCACCACGTTTGCGTAACGATTTTTCGGTCTGTTAACCTCCAACGTAGAATGTTCCCAAACAAACTGCTGGCCAGGATCGATGCTCTGTCAATGAACAAACAAAGAATGTCAAAATTAAAGGCAAACGCAATCATTTAAACTGAGCAGAGCTAACGCACATTCTGTGCTTTTGTTGACAGTTGCTACGCATTTAAGGCAGGAGTTAGGGCTGTTTACTATTAGAAAAAGTAAAGAGACATTTAAGGTTTGTACAGTATCAAAATATATATCAATGTCACCTCATATTCTTGAGAGAATTTCAAGTTGTCGTTTGACCTCAATCTTTCCACGTGAGCGCGCATGTCAGTTACTCGAACGGGAGGGTGGCTCATCATTGCTGGAACAAACAAATTCAGTATTTTATTTTTCGAGTTAACGCGAAAACTGGGTAAAATTTGAAGAATTTTTGATTAAGTCCTGTCTCAGCTTCTGCAACTACCAGATCTTTTTTGCAGATTGCAGAAACTAAAGGTAGTATGAATTTGGCGTATTGTTTTTTCTTTTGTTAGTACGAAACAAAGCGAAACCTCCTCCGTTTGTGGTTGACATGTGGCAACTGCTTGAAGAGACCGCACAGTCACGTAAGTGTTTATTGGCTAAGGCAACTTAGCAAAAGAAATATAAATGCACATTAAAGTCGAAAAGCAACTTTATGTAAAACAACGTCTTAGACAAAGTTCAAAAATAACAGAAGTTTCAACAGAAAACAACTATTGTTGGTTTTACACCTACAGTCTAGTTTGTAGTGTACAATACATGCTTTGAAAACTCATTGATTTAAAATTTATAAAACGTGACGAAACACTGTATTTTTACCAGAGTTTTGTAGGTTCTGTCTTCGTAAATCAACGGGATCGTGTTCAGTTCTTTTATTGGCAGGCTGCTTTGTTACAGGAGGGATGTACTTGATTCCGTCGGTTTTCTTGACTTTTTTCCTAAAAACATAACACAGATTTCTTATATCTCAACCAAAATACGTACAAAAATGCTATATCACTTCCATATTTTACGTTGCCACCTTCAAAATTATCCTATTGGGGACCCGTTTTCTTATTTTCAATAAAACAAAAATAGATCTGATGATAATTCACACTAATGAGTTCGCAAAAAAAAAAAAAAGAATTGCAATAACACGGAAGAACTTTTGATCTATAATAAAAAGGTTAAAAAGTATCAGCACTAGAGCTAACTTGCGATTGCTTTTTTAAAGCATAAAAAACATAACACCAAAGTTTACCTTCTTATAACAAATATCACGATGATTGTGATTAACAGTACAACGCCAGCAATCGGTCCAATTATCCATAGCTGTTCTGAAGTCAAGGCCACCGCTTTATTGCCACTAGGTGGCGTATTAGTTGTAGTAGAAATTGTTGTAGTGATGGAATTGGAAATATCACTTGGAGGAATCAAAATCAGATCAGAATACCCAGTTGAAGAAAAACGAACTTGCTGAAAGAAAAAAATAACACTTCACATATTAATTGAACAACCTTGGACTTCAGTTGTGGGTTGCCCAAAATATTGCTCACATACTGTAAAAAAATTCAAAATTATAAGCAAGAAAGTACTAAAAAGAGGTTTGAATGCCAAAATATCGGTACAATAGATATATATGAGTTGGTAAAATATGAAGTAAGTAGTATTGTCGTAGTTTTTTTATTCAAATAAGAAAGCATACGCAGTCAATTTTGACTTAATACCAATAATATTCAATTTGAGATTATTTGTAAACTTAAAATCACCGCGAATCACTACTACAGCGCCAACTTTAAAGTTTATATAATTTGTTTGGATTGCACTATTTCGCTCTAGCTACATTGAAATTAAAACCGCGTTCTTTTTAAACAACAACTTCACGCGAACAATAGGAGACTTTACATTCTATTCGATAACATAGCGTTTTTTCAACAGAAGTCAAAATATCATTTTACCGGCAATCTTT
The DNA here is from genome assembly GCA_963965965.1 of Trididemnum nubilum. Classification (NCBI taxonomy): domain Eukaryota; kingdom Metazoa; phylum Chordata; class Ascidiacea; order Aplousobranchia; family Didemnidae; genus Trididemnum; species Trididemnum nubilum. The sequence continues at coordinate 20,780,812 of OZ014482.1, read as the reverse complement.
GTAAAGCTCGTAGAAACACCTTGTATTGCCTTCCTCTCTCTAGTCGCTTGTTTATAAATCCACGGTAATTTTGACCGTCTCCAAGACTAAAAAAGTGCGTTCCTGATATTTCGCTGAATTCTGCTGCGATGTAGGGTCGGGAGGAATCCTGAAAAAGCAATACTAATAAATTAATCGTTTAAATTAGACAATCATTAAATTTTGGTTAATCTTTTGTTATTGGAAATCGTGTTCCAATAACCTGTACGTCACTACCAATTTAAATCACATGAAAAGCTCAACAAAAAATTTTGATGAGTTGCAAAAGTACACAAAGCAAATTGGCCTAAAATTTTAGTGCAAAATCCCCCAAAAAAACTCTTGTACCAACTGTAAAGCAAAAAAATTGAATAATATTAACTCTTCCAGTCACATCACATGACCACGCCAAGTTTCACAAAAACCGTTTTTTGTCTAATTTGGGATTTGGGGAATCAAATACAGCCCATTTAATCTCCCAAACCCAATTTGAACAAAAAGGGGTTTACCAAAATTGGATTGGTCACATGATGCGACTAGAAAGCTCAATATTATGCAGCCTAATTAAATCCTGTCCACAACAGACTCCATTGTCTTTAGGGCTTTCAGGGTGAGGATCGGAATAAGTTGGACAAATGACGTTGGTTGGAAAGAAATTGGCAGGTTGTAATATATCAATTGAATGTTATTTTGAACTCTTCAATTTGAATTTTTATTAAAACCTTTATTAAAATAATTTAGCATTCAAAAAAAAAATTAAATCTGCTACTACAGCTATAGCTCATGTCTTATCTGTCATTAATATCCCATTGTTGAGATAGCGGAGTTCGTCGTCATTCTCCCTTACTTTACTCTTACAGAATTGATCAGGTCTACAGTCTACACTGAGGGTCTACACTGCGCATACAATCGAGAGTGCACGAGAGTATCTTTAGTTTGTTTTAACTAACTGGCAGCTTGTAAGCTGATAAGGTGACACGCCGGGCGTCCGGGCGTGTCAAATTTCTATTTAAAATAAACTAAAAATACGCTCGTAAGCTCAAGATTTTACGCAGTATAGCCCAGGTCCAAGTTTCATCTGATCGTAAGCTGGCAAGCAAAGCCGTATAACATTGTGTACACATATTGTTTAAAAAGCTTCATACGTTTGCGTTCCTTCGTTTTCTTTTAGCTATTGCATTTCTGCGTCTTCTTTTCATCCTTATTGAATTTTTGAGCAATTCCAGGTGACTAAAGGAATTCGGTGTTCGTTCTGAAAGATCATTTCGCCATGGAACAACCACCAACGAATACCTGAAAAAAAATCAAGCAAACGTAATACCTCGATTCGAAAACCGCCCGGCGATAGCTTAATTCTTTGGAACGAACCCGCCCCGTTAAGAAGCTGGCTCTTCATAAAATTAACTACATCACATGAGGAGTTGAGAGTTTTAGTTGATTTTTGGCAATTTTCTTACCAAGTTTGCGAATTGTTTGAAGCTATCAAGCAGAGACAAAATGCACTTTCAACAGTGTGACCAGAGCAGTGTTTCCTCCAACGCCCAACTGTTTGGCTTATCAACTAAAGCCCAAATTTTCTCGGGACAAGTTTGCCCAGTCTAAAAATACGTTACTGTGCGTTAAATTTTGTTCCAATCCGGTGTCAAAGTACGCTAAAAGTCACATTTCCACAAATTTGTAGACTTCTCTAAAGCTATGATTATCACTTAGCCCAAAATTATTTGTCATGCAATCTAACTAACAGTTGATTTGGTAGTTAACAAAAACTGGTTTAGTCGTATACTGGACCATAGTAAAAGTTAAACCCATGTTACACGATCAGTTCCGTCGTAAAACGTCTCTCAAATTTCTCAGTTACGCAGTATTTATTCTTCAGCCAGACTATAAAAAATAACTTAAAATGTACTTTTCAACAACATGGGGATTGTCAGCTGGCAGTAGAAACAAGGAAGCAGTGCCGTTTCTTAAGTTCACTCCTCGAAATATAGGCTGAGTTGATATCAGTCGTGGTGACGTTCTTCCTGGCTTCAAAACAGACCCCAACCGGTACGATTCTCCTGAACATTACGTAATACCGTGATGCAAAATACGAAACGGCAAAACGAAAAGCTACTTAATGAAAAACACCTAATTATCGTGAATGTCCTGCTTAGAGTCTCGGCAAAAATGCATCATTTTAATTCTTTTTTTAGTTTTTTTTTTAATCCCACAGGAATTCTAACAGCTCTTTTGGATAATTTTCAAATTAGTTCTACAACTTTTTTAGACCAGTACAAACCTTAAGTTTCAAGTCTTGCATTAAAAAAACTGGATAACATTTATGCCATTCAGATACTATAACAGTACTGAATAAACCGCAGTGCTGAACAAACCATGGATTTGTCCGACTTGAAATATCATTTAGTGCCAAATAAATACTCGCATCTCGCATAAGTGATGAGTTTGGATCTTCGTATCTTTCCCCCAATCATCAAGAACGAGTCATTATTGGATGGTATTTACATCCTCATCCAGAAAGTTTCCTTGCCCAGAAGACAATGAAGAAAATTGTACGGTTTTAAAAGTCAAGCAGCCACTTGGCCCCCTGTCTACCACACACGGCTGAGACTACATTGTCCGTTTTAACTTCTGCTGAACATTAAGCAGGGAAGCTGAGAATACTAATTTTTGTAGCCTTTGATTTGACCGGAATGATCGGAAAACGAACCCGGGAAACTATCGTTTTAGTACCAGACGATCTATCCATTCCACCACTGATTGGTATTTCAAGTTTTTGATAAGGTTAAACAATCTGCTTTTTTGGTTAGTAAGAATTACTAACCTTCATCATTCTCATACAACGTCACTGTGAAGTTATAGCCGGAGCTAGCATTGAGACCTGAAATAGCAACGCTGTGACCGAACGCTTCTTTTCGTTCGGCTCTGACGCTGAGAGCGGATCTAAAAATTTGGAAGACGTTTGTTAAAGCTACGAACAAAATCATTGGTGGTGTGCAATGGATGAGCTGAGGCAAGGTGGGGAGGGCTTGGCTGCGACTAACGAAATACAGATGTAAATGGTAGCTGTAACTTCGTTTTTACTCGCCAAGTTGTCTTGGCCAGGAGACAGCGAAGAGACCATGCGGTCTTCGATTCAAGCTGTCACCTACCCACCTGTCTACAACACGGTGATGACTTCACATTGCCCCTTTGTATTGTTGAACGCCTAGGAGGGAAGTTGTGAATACCAACTTTTATAGTCTTAGGCTTGCCGGATCGGGACAAGAAAAAACTAAGATTAGCTTTACATCTGTTTTCCATTTTGTTGACACAATATCTCTATAATCTGCGTTTTTCTGCAGTCAAACAAAAGGATAATTTAAGATCATAATCACGGTTTCTTGGCCTACGCACAAACTCTGGGCTTACGTGTAGGTGACCAAATAACGAGGGTGGTTGATTTTGATTGGAGGTCGCCATGACAACCAGATAGTATCCGATGATGCTTCCGTGATTTTAAAATTTCCGACTGTTAAGTTGGTATCGATAGTTCTGGCTTTACTGACAGTGACTATCAGAGGAGGACTTTTGGGTCCAACACCAGCCGAGTTTTGTGCCGCCACAATGAAATCATACCTGCAAAAAATCCGAAATAGAAAAGATGATGAATAATTAAAATGAGGGTTGTACTGTTGTTTTTAATTTTCCGCCCCGAACTTCTGATAAAATTTCAAATTTTGGAAATACGATATTCACAAATCTTTTGGGCTGTACGCAAAAAGTTTCTAAATCCTTTTAATCTTTTCGGTCACTTTGACCAAAATTGCCGAACTAATTTGGTGATTTACTAAACACTTGGGTCAATGACCGCAAACTAAATCTCAAACCTCCTCTTCAAAAAACAACAAAAAACGTTTGCTCCTACACCAAACAAATTAGAAAATCATTTAATAGGTTACGAACACAACCTACTTTGTTACATCTTGATACGACTTTTATCAATGACGCATCATTTTTGCGCACGCCATTTTTTCAATTTTGTATATTCAAAAAAAGCAAAACCAACACAACCAAATGTAGAGCGCGCAAAAATCACTAGATTATTCAAAACGCCTTACTATAACTTTTTCAAAAAGATCTCTTTAATGGTGTGTAGTTCTGCATTACCATTAATGAAATCTATAACACAAATAACTAACTCACTTTTCCCCTGACTGAACATCTTTAAAAAGATACTGGGGCTCAGAAGTAGTCAAGTTTTGATACTCCCCTTCTTCCAAAAGAGATTCTCTCCAGTAGAAAATATAAACCGTTATGGGACCGTTACTGTCTGCCCAAGACAAAGGGGACCAATCCAAACGAATGTCGTAATTAGCTTCTTTGCTTTGACCACGGCCTCTACTAGCAGATGGAACGGTCTTTCCCCTTAAATTCATAGGCGGTTCAGAGGGTTTTCTAGCAGGAATGCTAATCTGAACTGTACTTTCAAGTCCAGATCCTGTAATAACAACAAAATTTTAAAGCAACTTCCAATTTGAGAAAATTTATGACAAATTTTAAATCAACTACTTAGCAGATACAGCTCACTAATTCGGCGAAGTAATTACTAGATTCGCTTAGTCAGCCTAAAAAACTAATCTGGGAAAAACAACGCTTATTTCATAAAACGTACAAAATGTATTTTGACCTTTAAATCAAATTCCAGCTATTATGAGCTTATAAAAAAACTATTTTGGCATTACTTGAGCTATAAAAAGAGATTTAATACTATCAGCTAACACCATTTTTACAATTCCACACATAAATGGAATTATTTGACAGTGACAAACAAACCACTGTTAGCCGAATAATGTCGCACACCTTCACCATTGACAGCTGCTAGCTTGAAAGTGTAATTCCATCCTGGTACAACATTGTCGCTTGTGGTCGGGGCAAAGCGGTTGTCGGTCTTGGCGAATCTTCGATTGTTCCATTCAGAACTGAACCCGTCAATTCCATGACAGTTATCACATCTGCAATCAAGTTCTATTTTGTGGATTATCTTTATGGCTGATTACACAAAACCCAATCTCTTAATGAGAATACGGTAACGCGTTCATTTGGTCGAGAGGTAACGCGTTCGTTTCGAAAGCGATAGGTCCGGAGTTCAAATCTTGGGCTGACCAAATTAGACACCGTGGTACCACGGGTCGCTACCGCTGAGGCATTTCTTCAAACAGAGCTGTGTTGATTGCAGGCGCCAAGATGGATCTGGCAAACTCGTTTCGTGTTTCGGCGTAATTCAGCGAGTACAGTAGATTTGATTTTTGACCCCAAATAACTGCAATATAGTGCAGAAGTAATAATTTACTTATTCAACCGTGATGTTTTCGACATTTGCCGGCCAGAGTATTAATGTTTAATTGTTTGCGTACTTTCTAGCGTATACGCAATAAGCGAGAAAGCCCAGGGAAGAATTACCAACAACGAAAAAAAAATTGCGGTAGCGTTACCAAGCCCAGCCTTGCAATGTTGCTTAACGTTACAATTTTAGATGTAATTATTGCCGACTTTTAGGCTTGCTCTGGGGAATATTCTGTTCGGGTGACAGAGGCCATCTTCTATCTTTGGAATGTAATCAATATACAAGATTTGAATCTTTCATTGAACACTGTTCTAATGGTATCCCATCGACACCCATAACAAATAATACACCATAATTAAATTGATTGTAACCTGTATTTTAAAATGTAGCTATCGATGTTATCTTCTGCTGGAGGCTCCCACATCAACAAGTACTCTTTGTTTAGTTTCGTTGCTGTGAAACTTGCTGGTTCTTTAGGAACTAAAAATTAAAACATCAACGTATACCATAAGTTGCCAATATTGCTCAAAAAGCAAAGGAGCAAATAAAGCACTTTGGCAACATGGGAGTTGTCTATGTTTTAAGATTACCCTTACTCAAAGCAATGAGAACGCTGCATGGACAACTAGCAACAAAATTTAAACAACCAAAAAATGAACGACAGTGTGCATTTATGCAACTATGCAATCATGGTGTCTAATGGCTATGGAGAGTTTTTTTCAGCCAAATAGCATTTTCTTTATGCGTATCACTAGGCACCCTCAAACCATTTCATCGCCTAAATCTGACAAAGAATATCGTTTTAAATTGTAAGTCTTCAGGCAAGCGGGCCAGAGCTGACGCTTCGACTGCTTGAACTTTATTGGAGAAAATGTCTGTCGTATTTCTTAAAATCTCAAAAAAATACTCATTGACAAAAACAGTAAAAATTCGCGTAATTCTGAGCCCAAAAAAAAAAAATTGAAAAACAGTAATCGTCAAATGCCAATTTAGCTTAAATTGTAATGATTATACTTGCACTGAATCAGTCAGTCACCAATTTTTGATTTCAAAAACAGACTGTACAAAACACACAAGCATCAAGTTCGGCAACAAAAAGTCGTTTAAACAAGACAGTACCTTGCCCGTTAGTGATTGCATATCGTATATCACTGGGAGGTCCAGCTCCTTTAATTGTAAACGCCGACACTGATATAGAATAACGAGTGCTAGACTGAAGGTTCGTAATAATTTGCTCCTAAAAATTTAAATATTTTGATTTAAAAATGAACAAGTTTTTGCGAAAAACTAACTCAAAAATGAAGCAAAAATTAATGTCTTGTTTGAGGAAGTTAGAAAATATGCCTGCTGGTAAATGCAAGTTACTAGAAATAAAAGAACACTTGTGACAATGAATCTCTAAAACGCATTACGCAACAAAACGCTTGTTGATCTGAAAAGCAAAGAGTTCTTGACCTCTTTTCAAAAAACTGTCCATACTCTCCAAAATAAACTCCGCCAGAAAAGCCTTAAAAGGGCATTCAGGTCGGAATTTTTTTTACTCGATTTTCTTTTTAAAACTTTCGACTGATCTGAAGACCAACTTCACCAAATTTGAGTTTTCTACGACCTTCCGTTCCTGAGATATAACAGATCAGATTTCCCGTAGAAAGGTTTTTCTCTTTAGAAATTTTGCCAGAGCTGCCAATTAAAAACAAAATTTCATAAAGTCACTACGTGTTCCTAATTCTCAATAAATGTTTTGCGGCAGAGTTATTCTAGATAAAAGGAATGGTTTAGAACTTAAAAATTAGCTGCTTTTAAATAATGTAAGCCACCTTTCCTAAAGCTGATCTTCGGTCACAATACTGACAAAGTGACAACACTGAACTAAGAGGAAAATTAATTTCGAACAGCACTTATCTTGAAAACGGGGAACTCAGAAAGTTCAATTTAGGCTTTCCCCAACATTTTGATCAAGAGCGAAATGCTTAAATGCCTTTTTAAGCTGACGCAAAAAAAAATTATTCTGGTAGTCTTTTTTCCAGGAAAAAGCAATTTTCTATCCATTATTTTTTAATCACGGATAAAAGATATTCACTGCTGCTCAAATCCCTTCGAAAAAAAAAGAGTCGTTTAGGAAGAAGCTGAAGAATAGCTATCTGGCCAACACGATCCCTTATATGTTACCCTCATAAACTCAAGTGTAACATATCGGTAATTTTATTCTCTACCACATTAGCCAATCATATTTTCCATCTAATAAACTTACCCGGTTACGACTGGATGGCAAATTGCGCATTTCACCTTCGTAGGCAGTCACAATTTCACTACGAGCAGTGCGAGAGTCCGAAATGACATAGGCAATTTGGTATCCGAGCACATTTCCGTTACTTAAATGCGCTGCCAAAGCTTGCCAACGAACTTGAATCGAACTAGAATTTAAAGCTTCGGCTGTGACGTCAAGGGGTGGGCCACCAGGAACTATACGTAAAAAGGACGTGATTAATGATGTCATAGGGTTATTAATTATTTTAGAAAAATGAGCACTTTTCTGCCTCCTTCTTCAACTTCAGTTCTCGATTTACCAATTTGGTTCCTTTTCTTCAAAAACGAGCCAAAAACTGCACGTTTAAAAACGAGTAAATAAGCGACAATGAGATGAGTTCTAAGCAGCATTTCATGAATGCATTGCAACGCCAATTTCCGTCATGCAAAACATTTATTTACAAAAGTAGTGTCCGTGCAAACGATTTTGCATTTGTTGCAATGCAGTCAAACACTTATCGTAAATCAAAATACATCAGAGGTTTTAAGGATTTTGGGTTTTGCAGACTAAAATCAACTTTTACCCACTTGATTCATCCGTAGTGACGCGGAAAACTTTGCTTTTCGGTCCCTCTCCGGCTTCAGTTGACGCGCTAATCCAAACCGCGTACTCCGTATACGGATTTAAGTTGTCAAAAGTGGAGTTAAGCGAAGTAGCCGGAACAAGCAAGCTTTGGGCCTCCACATCTTCAAAACTAGCAGCTTTGCAGTAAACCGTGTAGCTTGTCAGGTTTCCGTTTCTAGTTGTTTCGGGAGGGGGGCTCCATTGGAGGGCAATAGTGTGGTCGCCACGCATGACGACAGAGATGTTTTGAGGGGGCGCAGAAGGGGCTGAACCAAGACAGTAATTTGAAATTTTGAAGGAAAAAGGAAATTTTGTATAAGTATGATGAAATTTAACACATGTAGCCGAGCATGGAAGCAAAAACATCAAATAAATTTCATCGGAAATTGAAAGAATATGGGTATGTTGGGGCAGGGTAAACAAAATGACAACAAAAAACATAAAGTTACTAGCACGCACATGCAATTAACAAGCATTTACATATGACAATACCATATGAACCTTTTAAGTAAAAGCAATAGCAAATTTCAGTAAACAAAACGATCTTAGTAGAAATAGAGTATACTGTACTGCAGCAACAAACTAATGGGACTTTTCGTTCTGAATTCACTAGCTAGAGTTAACTACAGTCACTTAATGATCACAGAATTCATTTGTTTTTGTTACGTTAAAGACAGCAACAAAAATTCACGGTCATTGGTGTAAGCTATACTCTACTGCATCAATCACTTACGCTGGTAGAGAATCCTATAACGTATTGCAAACTGCCAACCGTCTACTCGATATCACTAGTAACAAACTCGACATGTACGTACAGTAATAACTTCACCGAAAATCAATCAACATACCATCATCATAGGTCTTGACAATGATGGTAGGAGTGTACGGGCCTTCGCCTTCAACAGTTTTAGCGGTTAACTTGATGCTGTACGTAGTTGCAGGTCGCAAATTTCCGAGCTTGTATTCGTTGCTTGGTTGCAGCGTCATACGTTTTTCATTCTGAGGAATTTTTTTATCAATATCATAGGAAACGGTCTACTACTCTACGCATTACGATAGGTGTCAATTCATTTAACCATCCTATTTTCGCACTTTAACACAAATAATACTTCGCTAAATAGCTCATTTTTAGGCCATACAGGCACGCAATGCATTTGTCTAACGTTTGCATACGGCGTGTACATGGTTGCGGTTTTGGTTACAATTAACTCATCGACGAGAGAACACTATAGCTGGTAAACTGCTTGGCCCCAGAAACAGCCGCCAAAATAACTAGCCTGCTTAGATTACAATTAACCCAGTTCTTGAATGTTCGTATAAATCTGATAAGATCTGAGCCTGAGACTACCGGGATTCGCCTGTAGGGGCGGGGTTTGGTGGCGTAGCGCTGTTTAGCGTAGGATAGTAAACTAACGGGCGTTACAGCACGATCATTTACTCAAGTTTATTAAGCTTCGAACCCTGGTTAATAGATTTTTGCTTTTCGCAGACTGTTTTTCTTATTTGCATATAGTTAGTGCAGCGCGTCTTTGGTAAGCTTGCACCTGGTAAAATCTGCAGAAGTTTTCGGAAGGCGCACAACTTTGCTCTGATTAATTTGTTGTAGCACGTTTTCTGTTGTTAATCTATCACCGTTTAATTTGCTGTGAATCATTCTTAATTTTTGGACAGTTGGAGCAAGAGGCTTTTTATTTGTTGTGCGATTAATTTGAATTTGAGTTAAGTGTTTGTAGCCAGCAGGATTACACTCGATAAACTTTTGCTGGCTGTTATATTTTGTACTTATAACCGATAAACACAAGCTTTTTTGGAATTTGATTTGTCTTTGCAGCAAAAGAACGACTATACCAGAGTTAAGTTCTACGCGCTCCGCTTGGAACACAGACATATTCATCAATCTACAACAACGGGCTAAAAATAAAAAAGTGAAGTATTGCACAGACCAGCATCGATGAACGTTTTAAGTGTGCCACAAAATGAAGTTTACTTGTCGTAAAAACTAGCAAGATTTTCAAGTAAGCACGCGATAAATTATTTATTTTTCAATTGTAACATTGTCATGTTAATCAGCTTGCATTATAGGCTGAAATCAATATTGTTAAAACGCTTAGAAAAAAGCCGTATTTGGGCATTACAGTACAGTACCGGTACAACGTTTTTGCTGTCACAAGTTGAATATCATAAACCAGTTCAAATCAAAATCTAACCGTGCATCTTGGACCACTGCAATTGTAAACGATAACGTAATTCATAACTTGGTACTGATCATCTGTGTTTCGAGCTGGATCATCCCAAGCCAATCGAATGCTATGGGAACTATGCTCCGTGACTCGGAAGTTACGAGGTTGCGAAGCAACTGCAAAATACGTTGACTAAGTATCAAGCGAAGGCTTGGATTGATGCAAGAAAACATCACCCAATATCACCCATGAAAACGCCCAGCATTAGACGGTGGGGAGATAGGAGAAATTCCTGGCCCGAGCACAGTTCCAAAACGAAAAGAAGCACTTTTAACCGAACAACTATTTTATCCTTCGACTTAGTTTGAAGACAAACAAAAACAAAAAAGGGTCTTCATTCAGTTTGAATATGGGCTTTCTCCCTAAGGTAAAGACCAAACAAAAAGGTCTTCACCCAATTCGGGCCTGTTTTTCTCCCGGATTTAAGGTGAGATGTTTTCTTCAGCATTTTGCAACATCTATTTCAGATCGAGCTTGAACCATGATGTAGGGCTCTCCAAAAAAGTCCGTTCTTGGGTAAATTCTTCCCTCTTGCCCTCCTTTTCAACGGCCCTGTGGAGAGGGACAATTTTCACACCACTCATTGAATCGATAGTCTGCACCCATCTCTTGATAGGCGGCTATTGCAAACAGGTGATAGTTGCAACACACTGGATGGATTGCCTCACTCTTAAGAAAAAGCACGGGTGTAAAATTGTAGATAGGAATTAAAAAGGGGTTAGGTAATTAGTTGATCATAATTTCCATCAACCAATTGGAGATGAGGGGAAAGCAAAGCGCAATGCTGATGAAGATCGAGAAATGCGACTCCGTTACAGATGAAATGAGTCCGTTCATGTCGACATTCGCGCAACTAACATTAGTACACTATCTAAAATCTATTTGACCAAAATGCAATCAAAACTTAGTGGAAAGAGTTTATAATCTTACTGCGTTGCGTTGTCTCTACTTTGACAGGCAGAGATAGAGGACCTTCTCCGGCTGAATTAATAGCAGATATTCGGATTGAGTAAGTGACTGACGTAGTTAGATCTTCTAAGGTTGTGAGCATTTTTCCACTCGGAATATCTTTATAATTCCATTCTGCAAAGCATAAATGCCATCGTCAGTACTGAATACAGATAACTTCATATTAATATTGCTAAGCAAGAACAAACGTTAGCTTGATTTTCCATCCAACAAACAAAAAATATAATGCGGTATGCACTGTAATATGAACAATTTAAGAGGTAAAGTGTGTATTTCAAATGCTGTAACATATACTCTAGCATGTATGAAATAATGCTGCAACATTTACCTCCAATTAGCAAATTTGGGTTGCTAGTGTAGTAGACTTTGTAACTGGTGATATCGCCGTTTGGCCGTTCCGGTTGGGTCCAAATCACCATGATAGTGTTGACACCTAGTAGGTATGCCAGTATGTTCTTGGGTGGGCCGTCTGGTACTGCAAAAAAAACAAAATTTATGATTTTCATACTTCGTTTTCTATAATCTAATTCAGATGACATTGGAGCATCGTTTGGGCAAAAGGGACTTGGGAGAGTATGAGGAAAACATCGACTTCGTTAGGTGTTGCATTACATGGAAGCCGATGCATGATTTATAATTTAACACTTTATTGAAACATTTTAAGAAGAAAAAGAATACAAGCCACCGAACTAAGAAACAAGAGCCTTGATCAATAACAACTTACAAGCTTCGCCAGTTTGGACAAAAATCGCTTCACTTAGATCGCTTTCTCCTTGTGAATTAACAGCAGACACTCGCAATTCATAGTCAACAGCGGGTTGTAGTCCCGGAACGGTAAAGCTGGTAACAAAAACGAAATATTAACTTAAAGGACGCAACATAAATCTTCAGCATTGGCGTAGTAATACTAAGAAGCTTATAAGGAATTAACCGGACACCCTTCTGTAAGTCATTGCGGTTTTTTACGAAAAAACAAAACATGGCAGCAGTACAAAGTCGTTGGCAACACTGTGCCCGATTTGATCGCGAATTTTCCGTTCAAGACGCAAGCGCTAGAAATGGGTGAGAAACTGTGAAGTCAACCAAACATCTGGTATGCAAAAAAAAACTTGAACCCAAAAGATCCACGATATTTAATAAAATTCTACATTATGTTACCATTAGTTACGGACACTAGAAACTATACGCAAAAAGAAAAATTACCATGTAATAATTAAATGATAGAGACAACTTACCTTGTTGAATCGATATCAGGTATTGAATAAAATTCGTTCGAAGTTTTGATTTTAAAGTGGATTTTATAACTGTTCACGGTGTCGCCATTGGCCGGCCTCCAAGACAAACTGACCGAGTTGGCTGAATTGCTGGTATCCGAACTAATTAGTCTGATCGGAGGCTATGGAAAAAAGGCATTATGAGCAACCAATACATATCCCAATGAGCATCTATTTTTCAACTTGAATTTTCGCAAGATTTAGATTTTCTGACATTATCTGTTGTCTTAGCAGGAAGAGCTATCTCTAGCAAATTGAGTGACCAACAATGCAGGAGCGAGGAGCTAGCCTGCTTATTGTGCCATAAGCTGAAATGTATGACACTTTTCCCCCCATCACACGGACGCGCACCTCCAACAACGTCGCACACAACGCAAATACAAAAAAGTTATTTTCAATTCCAACATTCCGGATTATAACTTCTTTACGGAAAAAATAACTTAAGAATTAAAAGCCAACCTACCTTTGGCTTAGCTAGAACAATCACTGCAGATGTGAAGTCTATTGTCTTTAGCGTAGAACTGGCTACGCACGTGTAATTCGTCGAAACTCGTACATTTCTCAAATGGAGGACCACCCGACCGACCAGGCGACCGGACACGAAACTGCCCGTCACGGCGGCGGTCCAGTTCGTTTCCGAGTCCATGTGATCCAACACTGGGATATCCACAACCTGGCCCCATTTGTTCACTGTAATTTCAAAGAGTAAAAGTGATTCTTCAATTAGTAAAATTCTGGCTAAGAAGTCCTCCTTTCACAATAAAAAGTTACTGTCATCACTTCCGGCAAAATAATTGGTTACTTACAGTACTACACTATCCTCGAACTTCGTCAAACTATCGCCGACATCATCACGACTTGTCAACCGTCATTAGTAACTGGTCAAGCCATAATCATAGCAATATAATTTTTTCCAAGATAAACTGACGAAAACAGAGATTCTACTGTAATTTGTAATCAAGCAACTCTAGGTAAGAACTCAAATGCAGCACCGTACTGCTATTATGTGCATAATAATAATGCTCGTACACTTGTAGCTTCAAAATTTAGCAATTATACAACAAACATTCCCCGCATTTTGATTTTGTTTCAGCATAACAAAATAATAACTTCCATGTTCCATTACGCTACATTAGATTGTAGAAACCACAGCATATTATTGCATACTTGGACATTTTTCGAAGATAGCATACGTAAAATATAAAGCTTTGATTTTTCTGCCGTTTCTAGTAGTAATCAATGGGCTTTTGAATAACCTTAGATCGAATGCCGCCTTTCATCACAAATCTACCAGTAGTAAAAACCTATCGAGATTTTAAACAACAGCTGCAGCTACTGTAGAAGTTTGAAATTGTATTTACCGATACATCTTTCGCCAAGTTGCCTCGGCCAGTAGACAGTAAAGAAACTTTTCGGTCTTCGAGTCAAGCTGCCACCTCCCCACTTGTCTACTACACTCGTAAGGGCTTCACATTTTCTGTTGATTACGAACGCCCAGCAGGAAAGCTGTGGGTATGAATTTTTATAACCCGATCGGGAATCGAAACAGAGTCTATTGTTTCAGTAGCAGACGCTCTATCCATTCGACCACGGATCGATTAAACCTACTAGTCGGAAAGTTTTGCGTATAAATTTAAGATTTTTCGAGAGGTTCACCACCGTGGTTCCACACTTTCTCACCTTTCTGCCACTTTACGTTTGGCATAGGCGATCCCACTGCTACGCACGTGATGTTTACACTGGCCCCTTGATGCACTTTATATTTTTGGTGGGGGGAGATGGAAAAACGAGGAACAATTCTTCGAACTAAAGAAAAAAACTTGTTAGTTTCATGAAATTATTAACACTAATCAATCAATGGTAAGGTTATTAAAACTAACATTTACCATATAGTGACACAGCAGACCCAGTCATAGACTGACACTACGAAGATAAACGTCAAATTAGCATATTTAAGGTTGAAGGCTTCTACAAGTCCAAAACAATGTCAATTCTAATCGAAGCAAACAAAAATCAATGGCATGGCAAAATAAGCTTTAAAAAAAAGATCTCAGCGAAAAAGTTGTTCGGAAGCAGTATTAATGCCAGCACCAGTTAGTTCTTTTGGGGGCTTTATTTCCTTCGTTTTACTGCAATTGGAAGCCATTCTGTTCGAGAACAGTACTGGAAGTTCGACCACCAACTAAAATGCTTCAATGTTGCAAGCCCAAGAACCAAAGCATCTGGTCCGTGACTTTCCGACTTGCACCTCAAAGAATCTCAACAAGATCAATAAAATGAAGAGCAGTAATAGCCATGATGAAACGACTACATGTTGAAAACACTATCCCGGGTTTGATCCTTGAGGGAAACAAACAACACAAGAAACAATAAGCAGCGTTATTTTCACAAGTTTTCCACTAAAATTGGTTTAATGCCTTCAGGGAACAAAAACGCTCCGTTGCTCCAACGCTCAAGTCCAAGCCGAAACTTTTCATCAACTCGACTCAGAGCGTCCGATATTAATTTTATATTTTGCACTTGAACTAATTCGCTTGGAATCTTCTTCAATCAATTCTCCCGGGCACAATTAAAAATGAAAAGGTCAACCAGATTAGAACTAGGATATATTGATCAAACAAAATCAATAAAAATCCATAAGAGTCAAAAGTCAAGCTTAATGTTTGGTTTTAGTCCAGCAAAACTGAATAGAAAATGAAACGCAGGAGTTAGACATTACAAAATTATAGACTTGAGCAGCTTCAAAGCAATAAACAAATTAAAAACTTTTTTCATCTAAATTTTAGCTGTTTTTCACTAGGGGAAATACGAATGCCCGTAACTCAACCAATCGTTTGTGGAAGTTTTTGACATATTGGCTCTTCTTTAGTTTGTTCATTGTTTTTTAGTTCAATAATGGAAAATCATTAGCACATACACAAACATATAACTTTACATGGCCTCAATCAAAAACCTCAAGTAACAATCAACTCGCTCGGTTTTCTATACAATACGGATTCTCAACAACAAATAAATTATTTTTGACTTTTTTTTTTGAAGATCTGTCTTTGAAACTGACTGTGTACTAGTATTAATCAAATCTTTCATTATGCTCGCTGTAATACGCCGAAGCGTGCAACGAGTTAGCGGGTCATCTCAGCGTCTCAGGCAACACAGCTTCCTTTGAAGAAATGTCGTAGCGATGGTCAGCCGTTGGAAACACTGTGTCCAACTAGACCATCCCGAGATTTGAACCTCGAGATTTGAGCGCGTTACCGCTCGACCAACCGGCCGGTTATATTTATGTAATTTAATTTAAACTTTATATTTAATGATGATTACAGACAGTGTCGAACAACAGAATGATGCCGACTGATGTCTCATGCGACAGTTATAAATTGCATTGAAATTTAAACAGTCCAAATGTATTAAGTGCACAAAAATACAAATGAAAATACAATTGCATTTAAAATCAAGTCAGAAGTGGATTGACTAAAGTTCCGAAATAAATGAACACATATAAAATCCATATTACCAAGAACACTTATTTTTTATGCATGCGTGCAAAAAGTTACGTTGGCTTTAGAAGTATATTTATTTTACGCGCTCGTAAAGAATTGTACGCGAGGTGGTTTAAACTTGCATATTTCAACACGCGTAGGCCTATCTTGTACGACGTGCACGCTTAATGAAGACTTTGGCAAAGCGTAAAAAAACGAGTGCAAAAGTATGCGTGTACCATATCCCGTAAAAATTTTTTGCGGGCGTCAAATTTTTCTATCTGTTGTGGATATTTTTAGAACATAAAATTTCAAACCTTTTACCCAACTTGGGGTAAAGTGCTATCGACAAACAATTACAATGACCAGATTTTCTTCTCGCTTCTCCCAGCATTGTAGGTTGATGCCAAAACGGCCAACCCCCGTCCTGAGGTATACTGCACATAAGCCTAAAGCACCCATGCTTCAAAATTTGAATATTTAGGTTTGAATACTGAAAAAAAATACTGATACCAATAGTCAGAAATACTGTATACACCAAATTGGGAAAATAGCAGTGCTATTTTGTCCAATCGACAACGCATGACGTCATCAAATGATATAAACGTCATCGTTCTTACCCTCAGGAAGCTTTCTCTCTGTAATTCCAAATGACGAAGTTAAATTGTAAAAACTGCATAGGTTTTGATGCATAGAATATATTTAGCAAATTGTAAATAACAAAATATAAAATATCAAATACGCAGTAGTAAAAAACACTCGATGTTAAAAATACTTTCTGTTTGAACTTCCTAACTATCGAAGCAACGCGTGCATCTACATGAAACTCATACGACAAAACGACTGTCATAACAAGTTTCGTATTTAAACCGATTACGTCACTGGACCGATTGAACTACGGCAAAGCTTTGTAAATCTGATCTTGTTGTTTTTACTAATGTAATTTTCAGTTGAAATGTTATCAATCACAGAAACGTTAAACAGAATATATAACTAGATGGGAGCTTGCTGAGGAGCAACCCGTTTGAATGATCGACGCAAATAACTAGATTTCAAAAAACCTGCGCCCTAGCTTGAGCCGTTCAAAAAATTGACTTTGGAGGGTCCATTTAGGAAGTTTGTGGCGAGATCGTACCCCGAAACTATGTCAAATTATTTGTTTCTTAAACATCTACTGATATTTAAAAAAACTAGCAGCCTAGCCTAAACTGTTCAAAAAATTGTTTTTTGGAGAGTCCATTTGGGGGGTTCCTGAGGGATGGTACCCCCGAACTATGTCAAAACAATTTTCTGTTAAATATCTACTAATATTAAAAAAATGGCATTCTAGGTTAAGCCATTCAAAAAATTGATTTTTAGGGGGTCCTCAGGGAGGGGGTGGTACTACCAAATTATGCCAAAATAGTTGTCTGTTAAATATCTACTGATATCAAAAAACTGGCACCCTAGGTTAAGTCGTTCAAAAAATTCATTTTTAGGAAGTTCATTTGGGGTTGCCCGGGGAAGGAGGTGGTACACCCGAACTATGTCAAAATATTTGTCTCTTAAATATCTTTTAATATTAAAAAAAATGGCACCCTAGGTTAAGCCGTTCAAAATTTGATTTTTGGGGGGTCCATTTGGGGGGTTTTCGAAGGGGTGGTACCCCCAAACTATGTCAAAATATTTGTCTTCTAAACATCCGCTGATACCAAAAAAATTGCACCCTAGGTTAAGCAGTTCAAAAATTTGATTTTGGGGGAGTCCCCGGGGGGTGGTAACCCCAAAATATATGTCTTTTAAATATCTACTGATACCAAAAAAACTGGCGCCCTAGCTTGAGCCGTTCAAGAAATTGATTTTTTGGGACCCCATTTTGGGCGGCTTACCGGGGGAGTGGCCCAAAAAAAATTCTGGAGACAATATTGCGTTTGCAGCTCAACAACTTTACACAAAAATTAGATTTCGATGTTTTGTGGTTTAAGAGAAGAGCGTACAAGATTTAGGAAGAACAAAAAAAGGAAAAAGAAAAAAAACTTATCGCGGCCAAAAGTGGGTTGGTAGGGATAATTGGGTATCTTAAGACATATAACCATGTGAAATATTTTTTGCCGTACTTAAACCGTTTTTGAATGAGACCGCTTTCTCAAACTGTTGTCAAAATTTCACGAGACCAAACCGTTCTCGAGCTATAAGCAAAAGTCTGAAACTTCGCACTCATTAGTTTGAAAAACAACGCAATGCAAGCGTCGGTCGGTCCAATAAGCAGAGAAACACCTTGGAAGCAAAATGAACTACTGCATTTTATTTTACTTTTTTTTTCCAGATTGCCAATAATATTAGCAATCAAAAAATTATGGCAACCTAGAAAATAGCAATTTTTGACTGTCTATCTAACTGTAAGTAATAAGATTATCAATACTCAGTAAATAAAGTGTTGAAAAGAAAGTTTAAGAAAGTTTGGTTAAAGAAATTTTTATGCTGCCATTTTTGGGAAACATTCGTTAAATTACCAAAAAATATTCAGTGACAAAATATTCAAGCGTAAGATGGATAAATATCTGTTCAAACTTGTCTACTAATGCAAATTATTTTAGGATTGCTGCGTTTTCTTTAAAGCAGCCTCCACATTCACCGATCAGTGGTCGAGTGGATAGAGCGTCTGCTACTGAAGCGGTCGATTCTGGTTCAATTCCGAGTCGGGTCAAACCAAAGACTAGAAAAATTGGTGTTCATAGCTTCCCTGCTTGATGTTCAGCATTTGAGGGGACAGTGTGAAGCTTCTATCGTGTGTGGTAGGCAGGTGGCAGCTTGCCTCGAAGACCGAAAGGTCCCTTCGCTGTCTCCTGGCCAAGGCAACTTGGTGAATAAAATGTAATTACAGTACAATGTCCTCGTGATGACGAAGAACATTGCCCATGCTAATTGGTTGCGCAGTGTCATCAAAAAATTATAGTATCAAAGAGTATATTTTATATACAAAATAGCATAATACATCATTGTAATTTAAAACGTTTAAACTCATTTACCGACTAAAACTAAAAAGCAGATGTACTGTGTTTTGAATTTTTTCACCCCTAATCGGTTTTCTTGATCTGCGATTAAGCTTACGAAAAGAAAGATCAAAGGTTTTAACAACAAAACATTTATGTAATTATCATATCAAATTAAGCACTGGCAACACTGAGAAGAGAGATTTGGGACTCACCGCGTACGTAAATTGAAGCTCCGTCAGAAAATACAACTCCGTAATGGTTTTCAGCTTCACAGAAGTACTTTCCTGCGTCTGTGTCGTTGCTTCGCAGGATAGTCAGTGTTCCTAAAAAAGATTTCAATGCTTAATGAATTTCACAGGTCTAGCACGACTAGGAAAAGTACAGTGCTGTTCATAATTCAGGAGCCACCTTGCAAAAACACTCGTTTTTTGGGTTCCATGTTTAATTTGTACTATTTGCTATAATTATATATCTACATGTTATATATTTTTGTGAAGGGTTTGTTGCTGGTAATGTTTCGGCATAATTTTTTTTTTTTTTGAAAATAATTTTAAAGCCAAACTGCCCCCCATTACGTGACGTCATGCCAAAAAACTCATTTCCTTACTAACAGCAAATATGCATTACAGTATTGGTGTCAAAAGCAATTAAAGGAATAAGGATAGTTTATCGGGTATTGTAACAAGTTTAGGTCATGTCATATTTACTTCATGATTTCATCGCGCGTCACTCATTATGACGTCATAATTTATGATATTTTCTTGGTTTTATTTAAAGCCTAAAAGCAGCATGACATTTTTTTGCTAAAATGTCAAGTTGATATCGTACCTGTAATAAAATTAGGAAAGATTACAAAATTGTCAAAATTATTAACACCCTTTTTACAGAATAGTGGCTCTGAAAAGAGCCGTTTGATTTGGCAAGGACTGATTTAGTATTTTGTTGGCCATCCATGGTTTTCGATCACCATTTTGCATCGTCGAGGAAGTGATTCAACAATTTTTACATCGTCGAGGAAGTGATTTTTTTCCGGGTTACCTTGGTCACAATTGCGATTATGTTTCACAATCCTATTTTGATTTTAACTTTATGGGCTAGTTTACTTAGATTTTGAATTTCGGTTTACAGGCAAGCTTAGTTTAGTGTTTGAATTTCGGTTTGCAGACAAGCTTAGTTTAGTTTTTGAATTTTGGTTTGAACGTCAGCTCTGCCGATGAGCGTTGGTATTATGCGAAACTCGAGTCCAGAGCAGTACGTGGGGAAAAAAAAAAAGAAAGATTGGATCTGCCTTTTTAGCAGCTGAAGTTACGAGATGAAGACGTTAGCCTATACCGATAGCTTGGTTATTCAAATTTACCGGTTGAGTTAGCCTAAGTCAGGGATCAAACTTCTTTGCATTGTGTCGACTCCTCTTCACACTGATGATGAAGTCAGTTGACTTCGAAACATGGGAATGCTCCCGAGATAGGGAGCTCCGCCTCACCTGCGTCACTAGGGGTTGAAATGATTACCCATTTCGACGCGGAGACAGCATTAAGGTGTTGTCAAATGAAGTAGGATTGTAAGACGTGATGTCTCTGTGAACTATTAAATTAGTTCTGCCTATTTCACTTCAGGAATAATTTAACTTGATTCAACAAGTTTGTTGAGTTCTTCGGGTGAAATCACTCGAAACCAAGCAGCAATGACCTGTTCGATAAGCTCTCTTTTCGTCTTTGGTTTATTCTTCCCAATTATGCAACTAACTCGGTACCACAAATTTTCAATCGGGTTTAAATCAGGAGATTGGGCTGGCCAATCCATTCGTTCAATTTTATGGGTCCTGTACCACTGTTGGACTTTTTTAGCACGGTGGCATGGAGCATTATCGTCTTGAAAAATCCAATCATCGTCGGAAAACAAAGAACGTGCACTGGGTAACATTTTATTTTCCAGCACATCAATATACTTTGTCCCGTTCATCATCCCAGACACCACTTTGAGCCTACCAATACCATTTGCAGCCATGCAACCCCATACCATAATTGACTGGGGATGCTTGATGGTCGGTGAAATACAATAAGGCCGGTACTCTTCCTCTGGTTTTCTTCTCACAAAATTATTTCCAGCATGGTTGTTTACCGTAAAAGTCGACTCATCACTGAAAAGAACTTTCCTCCACTTCTCTATTGGCCACTTAACATGAGAGCGTGCCCAATCTAATCGGCGTTTTCTTTGTTTTTCCGTCAAGAGTGGTTTTTTTCGAGCTTTACATCCTCGAAGACCATTCTCCAGCAACCTTCTCCTCACTGTTGGAGCAGACAATTCAACGCCACTACTTTCCTTTAACTCTCTGGCCAACTCTTTTGAATTCAGTCTCCTGTTTCCTAAAGAAATCCTGACCAAAGTTCTATCAGACCTCTTTGTTGATTTCCGCTTCCTTCCAGACCGAGGCTGACATTTCGCATCTCCTGTCTCGATCCACCTCTTTAACACTCCTTGCACTCCTTTACGAGATGTACCAGTCTTTTTTGCAATAAATCTCTGCGATTTTCCTTCATTGTAAAGATAAATAATCACTCCTCTCTGTTCTGCACTAATCGGTTTGAAGCCCATGATGACTGAAACTGAATAAAAAGGTTGAACATCCAGAAAGTCCTGAAATTGCTCCCATTATGACGTCATAGGGAGCAAATCGTGGTGTGATCATGATGTGACCCAAGATGTGACCTCAGGTCATCAGAATACACAATAATTACAAACATAATTTTTCGATTTCATTTTGCTAATTCGATCATTGCAACCATGTTACCAATATAAAAATGGCCCATCAAAGTGACGTCATGCTTAAGGGGTGCATTTTGGCCCCAAATAATTATTTCAAAAAAAAATTTTTTTTCAGTAAAATTCTCGTAGCAAACCCTTTACAAAAATATATAACTTGCCCATATACAATTAAAGCACATATCATAAATTCGACTTGGAACTTACAAAATGGGCAATTTTGCAGGGTGGCTCCTGAATCATGAACAGCACTGTAGATATTAAACGTACTCATTAAACACAGCAAATACTTTGTTAAGGCATTACAATTTCTAAACGTTTTGCACCCAGCTCAGTCTATCATCAGTAGAAAATAAAAATCTAACACACAGGGATACAAAATAATGTGCAACAATTCTCGAAGTGTTGCCCATTCTTTACACTTTGTTGTTTACGAATTTTCATATCTCCATATAATGGGACTTGGTTTGGTTCAAAAGGTTTGAAATTTTAGTGGTTAACTAAGGCTTTACTGTTTTTAATTAGAGACTAAACTTGCCGTACAGTCAATACCGATCGTCAAGCATGACTCTACACCTCTGATATTAAACATAATATGAAATTATCAAGTTGCCGTAATATTGGAAACCTTTAACCGTTGGTCTACCTACGACAAAAGAATATTTTGTTTGACACAGTCCGCTGAAACGCTATAGACCTGTCAAATCGGAACCAGCCACAATACCATAAGTTTGTTTTATGCCACATAATGCATACTAGGGCGTGAGGTGGAGCAGTTTCATCGAAATAGAGCACTTTTGAAAGAAAACTTCATGAAACTGCCGTAAATTTTTATCTTCGCCAAATTTAGACTTTCAAGCAATAAATCAAAAGTTGGAAAAAGCGTACAGGACCAAATATGGTCATGACGATTTCGATTTTAGTCCGTGTTCAAATACACCTTCCTGGCAACAGACGTCTACAAGCAAGTCTTTCAACGTCAACTGTTTCAAAACTTTAAAGACTTATTTCTGCCAATATGACAAAAGCGAGCGTTAATAAATTGATCATTAAATTTTCCAAACCATAAAGTAGGTCCAATCCGAGAACCTTGTGGGACACCATTGTGTTCACAGCCACTTGACGCTAAAAATTAAAGAGCTCGTATTTGGGACCATATTTGAGCTGTTTTGTTGCTCTTTAGTTTGATTCAGTGACGTAACTGGTATCCTGCTGCTGTTTTTAATTCTTGTATTTTTCGGTCATAAATTTTAACCATCAAACGATATGCTTTGTTTGATTGTCGAGATGCGACATATTTTTGTCACCTGCGACCCCATTTAACGTAATGAAAGCTGTTGATCAAGTAAACAAAACACTATAAACCGACTACATTAATGCCGTCGTGTTATCATAAAAATATAGCTAAAATAAAAAGATAGCTTTTAGTGGTCATTACTAGGATAGCAATCTAGAGAACTCAGAAGCTATACTGTATTTCACAACACGTATTAGCCCCAATTTTTTTGTTTGCCACTAGTGAAAAAAAAACATATAATGATATGAAGTATTTGCTACGGAGAAGGCTACACTGGATTTAGTCAAGGATAAAAAGAAATTTGAAATACTGTTAATTTACACCTTTCATGAACCATGAAACGGCTTAACTGATGAAACTCCGAATAGTTTTCCACAATGACAAAAAAATTACTTATATTTTTCAATGTAAGCTGAAAACGCCAAGTTTCAGATTTTATATAGTTACCCAATTTGTTTTTTTTTTTGTACATAATAGAAAACAGTCCAATTAAGTTCATTTTCGTTTCGATTGGCCGAAAAATAGGTGCGAATTTTGAAAGACCCTAAACATGCAAATACGAGTTTCTTTTCAGTCATACACCAACTTTGGCACCGGTTTTGAATTTTAACCAAGGCCGAAAGTACCAAGAAAATTGTCATATGCTTGAAAGAGATCTTATACGATTGTCGGTATCCGCCCGAAAAGTTATTATATCTGACGACAGAATGGTTTGAGTCAAGACAAACAAATTGTGACTGGGTGACAGACTATTATTCATTACGTAATTTACGATTACGTCACTAGCATTTTTTTTTACTAATATCTAATAACAAAAACATAGGAATACGAAACAAATATCACAGATGTTTGTACGTAAATGGCTGACAAGTTCTACATATTGTAATTAATGGTTAATTGCACCTGGCACACGTATAATTTGTAGAGTGGGCGGTGAACGAGCAGCTAAAAGTATGTTTATCAACAGTAACTTTTTGCCAAAAAGCTACGTCAAGTTATTTTTCATTCTAACAGTTTCATTAGTATTTTTCGGTTTTTGCTGAAAGTTGAAACTCGCTTTTTGATGTAGTGTTTCCATACGAAGTGGACAAGTTGCATTATAGAAAATACTTAAAATTTGTTCACAAAGGTGAAACAGCAAGATTTTCAAATACCATGAAATTCATGAACTGTTTACACTACAACTATAGGATATAATCAATACCGCAAAAATTAATTTCAAGTAGTATTCTGCAAACGACATTACTGGATACAGGAAAAACACTGCAATGTTGGTCCGAAATTTTACCCCAAAATTACAATCAGTTGCACCAATGGCAAGTATTTAACCTAAAGTGGTACACATTTGATAACTTTTAAATCGGGGATGCTTGCCCGCCAATGGTTCATGTGACAGCTTAGCAAATTCAGTGTAAAGTTGGCCCAAACCAAACACAATACTGTGACTCACATGTCATTGAAAAAGACTTTTGAAACTCGTGGTTAAAAATCAGGATAAGATTCAATAAGTGACTTATTGAATAAATTTGCACAGGTTTGAAGGGATTAAATTTGTTTGCAGGAACTTTGCGCCATTGAGTTAGTGTAAGTGATTTTAATAATTTAACATTAGTTGTTTTAGAAACTTACTTGAAGTCATAACGCATCTAATAGCAGTTTAAGCTTTTAACTTTAACCGGTGACCAGACCACCTGTTATAAAAGTTAACGAGAATGTCGTCACACTATAGTGTACCTTGATGTTCTTGACCGTGATTTGGGAAGCGTTTTTTTTTCAAATAATTTGTTTTTTTTCTTAAATATTTGTGGTTTCGAAACAAAGTTTAAGTAATGCTTTTAACCACACCTTTTTTGATTGTTGGCTATAAGAAAATTCAACATGATCAATTAAGCTTACGACGTTGAAACGTTGCAACGTAAGGAATAAAGGAAAAGACAGGAAGAAGGACAGCGCACTCTCCAGCTCTATACTGAACATAATTAACAAATTGATAATTTTGTGTACAGCAAAGCACTCAATTTAGTAGGGCTCCGCTACATCACATCAACAACAGACGTAAAACATGAGGGATCGCAGTATGCCTTCACACTGTGTGAAATAACAGCTGGTTAAACTTTCAACTTTAACATTACTTAGTTTGTTGTGACGAAAGTGTAAAATTAGGCACTCCAGCTACAGTTCCTAGTGTATTTACTGGTTTTTGTTATAGATCTACGTCTGCAGAAGATCTAAACCGAAGAAATCTGTACTTCATAAAATTCATGCTGTGGAATAAGACTTCAAACCCACGGTCTTTCAGCTATTCGTCTGCAAAATATACATCTGGTTGCATGAGGTATAAAGCTGAGCTGATTATGAGATTTGTGTGATTATAAGTACTTTCGTGTGTTGAATGAGTGGGACTGCGTTGCAATTTCCCCTTACTTTCTCCTGTCACTTTTTTAGTAGTCCATTAGTGCGAAAATTTAGATTACTAACTATAAAAAAATGCAATTAATTTCTTCTATTTGAAAAGTTAAGTAATTACCTGATTCGTCCATGGTGATTCTCGGTCCGTCAACGTTAACAGGTAAGTAATCTTTGTACCATTTGATCGTCGGTGTCGAAGTGCCACTAGCTCCGCAGTTCAATGAGGCGGTCCTCGATTTTTCTACAGTCAAAACCTTAGGAGGAATGTCGATCTGAGGAAATCCCGTCGGTTTTTCACTTTCTGCATAAAAATGCAATGGGTTATAGTTTATATCCAATTAACAATTCATTGACATACTGGAAGTCCATTCGTTGTTTTGGCGTAGGCAACGGCTTGATTGGGCGTATAAAGAAACTGAAATCTCCAAATTTCGCAGCAGAGATTTCGCAACTTCTACAATAACTCCGAATTTAAGGGTTGGTAATTACAACTGCTATTGGAAAGACGTTCTTAAACATAAAATCGGAGAAATCGTAATAAATGCTGTTTGGAAACATTACAAAGCGCCTTGCGGAGATTGAGCCTCACCAATTTGAAGCAAAAAACATCGGTGAAGCCAAAGAATATTGGTAACTACAGAGCATTAGTCCGAACTGATTAGCAATATACGCTGTACTTGTTTTGTACATTACCAGCTTCATATTTCGTGTACCTGTCAAGGTCTAGCTCCGAGGCGGAGCATTTGCAACATACAGACACTACAGGATTAAATTGAAAAACCGGGTAGGACAAAACTGTTGATCATGCGCATGTGTTTCGTTACGTCAATCCCAATTAAGTGTAATTAACGGATCAACTACGAGATATAATACTAACTTTGCTTTAGGATGGCTTAACAATATAGCTACTTAAGTCAAGCATCAACATATATGGTCGAAATTTGAAACTTCATTGTATCATGTTTGATCAAAACAAATGGACCCGCGTTTGACCCTTGAGGAACTTCATTGTCATGGCATAAACTCTGAACCTACAGCAAACTGTTCTTTCTGGTATCTCCGAAGAGAGCTGAATGATCAAAGACCAGAGCAAATTATGAGTTTATTTACAGTCAAATTTAGAAATGCTTGACAGTCTGTTTCACACTTACGGTATCATCGGAAGATAACTGTGCACTTTTGATGATCCCGTTAGCAGTACTTAAATTGTAGGGGGAACGCGTCCCTCCATCGAGATTTAGCGTCCCCCCATCGAGATTTAGTGTTTCCCCATCGAGATTTGAGCGCTAGTTGATCAGACGAAAAAGGGCCTGTCAGCACGAATAAATCCCACAAATTCCGGCCAAATTTAGTCCCAAATTGCGGTGAAGGCCTTTCTTTTTTTTTTCTGGTTTTCACTTGATTTCGGGGACAAAAACTCTTTCATTTTTGGTGAAGACTTCTTTTTTCTTTTCTTTTTTGGTCTTCACTTGATTTTTTCGGGGTCAAAAACTCTTCAATTTTCGGTGAAGACCTTTTTTTGGTCTTCACTCGATTTTGGGGACGAAAAGACATAATTTCCACTAAAATGCTTTCGCATTCAGAATGCGTTCGGTCAAGGCTGCAAAAGCGTCCCCCCCATGCAAAATTTTACAGTTTAAGTACTGCCCGTAAGTGTGAAACAGATTGTCAAGGGTTCCTAAATTTGACTGTAAATAAAATTACTTCAACTAAATAAAATTAGAACGTACTTACAAAGCCAAATCAAGATATTCTTTTTACATAAAACTATGACTACAATCAAGTAAACCAGCGTTGATTCTCGAGGAACCCCATGTTGGTATGACATTTTAACAGATGTACATTGTACAAATGTACAACTTTCACTCTGATAACAATGTGACAAACTTAACAACTCTTCTGTGACCAGTTGTTTAAGGGCATCAGTAAGAGCCTGAGTAAGACATTTTAAGACCACATGTAAAGCTGACTCACTCTCAATTTGTAGTATCGTCAGTTTACATAATTACTACTATTATGGACCAGCCAAGTATTAACAAAAGCTATAAAGAGAAATTCGATTTGCTCAAGTAATTTGAGGATAGTGTTGTGACAGGTTAACGATCCGCTTGTCTTGCTAGTTCGAACCCTACACCACTGTAAGTAGCCTATAACCAAAGTCTGATTGTTTTTTGCAGCAACAGTATATTACTGTGCAACGTAATGTTTAGACAAAAAAGTTACTTTCATACTTTTTTTTTAAAGCTACGTTTATGAGCAGACCGGGCCTTATGCTAGTCGTAATGCCGAGGTCGTGGTTTTAAAAATTATTTGATGGGGTTTGCCAACAGTTGCTTTACGGTTAAAGCATTTCGGGTAAGAAAGCTCTTATGACGAATAGAATACCGTACGTATTAATTGAGTCCCATAATGTAATTCCATCAAATGCAGGTGCAATTGTCACTTTTGTTTCAGAACTAGACAACTGACCAGCTGAGAGGTCCCCTATATTACTCTCAACCTATTAGTTTTCAATTACTCGACCAACGCATCATATGTTTCATTATACTCGCTGTATTACGCCGAAGCGTGTTAGGAGTTTGCGGGGCCTATCTCCGCGTCATTGCACCCGGGCAAGTGGGCATCACAGCTCCTTTCCGAGAAATGTCATAGCGGTGGCAAGCCGTTGGCAACACTGAGCCAGATTTGACCGGCCCGATATTTAAACCTCGAACCTCTCGCTCCAAAGACGAACGTGATACCGCTCGACCAACTAACCAATGCAATAATATTTTAGACTATGTAGCGGTCTGAAATAGGTGGGAGTCTATTCAAATTATAATGCGAACTCAGAGTGGACAAAACATTATCAATCTCATAACAAGCCAACCATAAATTGTTCGTTCAACTTCTAAACTTCTTTTAGAACAACACACTGTTGTGTTTTGGAAACCCTTTCTCTTAGCGTATTCCCAAAAGTTCAACGATGTTTAGTCATACCAGTACAAAAAACAATGCATTGGTTAAAAGAACCTCAACCACAAGTTTGGTGTTGATTACGCTTTTTATGTTTGCTGATATCATTAATTTATGAATGCAGTTTCCAAGGATATAATTTACATCTAGGCAAAATCACGTTGTTAATAGACAAACTGCTAATATATAGCATTCCGAATGAGGTCTAGACAAAATGTTGTCTTGATAATAGAACTTGACAAAAATTGATATCCAAACAAACTTTAAAAACAAATGGTAGTTGTATGACGCAACATCATTATGATTCCAATGAAGTTTAAACAAATGCTGATGATTTACGTACTTGGTCTTCAAATAGCCCACTTAAAATCGCATTGTATGGGCAAAATACTACATTATTAACGTTTGAAAAATAGCCTACATTGTCATATCTGATGTGATCGGAGATAAAGCCCCATTAAACGACTAACAAGCGATGTTTTTCTTTCATCTCCTAGAAATCTAAATGGACGTTAAAGCAACTTGATAGTTACGTAGCGATGTCTTTCATCAAACGACGTTAATACATAAAATAAACGCGCGAAATCTGGAAACTAAAGTTACGAATTTAAGACAACGAATCTAATTTAAGTTAAATTAAATTTAAGACAATTTAAAACAAAAAAGAACCGATCAGTGGTCGAGTGGATAGAGCGTCTGCTACTGAAGCGGTAGACTTGGGTTCGATTCCCGGTCGGGTCAAACCAAAGACTAAAAATTTGGTATTCACAGCTTCCCTGCTTAACGTTCAGCAATTAAAGGGACAGTGTGAAGCCTCCGCCGTGTGTGGTAGACAGGTGGGCAGGTGGCAGCTTGACTCGAAGACCGAAAGGTCCCTTCGCTGTCTCCTGGCCAAGGCAACTTGGTGAATAAAATGTAATTACATTACATTACATAAGACAACGAACAATGGGAAATTATGTTACTGCTGCTAGAGTGAATAGTTGAAAAATGGTTTTCCGCTAAAGTTGTAAAATTTACTGTATATTTACAGTAAAAACCAAATTCACACTTCGGCATTAACTATCTTAGTAACATTTTTTTGGGTCACAATTATTTTTTCGGAAACACATTATGTTTGATAGCGTAAACCTGGCGAATAAGATTCAACGCTGCATCAAGAATTTCCTGATTGGTTTGATTCGGTGAACGACGTTTTGATGCAAAGTTTCGCCGACCATGTGTTTTCGTTGTGTTACCTATTCTTGTTAGGCTTTGGTCAGCAAAACCAACCAAAGCGAGCAAAGTAACATGGTACCGGGACGTCCAGAAAGTTGTACACGGACGTTTATATGCCGAAGACGTTTAGACGCCAGACGAGCAAAATGCTGCACCAGACATTATAATAACCTATTTAGTTGTTGCAGCGTAACTGTTAAAAATGATTTGAACGCGTAGTTGAAAAAAAACTGCTTTGGATTTCTGAATGACACTAAGCGATTGGTATTTGTTTGGCAGGAAATGGATTTTGTAGTGGTTCTCTTCAAAAAACGTCAAATTTACGGTTTCGCGGGTTTGGAGAGTTGCCCTTGAGGTCTTGATGACGAAGGCAAATCGCTTCGAGTACTGTCGGCCAGTATTCGATCAAGAATTTCAACAACGGCCCAAATTCCATAACAAAGTGCTTGAAAACAAGAGAAACCGGGCTTGACAAAATGTATTTGTGAAAATGGTCACTAAATCTCCTTTGCATTCAACTCACAATCGTTTTCATCCCCAGGCATGCACGATGTAGAGTTATGAGGGTCAAATTCATATAGAACGTCGCCATTCAGATCCAAATAATAATCCTTGTATTGGTTGAATGTAAACAAATATTCTACTTCGGATATTAGCTAGATTTAAAGCATTAACCTTCGGATATGGAAATGTCAAACTCGCTTAATTTTAGGTCAAACGTTTGTAATCGCTCAATATAAATATTATTTTAATTGACTCCAACATAAACATAATTAAGGAGGTGATACAAAATTAACCTTAAGACTTAAGGTTATTATCTGCAAACCAGTGTTTTGCCGATATTATTTTCGCTCTCTTGTGGTACCGTATTTTCGCTCTCTTACAGTACCGGCATACATAGGTCATTGCCAGCATTGAAACAGTCTCATATTTTCAACAACTTGGCCTAAACAGTTTAGCCAAAACGCGGCTCCGAGGGGGATGGGGCGAAAAAGACTTTCGTCAACTTTTAGGGTTTTCACGTGGATAACTCCACTTACAGTACTTTCGCTGTAAATTGACTTTTAATCACTACGGCCCAATTAAACCTTAACATACCACACACACTTCTGCCAGAACCGACTAAAAAAAAAAACTAACTGAATCATACTGCAACGAATAATAAAAAAAATCGTTTTGATTGCCTGCTGAGATACCTATCAAATGAGGGCTACATGCTTCAAATTAAATCTAACTGCTTAGTCAACTACTTGTATATCAGTAAAAATTTATAGATTCCACGTTTGTTTAATTACAGTTAACCAACTTCATGACGGTACAATAAAATAGCGGTAGATTATGCAATCGCACACAATGACGGACACCTTACTTATTTACAATAATTCTGAGTAATTTGTACAACTGTACCAAGCGATCATAATTTTTAGGGTAAACATAATTTTTAGGGTAAAATGGAAAGCACATGTCGAAAGTTTTATATTGTTTGGGTACTTCTCTTAAGCTCTGCCACCACCAAGTCAATGTAGATGCTGATAGGGAGCAGAGAGAAAACCATTTTTTTGCTAAACTAAAGCAATTAAAGCAATAACAATGTTGGCAACTTCGTAATATTTTGAGGTACAACAGTGATAGTGATTATATTTAATAAGGGTGCAGCCCTAGATCGTCTTGTTTGGAAAAAAGTACAACTTTAATCATACATCTTTTGTAGAAACAACCTAGAATCAAATTTATATGTAAGTGCCTCTTTAATTATCGTTATCAAGCAATTTGTTGTGTTCGGTTTAGAGCAACTTCCTTCCCGAAAAACCGAGGAAACTGAAAACATGCAAAATTAGGCAGAACGTTACATTAATTTAATTTCTTCCAAGTACAGATTCCCAAAAAATTTGTCTCGAGCCCTGATCTTGTATGAAGTGCACTTTTAGTTTTAGCTTAAAAATTTGACCCCACCATATCAGCAAACGTTGTTTGCAAAGGCTGACGTATTTAGCAAATATGCTTAACTTGTTTGCGTTAACTTTTGACTCAAAGTTCCAAATCTACACCAGAGTGCTAACATCGCGATTCCATTGAAATAGATTTCTTTTTCAAACAGCATTATTTAGGCAAACAAAAAGCACGAAATATAACAATACATTAAAACGCACTTTTTGAATTTAAAGATACACTTTTTGAGCAACCTCCAACTAGCCTGGTAATGTACAACCAACCACCCATCTACCATTAGTGAAGGCCCAGCGTCGACAAAAGCACCTCAACCTCCTTGTATTTATTTCCCATTGGAACCGCACAGCCTACCCGTGGTGGTGGCCCGGCCCGACGGGTCTCCGCACCCTTATCCCTTGGAAGGAATCGGGTAGCACAACCACCAAACTTCCAAAAAGAACCCAAATTTGAATATTTTGCGATGGTGAGGTTGGGCAGACGCATAGTAAGTACCAGACTCGTACGCATGACACCTTGGTGGCAACGGATAGTAAGGACTTCTGGGGTCCTTTGTGGTAGAAATACAAGTTTGAAACGAATGCAATGTAACGGATACCATTGTAACTTTTAACCAGTCTAATTTTCTTGAACCGTTTTTTGGCTCGTTCTTAAAATGGAAAAAGTACCGAAACTAAAAAGAAATCAAGAACTGCAGCAGAACTGAAAAAATTTGCCACAGTCTTGTCTTTCGAATACGGGAAAGTGGCGGTAATGGTATTCTTTGACGAATGAACCCTATGTAATCATTACGAAATTTTTTTAGGCGAATTAGCGTTTTATTGGTAGCAAATCGCGTAATTTTAGACATTGTTCATTATAAGATAATCACCAATTTGGGCCAGAGGCAAACTCTTCAACTACAACATAAGATCACGGCCTGAAATCAAGATTTTCTAACAAAAGCGAAAAGATCATCATCATGTTTCATTACTCGAACCTCTTATCCAACGCTGGCAAGTTAAGCAAAATTATGTGATTTCTGTTTAGGTGTTTTTTTCGGTCATTGACCTGAATTTTTGGTGAATGACCAAAAATTAGCCGATTCGGTCAAAATGATCGTAAGAATTAGCAAGATTTTGCATTCACGAACAACAATCGTGCTAGCAATTTCTAGAAAATGACCGAAATAATTTCTGAAATGACCGAAAAATATTGCCAAATTCGGACATTTGACTGAAATTTCTGAGGGAAAAAATAAAGTCAGATTTCTATCAATTTGGCAATGCGATAATCATTCGCATTCGAGGTTTGGCCATGTCTCCGATCTTCAATTTTCAATCTCGAAGATGAGTCAAACAACTGTTGCGCGCACAAACGTCGATATCGATTGACGAAAAGTTTCTATGACAGCAAGCAATTCAATTAGGGATTGATGTAAATCGTTCTATCGAGCCGAAACAACTCCGCCAGTTCAAATCTTCCGCAGTAAGGTCAAAGGTTGATGGACATATGGCAGCGAAAGCTTGCTGCAATAAATCTTACAAGTAATCAACATAAAAATGCGGTTGGTTCAATCTGCAATTTCAGAAATAAGAATCCAGTAGCAAATTGACCGAACAAACTGCGGTCTGTAATACCAAGATGCCCCACTAAATACTTGATATAAGTCCGTGGTTCTCAACCTTTTATGGTTTGTGGCCCCCTTCTAGAGACGAGTCTCAACACATAGCCCCCTGCTCACAATAAAATTTTTTGTCTTTATTTCATTCTTAGTGGCTACAGGTATGCAGCAAGTCTTCAGTGCGCTTTGTGACGTCACAGACAAAACAGACACCGTTACTACAAGTAAAACAACTCCGCAGTGGATTTTGCTGGTCAAATTGAACTTTTATTTTAAAAAACTTCGCTCGATCAAAGATGTTTTGGCACGTTTGAAGAA
Source organism: Trididemnum nubilum (assembly GCA_963965965.1). Classification (NCBI taxonomy): domain Eukaryota; kingdom Metazoa; phylum Chordata; class Ascidiacea; order Aplousobranchia; family Didemnidae; genus Trididemnum; species Trididemnum nubilum. The sequence continues at coordinate 20,747,152 of OZ014482.1, read as the reverse complement.
CGTTTAAGAGCTTGGTCACAATTGTTTAAAGCCTAGTGTCTTACAGTTGGCAGATGTCGAATCTTTTTAAGCGGCAAGACCTCTGTCTTCGTAGTTCAAAATTCAAAGCAATCAGTTTTAATCTCATTACAGGATTAAATACGGCTTCATTTTCATTAGCAACGGCCAACAATGAACGAGAATATACTCATGGGCAAAAGAGAATGGTATTAATTTTGCTTAAAGTGCACACAACGCAGCATTGAAGTCAAACAGATAAGTAAAAACCCATGGGAACTTAATAATTGTTTTGTGCTTGCTCAATCACTACCACGCTGTCAAATCTCCTTCCTCAAAAATATCCTTAACGCACAAAAAATATTAACTTTTCCTGGTTTTAACCACATGCAGACAGCCTCACATAGACACATACTTATATTTAACAGCGCTGAGACAGAAAAAAAATATCCCACTAGTAGACAGTAAGTAGTTAGTTTGGTCCAACCAATCACTTCAACATGGAAACAGCCAATCCAAATAGAAAGGCTTTATTTCACCGAAAATTTTTATCTAGTTTTTTTATTAATTCTGACTCAAATCTAACCCAAACCCAAATGCTTACTCTAAAACTATCCCCAAATCGAACCCTAACCCAAACCCTTAAACCTTAATCTTAACCCCTAAAACAGCAAATGAAAAAAGTACGGATGAACATTTCTCGTTTTTGTTTTATTCTCTTTAACTTGAAAATTTGCGGTGAAATAGTCACCACCATCCAAATAACAATCTATTGACTGTCTATACTTTGCAAAAGAAGCAAGCTACATAGTTGTTGTTTTTTTGTTTTTTTTCGGTAATTTGTCGGTCACTGACCGAAGTTTTTGGTAAATCATCAAAAATAAATTAGACAATTCGGTCAAAATGACAGAAAAAGTTAGCAAGACTTAGCATTCAAATCAAATCTTTCATTATACTCGCTCGCTATATCAGGCCGAAGTGTGTAACGAGTTTGTGGGGGCCCATTTCGGTGTCATTGTGCCTACGGGCAACACGGTTCAGAGATGGAAACCGGTCGGATCGACCGGCAACGGTCGAATCGACAGGCCGGTGGGGTTACCGGTCGGGTCGAGATTCTTCGAACGGCCGGTCAAGCCGGTTGAAACACCCGTCAAATTCTCCTTTCTTGCAACTAAAAGACATCCCAGCATCAACCGAAATATACATATATATTTTATTATAACTAAAACTTTCTATAAAAAAACAGTATTAACAAACCACGCCTTTTGAAAACACTTGTTGAATGGTTCCAAGCTGTGACTAATATGCTCCCATTAAGACATGCACATCCAGGGGCGTATTTAGGAGGGGGACATTGTGCCATGCCCACGTTTGGCAACGGCACAAAGCAAAAAAAGTGCACAATATACGTTAAAATCGCGTAATTGGATTATAATAAAGTATGCATGTGGAAGAGCCTTACGCTACTTGGCATTTTAGCATCATTTTAATCAGTTTGAGAGTAGAAGTAACGCAGATTTTAGATTTTTTAGTGCATGCTAAAATCCTGTCGCTTTGAAAAGCTTTTTTCATCTTTAATTAATCACACTTTACACTATGGAAGAAAGACATAGCTCTTATTTTTTTACATCTAACTTGCCATGGCTTGTTCTGAAGCGGCAGCATTTCTACAAACTGCTGGGGCACATTATATTTCGAATATTTTCTAGCCAATGTCATACCAGTTTAGTGTTTGCTGCTCGGCAAATTGCAAATAATATGTCACCAATAGCTAAAAAATTTTGATTTCTTTTCTTGGCCTAACGCATAATATCATTAGAAAGAACGTCTAATAATTTAGCTTGTGCCCTCCAGTTCTTTTTGTGCTAATTTTGTGCACGTTTTGCGCTGCTCAAAACGGGTCTTTCAAACAGAAATTTAACCTGAAAAGGTTAAATTTATTTTTTTGCAAAAAACACAAAAATTTTTGAGTTATTTTTGCAAAAAACACAAAAATTTTTTTGCGTTTTATTTTCTGAGGCCCCCGTCCAGAGTCACAAGCTTTAACACCTCACCCATGCTCCCTCCCCTTTTGCGAATTTTTCATTAGATGTATTGAACAGTGAACAAAAACCTTCTATAAAAAAACGGTCGACCGAGCCGGTCAGAAACCGGTCGACCGGCCGGTCAACCGGCGCAGCTTTTGAAATTTACCGGTCGGGTCGAGAAAATCCTTACCGGTTCCATCCCTGACACGGTTCCTTTCGAAGAAATGTAGCAGTGGCGAGCCGTTGGCAACACCGTGTCCGATTTGACGAGCCGAGATCTAAATCTCAGACCACCCGCTCCAGAGACGAATGCGCTACCGCTCGACAAACGACTTGTCATCGCTGCGACATTTAATCGAAAGGAGCTGTGTTGTGCCGGCGCAATGACACGGAAATGGGCTCAATAAACTCGTTACACGCTTCGGCGTATTTCCGCGAGTATAACGAAAGGTTTGATTTGAATGCTACTGTAAATATTTAGCCTACAACACCTAGAATAATGAGTACAATTTGAAAAAAATGACCAAAAAAATAGGTTCAACTTCGGGCATTTGACCGAAAATTCTGAGCTGAAAAAATAAACAACATAAGGAGCAACATTTCTTTCCTTACGTCTGCAACTTTTATATGCGACCAATGTGTTGCGGAACGCTTGTCCGCGACTTTTGTCAAGAGCAGGTAAAATGGCTCTCATGGTATACGCCCAAAATTTACCATCGACTGGCAAGTTTTTTGCCAACCTGATTTTTTAATTTGTGCTCAACAGCGAATGTGATTCGGGGAATTTTTACAAAACGCGATGCAATTAATTGCCAATGTTTTTATTAGTGATGTTTCAAATCGGATTACTGCGTTCAGGCTTAATGGATTATCTCATCGTAATTATGCACATCTGTTACATTTCACACGACTTGCTTTAACTGTAATAACGTCCATCTTGCAAGCTTAAATTACTCAAGAGGTGTAAAATCCTCCTCAAAATTGTGCCAAAGAGTTCTTTTTTTTTTGCAAATCTATCTGCTCAACTCATTTTTTGCTTTTTTTCTTTTCAAACCCTTTAAAAACGCATGCAGTGAATCTAGTGATTTCTACAAGCTAACCCAGAGTTGTAAGTCGAGCCGGGCTTTTCGGGTCGGGTTCGGGCCGGGTTTAGGCCTAAGGCTGACAAAATTTCGGGCTTAATTCGGGCCTGAGACGTGCTTTTTGTCTTAGGTGCACAAAATATAATCAAAATAACTTGGCAACAATGCTGAGTGAAGACTTCATTTAAGGATCAATACGATAATTGGTGTACAATGATTACTATTACTGCATCACAATTTATCATCAATAACCATTTTTTCGGGAATGATTTGGGCTTCAAAGTAGTTATCGGGTTCGGGCAGGGTCCGGGCTTATATTTTCGGGTTTGCGCCGGGTTCGGGCCTGAACTAGTCGGCACAACTCTGAGCCAACCCTCGTGAAAACGAAACCGGCTGTAGAGAGTTTTAGGCTATTGTTTTTAGATTTTAAATTTCTATGGTCTATGAATGATTCAAAATCGAATCAAATCTTTCACTATACTCGGTGTATTACGCTAAAGCGTGTAACGAGTTTGCAGGGCCCATCTCCGCGTCATTGAGCCCGGGCAACAGAACTTTCGAAGAAACGTCGTAGCGGCGGCGAACCGTTGGCAACACTGCGTTCGATTTGACCGACCCGAGATTTGAATCTTACCTAACGCTCCAAAGACGAACGCGTCACCGCTCGACTAACTTGCCGGTTGTCTATAAATGATTGATTCAGCGAAACTGAAAAAATATTTTAATCATATACCACCGCCTACACCATTTCTGTTTCTCTACTTCTCGGAACAACAACGGCCATTAATGGAGAGACTCGAGACACGATTAACCCCGTAGGGTCAGCATTTAGGGGTTACCATTTAGATAAAAAACGTTTCCAGGCCGGTAATTCTACTACAATTGAACAGCATTGCAATTAGTATAATACTGCTATGCGTTTAATCGAAAGGTCTTGAAGAATGTGGAGTTTCTGCGAGTTTTCAGTAATTCATTTCGACGATAAATTCACGTTCACGTCGAGTCTGTCGAGAACGAAAATAAATTTACAACAAACGAAGCGTGTTTAATCAATGATCAAGTTTAAGCGCGTTATAGACATGTAAACAGAAAAAACAGTGTAACGTTATCCGAATGTTGATACAAACACCGGACAGCAACAAAAATCTATGTCAAAAAGCCCTAGAACTGCACGCCTAAACGCACTTGAATTTAATCAAATACCGAAAGCAATGGCAATGCACTATTACTGCAAATCGCAAAACAACGAAAACCCATTAATCGATCTTGGGTTACACGAACCTCTGGTCAATATCAATTTGAATTTGAAAAGCGTGCCGCACGGAGGGACTTAGGCGTAGCCTTAAGGCATTTCACAAAAGATTTTTATCGGAGTTTGGTCGTAGCTAGAGAACAAGTATCCCACTAATTTAACACAAATTGTGTAATATGCGCTCGGTTCTTACTGATATACACAAATCTGTATCGTCAATAATAGCGATTTGAAAGCGAGCATTACATTGAGCCGAAATAAAACCTTGTTTTGGATAACTTTGTTCTACGAAAATTTAAAACTGTCGTTAAATGTATGCAATACTAAGATGAACTTGATTCTTACACCAGATAAGAGCATTGTTTACAGTAATATTCACTAAAAAACCTTGTTTGCGAGTTACCTTTTTCCAAAGTTATTGTAAACTTTTTCCGGAAAGCATTGACATTTAAAGGAACAAACTTCAAATTTATTATTTATGAATTTAGATAACAAAATTTGTCAACTTTGGAAGTAACTTTATACTATTATATATCTTTTCCTTTTGTTGTCATTTAACCAAATATTGTTGAATGAAAAGCAGTTTTAAACAATCATTATTTATTTATTCACTCTACTTGTAATTTTAAGCGTGGATTCGTATGAATCTTAATCACTCCATCAAAGATTAGCTTTTCAATGAATTGATGAAAAAAAATAAATGTTCGACATTAACATCATGCAAAATAAATTGTTTGACAACATAGAATCACTTTCTTCACAACGATTTTTAACGGAACAAACACAAATTAGTTAAGATGCAAGAATTTGGAAGAACTTAGCAAGCTAGATTTCCAGCAAGTACCGCAACTTCAGAGAAACATATTGAACTTTGTCCATTGGGATGATTATTTTTTCAGTTAGCAAATCGAAGTATATTCTACTGCACTACAAATTAGCTGTTCACATTAACTGACAAAACTAAGCAATATGCTTTAACGAAATTCTTTTGAAACATAACATATTTCGCCATTATCATTTTCACTAACCACATGTGCCAACAGAAAATACCACTCAAGCAAAGTTAAACTCCCCGGAAAATGCAGAAGAGATATTTATAAAAACCCTAACCGGATATTGTCAGTAGTTTGTCTATTGGTATTTCGTAAATGTACTATAATTTAGGGCAAAGATTTGCTGTAATGCTGTTAATTCATATCGTTCCATTATTACGTTTTACAAAAGAGAGGAGCCTATTATTGTTCAAAAGGCAGAATTCCTGCAATATATTGCACAATTATTTGCGCTGGCGTATAATTTTAATTAATAGGTTTGTAGATATTTAACAGATTGCTGCAGAAGTTTCTACCTTGATAAATTAATAATTAATTAGTCAGATTACCTTGAGCTCTTTTTAGGCAAACAAGAAAATCTTTTAATGGACACCCTAATCTTGCAAAGACGAAAGCTTTTTTCGTTTATGATCAGCAATGGAAATTATCAGAGCAAACAATCGCTGCTAAAATATTAACGAAATAAAATCAAGACAAGAAATTTCGCTGCGAAAACAAATCGCATAGAATTCGCTTATTTTGAATAAGATTATATTCAGACCCCAATATGGGCGACTGGGACAAAAGAGATTGCATGGTATAGAGTGAAGAATATGCTTTATGTAATATATGTACTTAGATGGCATAGGACTTCCTCCATAGAATATGTATCTATTCGAATAAGATTATATCGAAGCCCTCATACCAACAAAAGAGAGTGTTTGGGTAGTTGGGTATGATAAATCGTGATGGCCTGTGGGTTGTGACAAGTTAATGAAAACATTCATAGGCTTGAAAGAAATAGTCCTTCTATTAGCTTATTGCGCTACAGTAGAGGAGGAATGATGTTCCACGTGTTATTGGGCAGTGGGTACAGTTACAAACACAGTAATTGACCGCTGCAAAACGACTTTGCATAGCACTACAGTAATCGACCGCTGCAAAATGATTTGACCCATCAACAAACTAGTAGGTCTATAACTGACTTCTGGCCATCCGATGTGCTAGTACCGCACGTTTGCATTTTTTAGTCGACACACGCCACAATGACGGGCAAGATTGTTTGATCCAGAATTCACCAGAAACTAACTACAAGCAAAGAAAAATAGCCCTCTATATGCTTCTTTCCCCAAGGACACAAAGACAATTAGTTACGTCTCATTGTTAGTATTTACGATATAAACAAAGCCTCTTGATGGTAGATTTACTATTTCTGTATAGTACAAAGTAAGTGGCGATCGGCAAAAAAGTTCGGATGGATTTAATAAGAGCGGTGACAGATACATGTTCGTAATGAGATTTCTCGATCAAAATCATTTTTTGAGCTCGCTCATGTCCTTGCTCTCTGTTTCCTTCTATTTCGTTCCAACATACTGTAGAGTACATAGTGAACTCCTGAACATGGCGAGATACTAAAACTTTAGCGACGAATTTAATAAGGCATAGAAGCTGGCAAGATCTATTAATTTTGGATTTTATAACTTTTTTCATGCCTCACCTATTGGAAGAGAACATGTAGAGCCAAACAATGAATTTACAAAAAAAAAGCAAGACTAATATGAACTTACCATCCAGCAGGTGAACTTGAACTTGATCGCGAGCTGATCCGACTCGGTTTGTTGCGACGCACGTAAACGTCAACGCGTCTTTCCTCTTTCTCGCATCGCTGATCCACAGAACTGATATTATTCCTTCATTGTATTCGGACGATGCCATGTCATACCGGTTTTTCGAGACCTTGAAAAAGAAAACAAAAAATTATGAAGACAAAGCTACATGCGAATAAACTAATAATTTAAATTAAAAAAATAGACGTCACTGCGCTTGACTCGAAAAAGTTGGTCATCGCGAAAAAGCTAAATTCAGATTAAACGTGCTGCTGAGGCTAAAACTGAAGATGACTGTAGAATGTAGATATACCGCGAAATAAAGAGCAATAAAAATTAATGAACACAAGCAATAGTCACTTTAGTTTAATTGTTTTGATCCTCAAAACCCATACAAAATTTTAAAATGATTATCTCATTTTATAATGCTTTTCAGAAAAATTATGTACTGTAAAACAATGAAGAAGTTGTGATATTGCACAGTAATGAACATCGAGAAAGAGATATTACCTTTTGGCCTTGAGCTCTGTACCATTCTATACTTGGCCTTGGACTTCCGGTGGCGTTGCACATCAACGCAACGATGCCTTTGCTTAATCCTGTTTTTTTTGGCGGTAAGTCGACGATTAGGGGGGCCACTGCAGAAAAAAAGAAACTTTTTCGGTCAAGTTTGATTAATGTTTCTGTTTTACAAAAATCCGGAATACTGTCTTGTTCTCAGTAGCGTCAGCAAATATCAGGTTATATTTTCTAGGCAGACTGAAAGTTCGTGGTAAAAAGCAGGGGTATAGATAGTTAAGTTAACAACTGTTTTGGGTGTTAATAAAAGGCGAGTTGTACATCAGGAAGATTTTCGGTTCTTTTGTAAATTTCTATCACAAAGTGGCAATATTGACAAAAAACATTCAAACTATTGTACAGAGTCAGAAGTAAAACAACAAAACATGTCGCAAAGTTCGTATACAAACTGTGCTTCAAGAACGTCAAAATAACAATTAAGTTCTTCGCTTCACTTTGCATCGCTGACGCTACATACTATTCGAGAAACTCAAAAGTTTGGACTGAAAGCACTGTCGCGCGTAAATAATGCTATAGCACTAAACGTTCCCTTATACAAAAGTTTAAGCATCATTAATTTAAATCGTCGCCAAGCAAAAATAATTTCTTAGCCGTTCAAAGCAAGCGGCACATTTAGCTGGATAGTTACAAACTGCATTACAACGTAAAGAAATGCTGCAAAAATTCCAAACACAAATCAGGCGGATTATTGCATAAGAAAGTAAACCTTGTAATGACGAACCTGTATTTGCAATCGGTAAATGCAAAACAAGCACTGAGCTGCAGTAGCAGTTAACGAGTAACAAACGAAATCAAGAACACGTAAAGCTAAAAGCAAAATTATAGAAAACTTGAAGCGGTTTATCACTTCCAAAAAGCAAGAAAGGGAATCCCTTTCGAACGTAGCGTTCCGAGAGAAGATGCTATTCGCTTAATCACCCAACATCACGAATAAATAATAGATTAGGATCACTCTCAAGCAAATACTAAAACAAAAGATCGAAAGTTTTGAGCTATTTACGATCGATTTATCGAGCTAAATTTGAAGGAAAAGTGAAACACCAAATCCAAAAAACGCTCTTTGGAATTTCCAACAGTCAGAGAAAAACAGGCACTCAAAAGTAAAAAATATGCTTAACGTGAAGTTGATCGTTCCTTCGCACGATGCACAAAAACGATGTCATGTATAAACATCAGAAAGTGTCTCGTCCGTCTCCTATGTTTGGCGGGTGGGGTACACATGCAACACCAAAATCTTTCTAATTAAAACGTCGGCAAACTTCCGTTTTTTTTTACGAAAACCTCACACTCTCTGCGATAACGTTTTCTTTGCACAGCGAGCATTACTGTTTTCAAAGTCAAAAAGCAATACAACACATAAGCAAGAAGTACAACAGAAAAATCCAAAAACAAGAAGCCTTCTTTTTGTAAAGCAAATGCAAGAAAAGGAACATTGTAGAGTTAACTACAAGAATCCGGCAAAACATTCAATATTTCGTATGCTACTTCATTCGTACGTCGTGCATGAGAAACTATTGACTGCAAAAAAAGTTTTACCGTTGTTATGAGATCTGCTACTATGTGCTGTAGTTCGATTTCGTCGGATTGACATCGGCGTAAAAATTACAGCTGAAATGGAAACCATATGAATAATTTTGAAAGATTCTTCTGTTTTAGTTGCAGTCACAAAAACAAAACTGTTTTTGCACAGACTCTACAAAATTATTTTAGCCACGAAATGCAAGCAAAATATGGAGTTCCATACAAGCTTACCTTCTCTTGACTGCCGTAGTCTTCGATGTTTTCTGCTGCTGGTTAGGACAACGGTGGTAAGGAAAGCCAAAAGCAGTAACGGCAGTCTCATGACGCGAATATTTCACTCTTTTGATAGTTTACAAAGTTTAGTCGGTCGAAAATACATCCAATAATTTGCAGTAAATGTCAACTTAAAATTTTCTAAGCTTTGCACTAAACAATATTGCAGGCACGGGCAGCGTTACATGCAGTGTCAAGTACAGATATACAGGTAGCTAAATATTTAGAACATTACCGCTTTTACAAATCTGATCAAAAAATTCAAATTTTGAGATAAAGGCCAATCACTACTGTTCACAGAAGTATTTCGGAACATAGCTTTCTGATTCTTTTTTCAGTGTGCTGTGTTCAGTCCGTGCCAACTTAGCTAGTAGCCACAGTACATTTTGAATATACTGTACATTATTAATATACTCCAACGATAGATTTCACACACACTAAACTGATCGTACGCCGAAGGACTGGAGTTTCAGATATGAATCCGCCTCCGTCAAGTTGAAATCTAAGACTACATTATTCTCACCGCTCTTGACTTCACCACCAGTCAAAAAATTATTACAGTATAACTGTATAGTAGTTCGTTCAGAGCTGCTTTGTTTGTCTACGCTAGCTGCCGGTCAACATTCACGCCAACTTAGCGAGTAATCTGCATTGTGTGCCCAGCGGGCAGGCTGGCGGGATTTTCAAACAAAAGAAAAAAGGCTAGCGATGGCCCTCGTGCGTGCAATCGTTCATCTTTTCTGCGCTCGAGGTTTTGTTTTCATGTCAGCGCATCAAACCGTGAACTAGTTTCTGCATTTTGACTCAAACGATTTTTAGTTTACAATATTCTAACTAACAGTCCAAGCCGAATCAAGTGTGATAGGCGTTTGCTCTTCTCCTCTCACACCCATCATGGAATTTTTTCCGTCGGAATTAAGTCAGGACCAAAAAGGTTTTCGCCAAAAATCCGATGGTACTTTAATCTGAAATTAGACTAGGACCAAAAAAAGGTCCTAGTGTTAGATGGTTTTTAAAAGGGCATTCAGGTCGAAAAAATTTTGCTCGGTTTTCCCTCAAAAAATTTTTGACAGATCTGAAGACTAACTTCAACAAATTTGAGCTTTCTACAACCTTCTGTTACCAAGACATGACAATTTAAATTTCCCCTTAGAAAGAAGGCTTTTTTGCTTTAGAGATTTTGCTAAGGTTGTCAACTACAAACAAAATTTATAAAAGTTACTGCGCACGCAGTGGCGTCGCTAGGGGGGGCGGGGGGCGGCCCGCCCCGGATGTCACCATTTTGGGGTGATACCATTTGTTTGTTTTTTTTTCTTTTGAGACCGAAAACTCACTGATTGGTAGGCAAAGACCTTTTTTTTTGGTCATTACATGCTTTCGAACTGAAAACCAACTCGTTTTGCAGCGAAGACCTTTTTTTTTGTGGTCTTCACCTACTTTTGGTCCATAAAGTGTGCCACCACGAAATCCCGCCCGGGTGCCACCATTCTTAGCGACGCTTCTGCGCGTACGTGTAATTCTTAATGAGTATTTTTGGCAATATTGATGCCAAAACACAGTAAAGTGTCAGAATAATTGTAAATTAGCTGCTTTTCGAGGAAATTCAAGCCAACTTTTCAAAAGTTATTTTTCTGTCACAATACTGGCAAAATAGCAACACTGAAGTAAGAGGAAAATTGTTAACTTTGAAGTGCAATCTCTTGAAAACGGCAAGACGTAAAAAGTTCAACATTGGTGAGAATGCATTTTCGGCTTTTCCCTTCATTTTGGTCAGCAGTGGAAATTGACTTGAATGCCCTTTCAAGGTCAAGATCTTATTGCTCTTAGAGGCCTATTTTTGAGTGGGGTGCCACATTTGGAGGCATTTACCCCCTGCCCAGCAGTGCCTCCTTCCTTCAAGTACCTCCACCTCGCACGCGAATTTCTGCAAAAATTAGAGCAAAAAATAAATTAATGGGAAAATTAAGGGGAAAATAAGGTCTTTAGCACTCTTTGCATCAAAATTTGGTCGGAAATCAAGCTCACGTTAATAAGTACGAGAAGTGTATGTTTTCGCTAGTTTCCGTGGGGGCTGTCGATTACGATATGCCCCGGTTTTGCTGCTGGATCGTTGGATTGCTTGGGCCGCATAAATCCCTTTCAGTGTTCTAACGTAAAATACAAGCCAAAATTTTACACTATTTTAACCATTGTTGAAATTTCAAAACTTCTTTGATTGCCAAACTCTAGCACCATGCTAAAAAAGGAAAGACAAGACAAATTTATTTCATCGCTCAATTACAACATCACGAAGTAGCAATTAGTTAGCATTCGTTTAAGAAGGCGACAGGGAAGTTGCGAAAGACCTTACGGTCATCGAGTCAAGCAACCACCTTCTTGTCAGAGAAAATGCTCGCTTTGAAGTTCAAATTGAGACATAGGCCTATTTTCCACCTCATTACAACAACACACACAGGCAGTCACAAAAACACGGTAACATAAAGTCAGTATCGCTGTACTTCTAAAAACAGCTCATAATAGCAAAAAACTTTATTTTTTGAAATTTTTTCAAGTAATTTGTCCGTTTAGTTGCAACCAACTCACAATACTTTTCGTCTTGCACAATTTGATCCTTATTGTTTCAGAACTTTATGATTTGGCAAGGCTCCCCAAATTAGCTACAGCTCTTCCAAAACATCTGCAGCCATTGGAGTGCGCTGTTGACGATACAATGAAAAAATCAGTCCAGTCAGTCAGTGCCAGATGTACTATATGGCACTTTGGCACAGTGCCGTTGGGGGAGGGGGGCGCTTGGCTGGTAACTGTTACGAAAATCTAGCGAAGACTTTTTTTATTTGGTCTGCACCATGATTTGGAAGGATAATGTCACGAAAATTAAGACTATTTGATTCTCATCTTCCAGACCAGGGAGTAAAAAGTGCCAAGGGCCTCGTGCAATTTAATCAGGCCCTGTACTCACCTTATTAGCGATATGAATTTTTCAACAACACACGGTGGAAAATGATTGTTTTTAAATTTTCACGACTTTTCAGCCTCATTTGCTTTTGATTTGCAATAAGTTTATCGGAGAATAAAGTGACACAAGTTTATTTTTGCTTGGTTGAAAGTTGTCTTTTGTTGTAGATCATGAGCACTGCAAGATAAATCAACAATGGCAATACAGAAAAGGCCAAGAAAATTCTGCTGATTACTTACAATGCATTGTACTGGCTGTTGTTCGTTTTTTTGTTGTTTTTTTCATACTGAGGCTGGGATTGTTCTTCAGTTTTGAGCAAAAATGCGCCTAATGTTCTTATAAAATTGCTCTTTAAAAAAAATTGCACTGGTACCACTTCCATTCGCAGCTTTCCTGTTTGACGTTCAACATTAAAAGGAACAATCTGAAGCCTCTGCAGCAGGGGTCGGCAAAGTGGGCCACATTCAGTCCTAACAAGGTTCCAGCGGCCCGCCACCATTCCAGCGGACCAAAAAAGAAAGGCCTTCAAAAAAAGAAAGCTTTTTTTTGGACGAATCGATCGCGAAGACCATAAATAAAAAAAAAGGTCTTCGCTAGAAATTCAGGCCTTTTTTCGGCCGAATTAATGGCGAAGACCAAAAAATAAGGTGAGAGGTAGACAGGTGGTTGCTTGACTCGAAGAACAAAAATCCCTTCGCTGCCTTCTAGTCCCAGCCAAAGCTAGTTGGTAAATAAAAATGCAGTGTGTACTATATAATTTTACGTTGAAATAAAGTTGAGTAGGAGAAAACAAACTTAAAGTGTGATCATAAAAGCTCAGGCTTTACATCTAAAAATATGTGAAGAACTTTCAGGAGTGCTTTAGGATTTTCTCGAGTCAAGATCACTTAAAACTCGTTCGGTTACACTCAACAACTCTTTTATGACGCGGTTTATGAACCCGAAATGTTTTTCAAGAAGCTGACGATTGCGATTTTAGGCCGACTTGCACAAACGAATGGTGATGGTTATAAGCAGGGCTGTAGTCGAGACCGACTCGTCCGAGACCAAGACCGAGACCGAGACCGCAAAATTTTTCCGAGACCAAGACCGGTCTCGATCTCAATTTTGGCTTCGAGACCGAGACCGGCAAAGTTCGAGACCAAGACCGAGACCGAAAAAATGACGTCATCAATAGTTTTTTCGATTTTTTGAAAAAAAGTTTTTGAAGCTCATATTTGCTCATGAGTTGGTTTGATGATTATATAAATTGATTCAGATGACAAAGCGCTTTAGTCAAAGCGACGATTACTTCATCAAAACATCTAAATATGTCATTTTATGTAGATTTTCACCAAAAAAAGAGATCCTTCAACTAAACTTACTGCCTCTTATTCAAAGCTCGAAGCCTGGTCACCTTTATTTTTGTCAGAAATTACGGGTCAATGAAACTGACGCAAACTTAACAAAACAAAATTACAAAAAAATTGTAAAAAGCTATTAGTATATTTGAAGTACCGTATTAAAGATATAGCTACAAAAACGCAGCCAGGAATTTCAAGTAGGAGGGGGGATTTCCAAGCGCGTAACTACGATTATGCTAAGAGAAGGCTTAAACAAAACAATATAGATTTTACCTGAAAAATATTTTGTTGCAGGGTTGCAAACTCGATCGAATTTTATTTGAGTTCAAGTTTGAGTTCGGTCTATTTTAGCACGTCCAAGTTCGAGTTCAAAAATTTATATTTTTTTGAGTTCAAAAATATCAATGGTTCTACGCTACGAATATTTGCCTCTACAAAATTAATGAAACAATAAATGATAATTTAAGGACTATCATATGTTGTTTAATATTCTGTTAAAAGTAAAATATAGGTTTTGAATTCATCAAATACGATAAACAATGTACTTTTCTGTCACGAATAGACCGCACTAATTTGCTTAAAAGTTATTTTCACAGACTTCACACTTTTGCGTTGCGCTAACCTATTTAATACAAAATTTTGTATAAAGTTCAATTCGAAAATTGTGTAACCGAAATTAATTTTGCTGCAATAACTAACGGTCGCGACTTATTTCATATATCGTGAATCTTTTCAATCTCAAACTCATTTCTCATAATTGCACATTTTTTGTCAAAAATTAAACTTGCAGATTTATTCCAGTGAGCTGCAAATACTATGCAAGTTTTGTACTTTTTCTACAAACAGTAGAGTAGACCATTGCTTCTCAATCTTTTTTCAATGCGACTTAAGTTTATTGTAAAAATCAATGGTGTAAAATTTTGTGGCCCTTGTATATTCTGATGCATAGTTTAAATTAAAAGCTATGGAGAAAAAAAACTTTTCATGATGACAGAACTGTGTTGAAAATCGTACAAAGAAGTTTTCACTGAAATGTTTATGAATATTTGCTATTTAGCTTTCAATATCCTTACCAATAACGTCCATACGTAGTCTGACATACATGACCTTTGATTTCTAGTCTCCACGAGCACAAAGCTTCTTCACTGCATGAATTTTATGCTAGTTGGTCGAGCGGTGACGCGTTCGTCGCTGGAGCGGGAGGTGTGAGATTTAAATCTCGGTCCGGTCAAATCGGACACAGTGTTGCCAACGGCTCGCCACCGCTGCGATAATTTTCCGAAAAGAGCTGTGTTGCCAGGGCGCAATGACGCGGAGATAGACCCAGTAACCTTGTTACATGCTTCGGCGTATTACAGCGAGCATAATGAAAGATTAAATTTGAAAATATATCGTTTACTACTTCTAAGCATTTTACACCTTTGTGATCTTGAGAAACTCAAAATTTCACTGCTGGAGTTTTTTGTTACAAAAATGCAACTAGGTTTGACTTCTATATGCGTTTATTTTATTACTGTATTGCTTTCTGCAAGTTTTACTCTTTGTAGTGGTTAAAAAAAAAACTACCCTAAAAAATTTTTAGGCTACCCATAGGTTGAGAATCACGGGAGTAGATAACTGTTAACACAATAATAGTAAAGTTTTCGCGATATAAGAGACAAATTTCTTATCACTTAATTAACTCCAGATAAAACGTTGCGTCGCTTTTCCACCTTAATCGTTTCTTTTTTTATACTCCTAGCTGTTTTTCTAGGTCGCCTAAGCATAAAAAGTGGAAAACATGCACTGTTGGGAAAAACACAATCTCAATTCACAAAGCTTGATCAACAAAAATATTTCAAACGATTTTTTAATCTTTAAATTTCGTTTTACGAACTCGGACGGTTTTATTCGAGTTCAAGTTTGAGTTCAGCAAAATTATTTTTTCGAGAGCGAGTTTGGCAAAACTACCGAGTTTTTTCGAGTTCAAGTTCGAGTTCGCAGCATAGTTTTGTCGTCGCGCTCAGCAAACTGTTGTAACTTAATCGTATCACATCCGGAGGTTTGCCCCAGTCGCTAGACAATTTTTATGATTTTTTGGAAAAAATAACCATTTGAATCATATTTCGAACGTTTTTAGAACTGCTTAGATTCTTAATTGTTAATTGCAAAAATTAATTGCTTAATTGCTAAGATTCTTAATTGCAAAAATCGCTAAGAACTTAATTGCTAAGATTCGGAAGCCGTTTGAAAGAATTAAATTGCTCAACCACTTTAGCCCCTCTTCTTTACCTGTACAGGTCAAGTCCAAGACACGTTTAAATGCTTGCATTCATGGATCAAATTTTGTAAGTGATATGACTAAAAAGAGGAGAGCTGCAGCCCACTTTGCCGTCCTGTTTGCGTCACTTGCCATTTTAGATTTAGCTTCGGCCTAGACATCATGAACAAACAAAATTTGCCAATTTTTAAAGTAGTGGGTTTGTTCGCTGTTGACAAGGAGACAAAATATGTACTGTAGGTTAGTATATAACTGTTGTCGACAATCGACCTGTAGCGTAGCCAGGGGGGAGGGCGGGGGGCTCGAGCCTCCCCCATTGGCCTAAAAAATATGCAAAATAACACGTTTCTAGTGCTTTTGAGGCCGATTTTTGCTCCAAAAATGAAAACAGCCCCCCCCCAAAGAGATTTGGGAGCCGAAGTTGTGAAGGACTTTCCGTTGTTTGGACCAGAATAGTGAAGTTTTTTGGTTCAGGAGCTCACCCAAAGTCGGTGAAGACCTATTTTTTGGAGATCACCTGATTTCGGCCACAAAAACTCTTTGAATTTCTGATTTCGGCAGGAAAAACTCTTTGAATTTCGGGGAAGACCTTTTTTTTGTTGGAGATCAATTGCATTCGGCCAAAAAAAAACCCTTGAATTTCTGATTTCGGCCGGAAACACCCGTTTGAATTTCGGTGGAGACCTTTTTTTTTGAGATCACCTGCATTCGGCCAAAAAAAACCCTTGAGTTTTTGATTTTGCCCGGAAACAAACCCTTGAATTTCTGATTTCTGCTGGAAAAACCCTTTGAATTTCGGTGAAGACTTTTTTTTTGTTTGGAGATCAGCAGTATTCGGCTGAAAAAAAAACCTTGAACTTCTGATTTCGGCCGAAAAAAATCTTTGAATTTTGGTGAAGACCTTTTTTTTTTGGAGATCACCGAATTTTGACAGAAAAACCACCTGAATCTAACTCAAGACTAATGGAAATTTGGGTCAAGTTCGTTTTCAGTTGTATCAAACTTCCAAAAAAGCCCCTCCTCCCCCTTGCGAAATCCTGGCTACGCGACTGCAATCTACAATAAAGTATTATGTACACAATGTATTCACTCTTTTTTGATAAGAATCAGTAAATTTTGAATTGTGACTGGCTGTTTTTAATTTTTTGCCGATTTTCAGCCTCATTTGTTTTTTGATTTGTTCTTAAATTTTGAGAGCATCGACGTCAATTTTAGCGACTATGTTTGTTAAAACATTTTAGTTCCCATAGCCTTGGCTACTTCGAGTTGAGGTTTTTTGCTTCTTTAGCAGCGTCGTCAAATTGCCAAAGCGAAAAGACGAACTTTTTTTAACAACTGCTTAAAGGACTGCCAAAAAATTTCTCACTAATTTGTGCAGCACTCTACAATCTCAAAATAGTAGCATTGTGTACATCCTTTGACACAAAAACTTCTATCACATGGGGATCAAAAAAGTCGCAAAAACATCTGCAGGGCTCGAATTGGGCAAGAACTCTGTAGTTTTGCTTGGACTCTAGTTTCGTTCCTCGTCATCAAAACTGCTATGCGTGAATGGCGTCTTTTCTCATGTAAAAATGCGACAATCTTGATCTCCAGGTGCGAAACCTCTTTGTCCTACCGATAATGTAACCGCTTCGTTAGCTTCTTACAAAACTACCTTTTACTTACAAAATTTACACAATCTCGCTAATTTATTTTTTCTCACAAACATTACAAAATTAGCTATTTTATTTTAGTTACAGAAATTACCCGGTCTCGAGACCAATTTTTGAGCTACGAGACCAAGACCACAACGGTTCGAGACCGAGACCAAGACTGGTGCAAAACAGCTGAGACCAAGACCGAGACTGAGACCATAAAAAATTGGTCTCGAGACTGGTCTCGAAACCGAGACCGGTCTCGAGACCTACAGCCCTGGTTATAAGAGCATGCGAACGCCACAGTCAGGTGTTTAACTAATTCACGTTGGAACTTGTTGAATAAGTTTGTGTCTCAAGCTCCAAGACGCTTCAAAATTCTGATGACATAAGCATAAAAAGGTAATGCTTTATGCATAGGTGGGCATAAGTCTGTTAATCGTTAATCCGTTGAAAAGTTTTTTCTTGTTAACGGACTAAATTAACTTCCGTTAAGTTCTGTTAGCTTCTGTTAAGGTTTTTATCGTTAATATCTTGCACCATTTATTCATCGTACTGGTAGAAACCAGTTTGCACTGGTAACACTTGTTACGTATTAGCACGAGTTTTATAGAAGAAAGCGAACAAATCAGTTCTTTTTCGTGGCAAACAATAAGCTGCAGCCTCATAGATCTATTACATGTCGCTGTTCACCAGAGGTGGAGTCCTCGAGGACACATTTTGAAGTCCTTGAACTCGGCCTTGGCCTCGAAGGTCAAGTCTTTGGCCTTGGCCTTGGCTTCAAAGCTTCAAGTCCTAGAAAATTGCCCTGCCCTCGGCTCGAAGACAGCACTATTTTTGAATCGTTAAAATTTCGTAGATTGCCTAAAAAAAATTTTTGAAAACGTTTTGTTTGGAGATCGTCTGAAAAAAAAATTTTTTTAGACTTTTTTTTGGAGAACACTTGCGCCTGTGTCCTTGGTTCTTGGCCTCAAACATTCCTGTTCTTGGCTTCAAGAGGGTCTGTCCTCGGAAGGGCTGTTCTTGGCCTTGGCCTCGGTTTTTTTTGTGTCCTTGGCCTTGGGCTTGGCCTCGAGCCTGGTGTCCTCCACTCCACCTCTGCTGTTCGCAACTTCCAAAGATTTTCTGATCAGAGCTTCTTTAGTGCATTTGAAGTTATTTTTATTTCGAAATTAGATTAGACTGTAAAATGTAACTTTCAAAACACAAAAAGACCACCATAGCAATAAATATTTCCTTACAATTAGCTCAACAGCGTCAACACGTGTTCTAGAAGCAAGTGAATAAAAAGAAATCTAAATTACACGCAAAATATTTACGAATTACTATCGTACTTCATTAACTTCCGCTAATTAATTAACGTTAACGGAGGTGTGTAGTTTATTAACGGACTAGTGGTGAACGAAGCTAACGTTTTGCATTAACCTTGTAAAGTCAACCAATGGCTTTATGACATTGTAAAAATGCTGCATCGGATTCTTAGATAGCGGTTTAGCGTTTTAGTGAAGTGCGAAATAGTACGGAACTGCGCTTCTGCTTTGAAAGCAAAAATACGGTAAATTATATTGTATCGCACCCAATAGCCAGGGGAGGGGGGCGGGGGGGGGGGGCTATAGCCATAAATCGTTTTTAGCACTTCTAAATGCAGAATGCAGAATAAGGAAAATACCACGTTTTTACCACTTCTAAGACCCTTTTTTGCACTGGATTAAACTGAAAAAATGATTTAAAGCATAGTTTGAAACGTTTATTTGGGGGAGGGGGGCTAATGGACTGCCGACTAAAATGCAGAATAAGGAAAATACCACGTTTTTAGCATTTCTAAGACTGTGTGTTTGCACTGGATTAGACTATTTTGAAACGTTTATTTAGGAGGGGGGGGGCTAATGAACTGCCGACCAAAATGCAGAATAAGAAAAATATCACGTTTTTACCACTTCTAAGACTGTGTGTTTGCACTGGATTAGACTAAAAAATGCTTTAAAGCATAGTTTGAAACGTTTATTTTGGGGGGGGGCTAATAGACTTCCGACCAAAATGCCGAATAAGGAAAATACCACGTTTTTAGCCAGTAGCGTAGCCAGGGGGGAGGGCGGGGTGCTATAGCCCCCCCCCCCCCCATTGACATGTCGACCAAAATGCAGAATGGGAAAAACATTACATTTTTAACACTTTTGAGACTGTTTTATGCACTGGAGTAGACTAAATAATGATTTAAAACATCTTCTGAAACATATGTTCAGGGGGGGGGGGACTTTGTCAAAAATAAAACCAACAAATAAAAGAAAACTTTGAAAAATGGTAAGAACTGCAATCAAATTTGATCGCAAGTGTAAAAATGCTGAACATAGGTGTCATCACTGCTACCCATTTCGACTTGCCTATTTCGCAATTGCATGTACCCCTCACTGTCATTAAAGAAAATTTCACTGCTAAAGATTTCTCCATTATTCATGAACAATTCTCGGAATCTCAAAATGGATTGACTGATTTGCATTCTCTACTTTCTGTGATTTCACAAACAGCAGTAGATAGAGATGAAGTTAAAAATGTTATCAACATGATGATATCCACCGAAGATGAAAGCGCATATATGTCTGAAGTAGCTACGGACTTACAAACTTTCGCCCATCGAAGTTTACTGTTGGCTTTAACCGAAATCACTTCTCCAATTGTTACTTTTTGTTTTGCTGTAATTCAAGTTTTTTCTTTTATTTGGACAATTGTTTTAACAGTTAAATTTTTTAAAAATGACGCTCCTCAACTTTTTCGCTCTGCTAAACATTCTTCGTTGACATTGCTTACTAAATTAAGAGCAAAACGACCTTCCGCTAGTGCTGACATCACTGATAATCAAGATTCGCCTTTGAATAGCTCTTCCCGAAGAGATACTTTTGGCTCTACCCGTACCTTGTAAAAATAATAATTACAGTAGAATTTTTGAGCCTAATCATGTAATTATTCGAAAAGAATTTGGATTAATTTGTGTCCTGTGTTTGACCAAATCTAATCAAGAATCTAATGCTTTATTTGTTATAATACTGCTTATACTGTACTGTTATTGTTTCGAATTTTGCATTTTGTTTGTGTTTAGAGAATTCGTTGATGATTTGTGGGAAATGTACGCATGGAAACGTGGTTTTGGCATAGATGGGCAAGTTAATGCAAAACGTTAGCTTTGTTAACCACTAGTCCGTTAACAAACTTCACACCTCCGTTAACGTTAATCCGCTATTTTCAGCGTTAATTAACGGAAGTTAATAAAGTCCGTTAATCCGTTAACATTATACGTGTAATTTACATTTCGTTTTGTTCACTCGCTTCTAGAACACGAATTGACGCTGTTGAGCTGATTGTAAGGAAATATTTATTGCTATGGTGGTCTTTTTGTGTTTTGAAAGTTACATTTTACAGTCTAATCTAATTTCAAGATAAAAAACAAGTTCAAATGCACAACGAAGCTGCAAGATATTAACGATAAAAACCTTAACGGAAGTTAACAGAACTTAACGGAAGTTACTTTAGTCCGTTAACAGCACGTAGTTAACAGTCCGTTAACATGAAAAAACTTTTTAACGGATTAACGAGTGAATGAAAAAGTTAGCTTTGTTATTAACGGATTAACGATTAACGGACTTGTGCCCACCTAAGGGTTTTGGCCAGCCAATCTACTGTGAAGCACCGCGACCACCAGACCACTAACAGCGAATATTATCTTGAACATTCAAACGACTGAAATCTTCACGTATTAAAACTTTCAACTGCAAGTAGTACTGCGCTGAAAGCAAAATCGATGAAGACTTTAATGGTGATTGATGAAAGAACAATTATACGAGTTATCCCTGCTTAAATTGACGATATATGTTTGACATACTGCTGTGAAACGTACCGTAATGTAGTACATTGACTTTGACAGTTTGCAAGTGTTACTATCCTTATTTCATTGCACTATCAAATGCGTCGCAAATGACGTTGCCTTAATCATGCTTGTTCTTGCCGAATCGTTCTTGTAAAAAATGCTTTAGCTCATCTTTGATTGTGTGACGTTATTCCGGGTATATATTGTTTCAAATGATTGAATGAATATTTTGCTCGAATACGAGTAAGCGTTCATCCATCTCTCTTCAGTGCATTCCCATTTGTAAACTTTTTGTTCGCTTGCCTTGGTGCGGTTGCTTCTTAGTGGGTTAGGTTCGGTTAAGCTTTGTTTTCATTTCCCTCACTCAGAGTCTCCTTTCTAACGCTTGCGTTCATGTTTAGTTGTATCGTTAAGGAGCGTGATTGTCATAGCGTAATTTACTATATTTTTTCGTTTTCATTTTGTTGATGTGTATATATTCATTGCATGTAATCCGAATTCTTTTCAGGGCGTGGCGGAGAGTGTGGTGATAGCCGATTTTATATACTTTTCTGAATTTGTCTGTTGCCATATTTTGAGAGCATGGATATTTTCGGACTTGGTTTTCATATTACACCAAATTTTCCCATGCTCTATTTTCACCGTTATTGAGGCCGATTTAGTTAACTTTCACACAGAAAGCTCAATAACGTCATCATCCGCTTCCTGCGCCCTATTTCAGTTGTGTTCATTATAATATCAGGAACTTGATACCTTTATTCAGAGGATGATAGGACGTGTTTGACTTGTGATAATACACAAATTATGCGATATTATACGAAGTGATATTACACGAAGATTACAACACTTCATTTTAAATATCGGATGCAATGATCGTTTTTTCCCTTTCTTCTTCTGTTCTTATAGTTTAAATCTTTGTTAAGTTGCCTTGGTCAGGAGACAGCGAAGGTATCTTTATCGGTCTTAGAGTCAAACTGCCACAAACCCAACTGCCGTCTACCATCCACAGTGGAGGCTTCACATTGTTCCTTTTAAAGCTTATAATGACAAGCAGGAAAGCTGTGAAAACCAATCTTTATTCAGTTTTGATTTAACTTGACAGGAAATCGAACCCGAGTCTTCCCTTTCAATGGCAGACGCTTTATCCACCCGATCTCAAATCGAAATATTTTCAGAAAACGGAACTTGGAAGCAGGAAGACAAGAGTTGCTTCAGGGAATTACAGGAATCAACGGGATTGAAACCGAAGCGGTGCAGGTTCTTGGTGAAATGAGCATTTTTACAAAAATGCCGAAGAGGAGTCTCAGCATGGACGTTATCAATTTGGAATATGGAACAAATAATATCGAGTAAGTGACAATATTGCTCCTACTCTGTTTTTGCTGTAACTTTTTAAAAAAGTCAAAGAAATAAATGAACTACTCCATTTGCTACACAAACTGTCAATCATGATTGCCAACTATTACTCCGTAGTTCATTTCTGATTGTTTATCGTTTTAGTTATTGCTGTGTTTTATCTAGTCATCGCGGTAGCATTACAGTATCTGGTAGTACAGGGTGTCCATAAAGTCTTGAATACTATTCAAAATTGTATTGCTAAATAACTAAAGCAGATAAAATCATACAGTTTTTTGCAAAGTAAAGTTTGTTTATTAAAGTTTTACATACAAAATTTTCTAGCAGTTTAAGTAATAGCCATATTTCAAGAATTTAATTTTCCATGCTATTCATAGACTTCAACATGTGCTCCATTTGTTGCTCTCAATATGTCAAGGCGATACTCAATTTCGCGCCAAGTGTTCTCCAGCATTTCTTCGTTTACTGTGGCGAGAACCTCAAGTATTCGTGACTGCAATGTTTCGACGTCACGTACTGGCGTTGTGTAAACTCTGTATTTTACATAACCCCACAAGAAAAAGTCTAAAGGGGTGATATCTGGAGATCTTGGCGGCCATGGTGTTGGGCCATTTCTTCGAATCCATCGGTTTGGAAAAGTTTCATTTAAAAAGTCACGAACTATCAAACCCCTGTGTGGAGGGGCACCGTCTTGCTGAAACACAACCCTCGGCTGGAACTCTTCTAATTGAGGAACAACGTAATGTTTTAGCATATCAAGATAAATGTTTGCTGTAATGGTGGATTCAGCAAAAATGAACGGACCAATAATCTGGTTGTGCATTAAACCACACCAAACATTGATTTTGGGACTGTCTCTTTCTCTTTCTAAAACCTCGCAAGGATTTTGTGAACCCCATATTCGAATGTTATGCTTATTGACTTTCCCGGATACATGAAAACTTGCTTCGTCGGAAAAACACACACTGTTAAGGTAGCCATTGTCATCATCAATGCGCTGAAGAATTTCTTCAGCGAAAGCTGCTCGGCGAGGGCGATCATCCGGCTTAAGAGCTTGAACAATTTGTAACTTGTAAGCATGGAGCCGAAGTCGTTTGTGTAAAACTTTGTGAATTATGCTTCGAGGAATAGCAAGTTCATTTGATGCAACACGAATTGATTTCCTTGGGCTGCGATGAAATGCTACACGGACAGCATCAACAGTCTCTTCATCAATGCTTGGCCTACCTGATCGTTTGCGATCCAAAATGCTGCCGGTTTCCATAAAATTTTTAAACCATCTCTTAACGCTGTTAGTGTGTGGAGGGTCTTGTCCAAACTCATTTCTAAATTTACGTTGTACTGCAGTTGGTGATTTCAATTCATTGTACCAAAGAACACATTGTACTTTTTGTTGAATGGTCAACATTTTTCATAATTTGTTGCAAACTTACTCTTTACTCCTTTATTAAAAATGACTTATTCGTACTCACTTTAACAATAAAATAACCTGTGAAAAATAACAAAAAAACTTTATGGTGGTAAAATTCACGGTCGAAAATTTAAAGTTTCTACCATATGGGGTTTTTGAGATATTAAAATTTTAAATGTGTGCAGGACTTTATGGACACCCTGTATAAAGGAGAAAATAAAGCTTTATTTGATTGGTAACCGAGGCTAAATAGTTTCAAACATTTTATTTCCTTGTTGGCTATTTAGAGCGATCTATATTTTGAAAAGTGTCTCACTGAAATACTGTAAACCTCAAAATTGATTGTATTTTAAAAAACGCTTGAAATATACTTGAAAACTTTTCACTATTCCACATGGCTTAATTAAAATACTGCTCGACGTTAATGATTCGCAACCAGCCAATTAGTCGAGCGGCAATGCATTTGTATCTAGTGCGGAAAGTATGCGGTTCAAATCTATGGCCGGTTAAATCGGACACAGTGTTGCCTACGAAAGGGCTGCGTTGCCCCCCAGGTGCAATGACGCAAAACGAACACAGTTTAGTGTTATACAGCAAGTATAATGAAGGGTTTTGATTTGGTAATGATTTGCAAATGACAGCCGCTCAGTTTTAACCTATTTTAACAATCATTCATTGCAATAATTTATGTTCAGCACAATTTCCTGGGCACGCTTGCAAGCAATGCTTTCCTCTTTCAAAACCGAGATGCCAACTTCCAGTGGAGTTTTTCCTCTTGAACTTAGTCAGCTATTCATGCCCGTCGAATTGGAAGAAAAACTGGTCGAGGCTACGAAGGTATGACACTTCAGCGACTTCACGTACCAGAAAACTTATGGTTAAACTATTATAAAGAGGCTGTTATAGCTTTAAATTGTAACACAATCTGTTTAGGAAATATTAAATACAGTATTGCTAGTGTAGTTCTAAAGAGTTTTGGTCTTGTGACTAACCGAAAAAGTTTAATGAACTTGATTGAACTCAAAAATTTTAACTAATGAGGTAAAGCTTTTTTCACTTTTTCTATGAATATTTTCTTTTGGAAGTTATTTACTTCAGGTTACTCTTAAACCAGGGAAATAGGCTACTGCAAAATTAAAATTTTTCAATGTAATAAGTATTTAATTTAACTTGAAAGAAAACTGCTGAAGGCAAAATCAATCATGGGGGACTGGGGTAGTTAAAGTCAAGGCAATCGTATTAGATTAAATTGGCGTTGACTTCATCTTTCTTTGCCCAACCGTTTCAGAGATTGTTCTACTTCAAACATGGCGTGGGGGCCTCCCTAACTATAGTTGTTATTGGCAACCTTGATGTTTCAATGCAGTAGTTTAGTTTAAAGGTCTGTAATTATTAACCTAAATATACTGTTGGTTAAAATGCATCTGTGGCTTAACCTAATTGCGGCGTTGCCTTAGGACTGAATCAAGATAGCGTCGCCTATGTTATATCAACGTCAGGGTTGCCAATAAAAATTGTGGTTAGAGAGGCCCCTACGTCGTGTTTGAACTAGAATGTCTATGAAACGGCTGGGCCAAGAAGGATGGGTCAACGTCAATTTAATCTAATTCGATTGCCCTAACTTAGGATATCCCTATCAAGTTTGCCTTGCATCCTCTTTTAACATTTTGTTAAAAACTGGTGAGTTTTCGCTGAAAAAGTTCATTAATTCATGCATTCGTATGAACCAAGCATTTTACTTCAGTCTAACCACACCGAAGCCGAGCACTCTTTTTTGAGTTTTATTTGCAAGTCTTCTGTCAGGTTGGGCCACCACAAAGAGTAGAATGTTTGGCCCCAATAAAAAACAATCGTAAAGTGTCTTTCCCAAGGACACAACGAAGCACATTGCCAGTTCGGGGATCGAACCCGGAGTCAGTAACCTTTCGATCAGTAACTCAATGCTCTACCATCTGAGATGTAAAGAATTATGCTATGGCTTTTGTTTCTGGAGGTGAAATCCGACTCTCATGACAACACGTTAAGCACAGTTTTTTAGAATTTTTCGGAACATGTAATTCTTGTTTGCATCCATTTTTTTCTTACATTTTTGTTCATGTAAAGTTCGCGATTTGTTATTTTTTTTGAACTGAAAAAAACAGCAGAAAAAAGAAAATATTAAATAGCCATAGCAATTTTGGAAAACATGCTGCAGTGTAGAGTTGTAAGTCAGGTCGGGTTCGGGCCTAAAGTTCACAAAACTTTGGGCTTAATTCCGGCCTGAGACGTGCTTTTGTCTTAGGTGCATAAAAATATAATCAAAATAACTTGGCAACATTGCTAAATTTTTCAGACCCAACTTAAGTTTCGTTTTTTTCGGGCATGATTTGGGCTTCAAATTAGTTTTCGGGTTCGGGCTAATATTTTTGGGTTTGGGCCGGGTTCAGGCCTGAACTAATCGGCGCGTTTACAATTCTGCTGCAGAGAATCACAATTCATAATCATCAAAAAATAACTGTACAATTGCAACAATAATGTGATGAAAACTTAGACATTTCAATTGAAGTTTAAACTTGTCATATTTAACATGATGTTGTGCTCCCAGGAAAATATAATAAAATAAACTCGCTCTACTGGACATATCGAGGGGATTGATTAAATTACATTAAAATTATTAGGTTAAAATTTAAAAAAAACGTATACATTAAATCGCAAACTTTTCGAAAAGTTTCAAAACGTTGCCGGTCTAATTTTTTTTTTTTTTTTGAGTGTAAAATTATTCACTTCGACCTTACCAGATGAGCGAGTTTATTTCGTATAAAATATTTTTGTATCTGTTCTACATGCTTCAGCGTCAATTGATTTTCCTCGTTCTTGACAGATTGAAAGCTAAACAAAAGCATCTTTTTAGATAGGAAGTGACTATTTCACCGAAAATTTTTAAGTTAAAGAAAATGTAACGAAATAAGGAATAAGTAAATTATTGCAAATACTGACACGCAACTAATCATTTTAATAATAACTTTATTTACATTATTTACAAAAATTATGCTGAACGTTTTCGTAAAACATTATGCTCTTGTCAAAGCATCTAAATGAATATAACAAATTACTAATTTCCAAATAGAATAAAATTAATTTACGCTTTCACTAAACTTTTGCAGTCGCTGAGTTCGAATTGAAACCAACTAACTACGTCAACTTACACATGCGACCAGACGAATCAAACACTGCAGTGAATGAATGCAGGACGACCGGGCGAAAAAGCCAAACATTCACCCGCGTATTTTTCATTTACTCTTTGAAGGGTTATGATTAATTTTTAAGAGTGCGTTAGGGTTAGGATTGGGGTTATGGTTTTAGAGTTGAGTTTGAGTTAAATTTGGGTCAGAATTTATAAAAAAGTAGATAAAAATTTCCGGTAAAATATTCTCTTTCTTTTAGATATCGTGAAAAATTGTTGAAACGGGATGAAGCAAGGAAACAGCTCAGTTTAGGAATCGAAAAGCGAATTCGACCCGAGATTGAAAAAGCGCTTGAGATTTGTTACTTGGACAGCGGAGTCGATGGACATACAATTTTGGATGCTGAAAAGCTTGTGGAAATTCTCAAAAAAGAAGATGAAGTTCTCCTTATTCAGAAAATTAACACGGCTCTTGACGTGGAAGACGTAGAAACCCTAGAAGAATTAATTGCAAAATTCAAGTAATTATTATTAATAACATGCAAAACTTTTTTTCTATATTAAGCACAAATTTAAGAAAAAATGAAGCACAAAATAAAGGTTTTCACCCATATGCTCTATGTCCGACATGCACGGTTCTGGAATATTCAGATTTTAAGAGGGTCAAGGCACAAAGTCTCCATTCCCCCATGAAATACACTGCTGTAACTGTGAATACTGTCGTACATAGAGCACCTTTTTTGAATCCTAAAATCGTTGTTCAAAATGCAACTTTGTATAGATCAGAATTTCTGGATGAAGCGGGAGAAGTCGAAAAGGCTGATCGCTTTGTTAAGAGGAAAAAGCTTGAAAAAGAAGCTGCTGAAATTGAAGAAAAAATCGAAATTGCCCGGAAAGACGAAAACGTTGTCGAAATGGAAATTTTAATTAAAAGTATTACTGGATAATTATTCATTTTTTGGCTGATATAGGACTTTGCTTATGTTGCACTGTTCCATTTAAGACCCGGTCTACATTCGGCGTAAAATCATTATCGTACGAGCGTATTCTTAGTTTATTTTAACCAACAGGCAGATTGCACATTGTCAAGGCGGTACGTCGGATGTGTCAGATTTCTGTTTAAAAAAAAAAAATACAAACCCAAAAAAAACTCACGATTTTGCGCCCAATGTAGACTGAATCTAGGACATTTTAACCTACGACAAGTTTCGACAAGCTCACAATTTTTCGCTATGGGCAAAACTCATCAACAAGACCGCAGCTATAATGGTATAAAAACTTCTGTTGCCGTTTTAAATATTGGGATAATGTTTCATTGGTAAATATAGCCGTTGTCAAAAGTTTGCTTTCATTTTTGTAGAACCTTGCGTAGGTAAAACATGTCGCCAGTGGGACAGCATCATTTATGTACTCAGTATAACTCTATAGACTAAATGTTATTTTATCACTATTATTACTATATTCTATGTAAGGGTTATTTGAAAGTAACTCCCTATTGGAAAATAACTGTAATTTATTTTTGAAGCGTAACTTCTCCTATTAATGAATATGGGAAGAAAATATATGGCATGGATTTTATTTAAAATTCAATATGGGCACAATCATGCGCCACAACTTCTCAAGTCGACCATGAACCGCATTAACTGATTTCACAAGAAACTCTTGCGGGATGGAACTCATAACTTCACGAATTCTCCCTTCAAGTTCTTGCAAATTTCTTGGTTTGGTTGGGGAGACTTGTACTTTTAACCAACCCCAAAGATAAAAGTCACATTGTGTTAAGTCAGGCATTCATGGTATTATTCCTATTCGAAGTCATTCCATACCATACCGTTATCTTGGGGCGGTTCTGCATTTTTTCACTGGTAACATGAGGATCTTCTCCCGCCCAGTAGTGGCAGTTATGACGGTTTGCAAATTCACCTATGTTGAATGCAGCTTCATCACTCCAAAGAATATTTTTTGAGAGATCTGGCCAATCTCTAAACCAAGCCAACCTCATCTCTCCAAACTCCATACGAATAAATTATAGTTATTTTACAATAGAGTTACTTTCGAATCACCCTGTAGATAATACTCGCTCTTACCCGCCATTTGGCTTGAATTTTTGTTGTTAAAAATGACTTTATGATTTAAAAAAATTTTTGAACTTTTTTTTTTTTCTAAATTTCTATCTGTCAAAACTGCCTTATATGTAAAAATTGATAAGGGTCACCAAACCCCTAAATTTATGGTGATCTACCCAATTTTGGGGTCGAGCACAAGGCTACACCCAATGGTAATCCAACCATCGAAAAAGGTGGAAGAATCTAGCTCCTCAGCAGCATGCAATAAAACACAACCAGCAGGCTCCCCAAATAAATGACTATGGGACTAGGCAATTTGAACCAAACAAGCAAACCGAGAGCAATTTTCTCAAAGTACTGCACTGGATGCGGGTTTCGCTTAATTTCAAGGCTCGTCAAAAAGGTTGACATAAACCAAGATCATGGTAATCCATGATCAAAACCGAAACAGTTCTCAATGCTTAATCAAAACAGCTTCCTCTACACTTTTTCTACGCCTGTTTCATTTTGACGATGGGGATCTTAGAAAATCAGAAGAGAACCTTATACAAATACTATTGAATTCGATTAGAATAAGACTATCATTTCAGAGCAGAATTCGAGTTGAATAAAACAGTCGCAACTAAACTAAATAATCAAAAAAATGTTTGCACGGAGCACGCTTTGATATGACAATCCATAACAATATTTTTGTTACGTTGTAGGTCTGGAAAGACCAAAATTTGAAGATATTGTCAGCACAAAAATAATTCAAGACTTAAAAGAAGACATGGGGGAATTAAGGACGGAGCTAGAGGTTCGAAAACGGGTCAATGATCTTACATCATTAGCTAGGCAGTTCATATCGGATGAAGACCCAGAGCAACTAAAACAGACATTGGATGAATTGAGAAGAGCAATTGATGACAAACATTACAAGAAAAAGAAAGAAGCAAATAAGTTTTATGATGAAGCACACACAAAATTGAAGAGCCTGCAAAGAAAGCATAAGCTTATGAAAGAAATAGAAGAAGCTTGGAAAAAATTTGTCTTTCCTTTTGATCCTGAATATCTGGAAAATCGCAAAGAAGGTATTGCTTTTGTTAATCAGCTGAAAGACCGCTCGATCAAAGAAGGCGATGGTGCATTTAGCGAAAAAGATGATGAAAATCTGAGGAGTTTTGTAAAAGAAACCGAGGATTTGGAAAACAAGACGAAGCGTCGTGATAAAATCCACAATATGATGCGCGAAGCAATGAGGAAATACAGCTACAAATTTATTACAATGGCTTTGACCGAAGCAGAAGGCGCTTTTTTTCTTGACCAAAATTTGCATCAAGAATGCCGAGAACTTGGAGATTTTCTTAATCCCAAAAATAGAATCCAAGCTCTACTGCATTCTCTCGAGTCACATAACATGGACGAAGTTTCTAAAGCCATTGATGACTACAAAAAGGCGGGAGTGAAAGATCCTTCAGGTCCCGATCTCATCAAAAAAGCGAAGCAAAGATTGCTCCATTTGAAGAAGGTTTCAAATTTAAATGAAGAACTGAGAAAGTCGATGAAGAGTGGAAATAAAAAAAAATTGCGAGAAATATAACAAGATGCCACGGGTTCCTTGGTGATAAGTCAAAAGACATTCCACTGTATGGTGAAGCCGAAAAACAGTTCAAGGATATGGAAAGTGGGGACTTTCAGTACTCGCGTCACAGACCAAATTAAAATAAAGTTCCACAAAATTGATTTTGACGAGGTGGTGAAAAATTTAAGTTTACGACTTTCAGCAAAGTCTAGTAATTTTGTCTTTTGTTTGAAGCTTTTCGAACAAAATTTGTTGCTGTTACATCGCATTCTGATCAGACAAAGTACGTGGTTGTTACGTAAAAAGTAAAGTGATTTTAAGTAAACATGTACTAAATTTTTTAAGATTTTGGCCCGTTTCACGTTGGCGACTGCTGGCCGTACAACCAAATTGGTTGGATCTTGGTCTGGATCAAGATTGAATGTGATTCGACCAAATTTTGTTTAGTACGACCAAATGTCCGACGACGACCGAGTGTGAAAGGCTCCATTCAAATCAATGCAATCAACTGGCCTGAATTCGATTGTCGTACCAATTTGTTTGTCGGTGTGAAACGGGCCTTTGGCTGTCCTTCTAATTTGAACAGTTGCTACAGCGGTGACTTAACTAAATCGGTAATGGTATAGCGTGGTAACAGTAATTTATCAAAAAATTGCTTAATTCTAGTTTGATTCCCGATCTGGCAATGTGGTTTTTGTTGTTGGGAAAAGCACTTAGCGTTTATTTCTCATAGAACTACGTAGTCTAATGAACGTGTCGGCTCAGCCTGACAAAGACTTGCAAACTGAACCCCAAAGTTGTATACGTTGGTATATAGCTGGGCTTCCCAAACTGGGGGTCGCATATCAACCTTCAAGGGTTGCAAAGAGTATACCAATTTTTACAAGAAAGTGTAAAATTGGTATACTTTCAGCTACCCCTGACTGTCACTAAAAACTCGTGCATAAAAATAGTGCATTTAAATAGGCGCTATTAAATAGTGAGACTTTGTTCAACAATGTATGAATGATATAAGAAGACAGCAGATAAACTTTCCCCATTAGTATCATGTAGCACAGCTGGATGCCTGTTAATCCGTAAATGCTTTGGATTAACGGATTAAGCTGTGACTAATATGCTATGACCATTAAGACATGCACATCCAGGGATGTATTTAGGCAGAGCTGGGCGTTAAAAAAACACATCGTAAAGCGCAAGCGCAAATTACGCAACCAAAATTTTTCTAGTTCAAAGCGCAAGCGCAAATTTCGTAACCAAAAATTTTTAAGCTCGAAGCGCAAGCGCAAATTCCGCAACCAAAATTTTTGAGCTTAAAGCGCAAATGCGAATTTCGCAAGCAAAATCTTAAAAGCTTAAAGCGCAATTGCAAATTCGGTAACGAAACTTCTAAACGTTTTAAAGCGCAAACACAAATTCCGCAACCAAAAATTGAAAATAGTATAGCGCAACTACGAATTGATTGCTTGAGAAGCGCACACAAATTTCGCTATTTAAAAAGTTTTTGAGTACAAATTTTTGCATAATCGAAGTTTCAAAGCGTGCTGCAGACGATGGTGTTAAGCAAGGATGGCAGTACGATACGGTACGTTCAGAATTTGCGTACTACGTACCTCGCACCTTGAACCGTACCGTACTTCAGTTCAATTTTTGAAGCGTACCGTACCAAGGTACCGTACCCGTACCATTACAAAAAAAGGCGTACCGTACCACCGTACCGTACTTCTTGTCAAAAATTGAGGCGCACCGTACCGTACTGCTATCCTCGGTGTTAAGTCTAAAAATATGAAAGTATAAACATAGTACCATCTTCAGCTAAGCTGCTCTGGAATAAACCAACTGCATTGCGTTTAGCTTTTATAACTAAAGGCACATATCTAAGACCGAAGAATGAATTATTTTTATTGTTGAAAAAAAGCAATTAAACACTAAAACAAAAAAATAATAAAAATAAGCAGCAATAAAAATAAATAAACACCAAAACAAAAAAAGCTCCACTCACTCACATTCAGAAATAATGCGTTATTCATGGAGAAAAATTGACTTTTTTAAACGCTTTTCATTTTCACGCAGCAAAACAAGCTTTTTAAAGTTTTCCTTCGTCATAGACGATCGTTTCGATCGCAAAATTTCAGAACCAACAGCAAATAATCTCTCGACGGCGGCCAAACTAGAAATAGCAGAGTTGAATCTTTTGAATTTTTGCAACCACACATCTCTATTGTAGACAGGAAAGCAATCTTTGGTGATTTTGTCGTTTGCTCTTCCGACCCTTTTATCTAGTCTTTTTCCTATTGTAGAGGCCAAGTTTTCGGCTACTATTACAGTGCAAAAAACAAAAAGTGTTTCGTACTTATTTAGTGAGGTAGCTTAAACTACATACAGGGTTCAAAATTCACGCCTGCCCGCTTGCCCAAGGCAAGCTGAAATCGCTTCGGGCAAGTTAGTTTTCAAATTAACTTCCCCGACGGCAAGTTAACAAAATACGGCGCATTTGACAACTTCAAACAAGATTATTTAAAGACGCAATTTACCCGGTTTTGTTTCAATAAAGTAAAATTTGTACGTAGAGAAAGCCGTTTCTTGCTTTATTTTAGTAAGCACTTTGCAACAATCACAATTAATGCATTATCTGATAGTACGCACATAATTAATCGTAATTAATACATCTTAATCGCACGCAGATTTTTCGATTCTTGGACGCATTTAACAACTGTTTGGCATAAAATGTTCCGTTTTTTTTTCTAGAAAAGTTTTCCGGCGCTTGCCACGCTAACAGCTGTTTCAGATACCACAAGTATTACCCTGCTCTGCATGAAGATAACGTCAAGATTTTAGCAATTTTTTTGTTATGATTGTTTTGAAGATCTTATAGCTTTATAGCTGGTGTAGTTTCCAAAATATTCGCTAATAAAAATACGTTTGCAACAAACCACAACCGTAATTAATAATTATGATCGTTAAATATTAAATGAAATATTTACAATCAAAAAATCAATTTTTGCTGATGCATAATTGGAAAACGTTACTGATTGCATCACATTATTTTAACGATCTCACACATAAACTTGATTCTCGAAACTACGCTTATTTTGCAAATTCAGTGCTTTTTTCCAAGTTTACCTCAAAACTTAGAGTGCCTTTTTTTCAGGCAAGTTGAAATTTTCTTTTGGGCGAGTATACATTTGATAACATTTGCCTGACGGGCAAGTTGTCAAAAAAGTTAATTTCGATCCCTGATATAATATTAATACATTACTCTATGTCTTTAAAGGTGGACTAAAGGCAAAATCAATGGGGGTATCTAAAGTTAGGCGAATCGCATAAGACTAGATTAGCGTTGACTCCATTCTTTTTGATCCATCCGTTGCAAAGATATTTTACTTCAAACACGACGTCGGTGACTCTACTGTAATGTTTCAAATTTTAATGATTTTTATTGGCAACCCTGTCGTTAGTAAGCATTAGCGTCTTAGCGACGCCATCCCAGTCCTAACCTGAAGCAATGACTAGGCTACTGCACTGACTCGTTTCGCTGCGCACTAATCAGTTTGATCTTATCAGCACAACAGAACCGAGCTAGCAAAAAGAGTAGACTGTTCGGCAGCCAAGCGATTTCAGTAAAAATCAAGCTGGCAGATACATTTCAGTATAAATCCTAGCTTAGTCTAGTAATAAGGTTTTTAGTAATAGGCTACACAGAACAAACTCTTACCTGATGATAAGACTGCCAATACTTGAGTAGGCCTATTGTGTTTGCTGACTGTATTTTGTGACCGCAAAATGAACTTTTCCATCCAAGCTGAAAACAATGGCCTACTAGCCTACTCTAATAACTCTACTAACCTTACTTTCGCTTGTTCTTAGATGTTTGTAACCTAGGCTATCGTACAGTTTACTCTTTTTTCTAGTTCTGATCTGTTCTGCTGACGAGATCAAACTGATTAGTGCGCAGCCAAACAACTCAATGCAGTAGCCTAATCGTTGCTTTAGAATAGAACATGGAAGGTGTTGCTAAGACGCTAATGCTTATCAACGACAGGGTTGCCACTTGCCAGTAAAAATTATTAAAATTTGAAATATTACAGTAGAGTCACCGACGTCGTGTTTGAAGTAGAATATCTCTGCAATGGATGGGTTAGAAAGGATGGAGTCAACGCTGATCTAGTCTTATGCGATTCGCCTAACTTTAGATACCCCCATTAATTTTGCCTTTAGTCCTCGTTTAAGCCGTATACAGCATATAGTTTATCTGAAGCACAAGTAATACCTCTAGGGATGGGCATTTCAGAATAGTAGGCTATTTCAGAATTATTCCGAATAGCTAAAACCGAATCCTAATCTGAGTTAAATTAACTTAATTTGTTGAAAAAGTGAACTACCAGTCAACCACCACCGACATTCAGAAAAAAAAATTATTGAACGATTTGGTTAATTAAATCAGCGCTTTATTGCAGTGCACGACATCGAGACCACTAAGTTGCATTCTTAATTCGCTCACATTCAAGCCTGCACTGGAGAAGCACCTTTCGGAAGAAGCTGATGGTGCAGGAATGCAAAGGTTGCTTCAAATAGGAAAGTTGAAAATTTGTGGACCAACATTTGATGTATCCATTTTAAAAGGTTAAAAAGTTTGAATTTTGGAGGGTGCGTTTGGGGCAAACCCCCATTGTGGCACCCCCATTTTTTGTTACGTTTAGTTTATTTTTGATATCTACCCATTTAAAAAATCTGATTCATCCAGCTCTAATGGTTAAAAAGTTCGAAATTTTGAAGGACCAGATTGAGGGGGTTCTCCCAACCAGGCACCCTTGATTTCCGGCACACACTAGTCTTCCTTGGTATATTCAATCGATCAAACTTTAAATACAGCACGTTTATCGATTTAAAAGTAGATAGCGCAGAAGAAAACAAAACAAAAAAAGTAGATAGCGCAGAAAATAAAACAAGAAAAAAATCTTTCTATCAGCAATCAGCATGTATCAACTATCTCGTGATCATGCTTTAAATCTGTAAAATCAAAATTTATTTATTTTTTGACAGGGACATGCAGTTCAACATTTAAAAATTATTTTGTGATTGCGCATTTTGGAAAAAAAATTCACAATTAAAGCGCAACAGACATTAGATTTACCGATTCGCAAACGCAAATTGCGCAAGCGCTGAAAAAAAAGGCATAGAGCGCAACGCAAATTGCGCAAGCGCTGAAAAAACAGGCATAGAGCGCAACGCAAATTGCGCAAGAGCAGAAAAAAAGGCATAGAGCGCAACTCAAATTGCGCAACGCCCACCTCTGTATTAGGGTGGGAGTATTGTGCCATGCCCCCACTTTGGGCCACGGCACAAAGCAAAAAAGTGCAAAATATACTGTACGTTAAAATCGCGTAATCAGATTCTAATGAAGCATGCATGTGGAAGAGGCTTGCGCTACCTAGCATTTTAGCATCATTTTAATCAGCTTAAGAGTAGAAGTGGTGCAGATTTCAGATTTTTTAGTACATGCTAAAATCTTGCCGCTTTGAAAAGCTTTTTTCAACTTAAATTTGCCACACTCTACACTGGGCAAGAAAGACATAGCGTTTAGTTTTTTATATCTAACTAGCCATGGCCTGTTCTGAAGTAGCAACATTTCTACAAACTGCCGGGGCACATTATATTTCAAATATTATCTAGCCAATGTCATAACAGTTTAGTGTTTTCAATGAAAATAACGGACGCGTTGCGTTCATCATGATAGTTATTCATAACCACTTCGTACTACCGATGAGTTTATTTATTAACCGAAAAGTTTGACGTTCTTCGTGGTCGACTCGTGGGAAATCGTAATGACTTCCACTGGCAGTTAGGTGGCCAGATCAACCACCAACCCTGTAGATGTAAAACACTTTTCAAGGACGTCAAACTTTTCGGTTATGATTTCCGTGGTCACACAAGGGGAACCCTTGTGGTAGGGATAGCCATAGGTGGGCACAAGTCCGTTAATCCGTTAATAACGAAGCTAACTTTTTCATTAACTCGTTAATCCGTGAAAAAGTTTTCTCATGTTAATGGACTAAATTAACTTCCGTTAAGTGCTGTTAACGGACTAAAGTAACTTCCGTTAAGTTCTGCTAACTTCCGTTAAGGTTTTTATCGTTAATATCATGCAGCTTCGTTGTGCATTTGAACTTGTTTTTATCTTGAAATTAGATTAGACTGTAAAATGTAACTTTCAAAACACAAAAAGACCACCATAGCAATAAATATTTCCTTACAATCAGCTCAACAGCGTCAATTCGTGTTCTAGAAGCGAGTGAATAAAAAGAAATGTAAATTACACGCAAAATGTTAACGGATTAACGGACTTTATTAACTTCCGTTAATTAAAGCTGAAAATAACGGATTAACGTTAAAGGAGGTGTGAAGTTTGTTAACGGACTAGTGGTAAACGAAGCTAACGTTTTGCATTAACTTGCCCACCTATGGGTTCAGCGATTTTTTCAAAAGTTAAAAGGGTTCAGCGATTTTTTCACTTGTTTTTTTTTAAGTACCACAAGTGAAAAATGGTTTATTTCCTTGAAACCCTATGCCACTGTGCAGGCCCTTAAGGTTTGTCCAGTTCGGCCAAGAGTCTTGTCCAGCTGGGGAATACCTTCAAATAAAAGAATGAAAAGATTAAAATTGATTAACATTGAAAACAATTGTGACATGTTGTGTTCTGTTTGTTTCTCGTAATTTTATTATAAAAAAAAACACAGCTGGGGAATAACTTTGTTAGAGAAGCTAAGGGCTGCCGATGAGAGCTAAAAGCTCGAAACAGCACTGTCTAGCTCTGTGCATATTATGAGTTTATTTGACGTTTCGCTTCCCAAACCGGGAAGCTTCTTCAGAACAATTACCGACAGTGCAGCCTTTGCAGTTGCAAAAAGATAAATGAGAAAAAAATAACAGCAGAAGATAGGTAAA
Organism: Trididemnum nubilum; assembly: GCA_963965965.1. NCBI lineage: Eukaryota > Metazoa > Chordata > Ascidiacea > Aplousobranchia > Didemnidae > Trididemnum > Trididemnum nubilum. The sequence goes on along the minus strand of OZ014482.1, from coordinate 20,709,229 downwards.
AGTAAAAACATACGAACATCACAATACTTGTACTATTATACCCAAAAACATTAAAATGATGGAGCAATAACGTTATATAACATCGAAGATTATGTCACTAACAGCGTGAAAAAAAGAATATTGAAAAATTATGTCACTAACAGCGTGAAAAAAGGAATACTGAAAAATTATGTCACTAACAGCGTAAAAAAAATTAATAATACTCATAACAACTAGGTTGCTTCACTAGCAGTTTGAGAAAGCATAAAAAGGATCTATTGCCAAACATTATGTATTGGAAAAGGTTTTTTGCGCCACAGAGATTTATATACGGACGGAACAATTGATATAAATCTCTGTGGAGCTAAAACCTTTTCCAGTACATAATGTTTTGCAATAGATCCTTTTCATACTTTCTCAAACTGTTAGTGAAGCGGCCTACAGTTGTTATGAATATTATTAATATTTTTCACACTGTTAGTGACATAATTTTTCAGTATTCCTTTTTTCACGCTGTTAGTGACATAATTTTTCAATATTTCTTTTTTCACGCTGTTAGTGACAATATTATATAATGTTATTGCTCCATCATTTTAATGTTTTTGGGTGTAATCAGGGGTGTATTTAGGGGGGGCATGGTGCCATGGCTCCCTTTGGGGTGCCAGTAATGCATAAATAAGTAAGAGTATTGCGCAAAATTGAGTCATGCCTCCCCCTTTGGAATTCCGACAGAAGATCTGTGCAGAAAAACGGACTGCACGTGGGTGAAGACCTTTTTTTGGTCTTCACCAATGGGCAGAAAACGAACTAATTCTGAGTGAAGACTTTTTTTTTCTCAAATTTCCTGGCCCCCCCTTTTGAAAATTCTGGGTACGCTAGTTGGTGTAATAGTACAAGTGTAGTGATGTTCATATGCTTTTACTGTTTGTTAACTATCTTCTGCTGTTATTTTTTTCTCAATTATCTTTTTGCAACTGCAAAGGCAGCACTGCCGAAAAAAAGTTTAGTGTTTGCTGCTCGGCAAATTACAAATAATCTGTCACCTCTAGCTAAATAATTGTAACCTGGTTTTCGGCTTTTCGCAAAATATCATTAGATAGAACGTCTAATAATTTAGCTTGTGCCCTACTGTGCTTTTTGTGCTTATTTTGTGCACGTTTTGCGCTGCTCAAAACAGGTCTTTCGAACCGAAACTTAACCAAAAAAGGTCTTAAAATTGAGTCATTTTTTTTCTAAGACCCCGTCTAAAGTCACAAATTTCGTGCCCCCTCCCGCCCCTTTTGAAAATTTTTCATGAAATGCATTGAATAGTGAAGAAAAACCTTCTGTAAAAAAAATGGTCGACCGCCCCGGTCGGAAACCGGTCGACCGGCCGGTCAACCGGCTATGATTTTGAAATTTACCGGTCGGGTCGGGTTGAGAAAATCCTGACCGGTTCCATCTCTGCTTCGGCGTATTACAGCGAGTGTAATAAAAGATTTGATTTTAAATTTGTTGCTTAATCGAAGCCACCAACCAGAGGTAATTAGCGCTTTAACCAGAGGTGGAGTCGAGGACACAAGGCTCGATGCCAAGGCCAAGGATAGCCCTTCAGAGGATAGACAATCTTGAGGACAAGGACAGGAATGCTCGAGGCCAAGGCCAAAGACACAGGCGCGAGTGTTCTCCAAAACAAAGGTCTTAATAATTTTTTTTCAGGCAATCTCCAATTGAGGAAAACAAAAAAAGTTCTTTGCAAATTTTTTGCGAGGTTTCTGGCGTTTTCCAACAAAACTCTAAGGGTTCAAAACATAGTGCAATCCTCGAGCCAAGGACAGGGCAATTTTTGTGGACTTGAGGCTTCGAGGCCGAGGATTTGACCTTCGAGGCCAAGACCAAGAACTTCAAAATATGTCCTCAAGGCCAAGGACGTCCTCAAGCACTCCACCACTGGTCTTATCCAAGATTGGAATAACGTGGCCAGAATGCGATTCAAGATTCATGTGATTATGTTTTTTGCATCAACAGCAGCTTGAGTACGCTTTATAATTTAGAAAAAATAAACAAATCTTTACCCAAAGCAGGCACGTAACTAGGCCTAAACTTCAAAGCAGGAGTGGTGACTCTCTCAGGCGGGATTACATTACACGATCAACTTTTTTGCAAAAATTTTTATATCAATATTGCTGGAGCTATCACATGTGGTTGCAATTTTTCTTGCAGCACGTCTTGTGAGACAAAATTGGCTATGGCTAGGTTTTTCAACAAAAAAATTGAAAAAGTCCCTAAAAGGTTACTTTTTTTGTTTTTGAGTTTATTGATAGTGGTGTCCCACTTAGTAGCGTAGCGAGGGAGCGGGCTATAGCCATACCCATTGGTCCGCCGACCAAAACGCAGAATAAAGAAAAAACCACGTTTTAGTACCTATGTCTTTAGCACTGAAATAAACTCAAAAAACGATTTAAAGCATAGTTTGAAACGTTTATTTATTTTGGTGGGGCGGGGGGAGGGAAAGCTAGTTCGTCAAAAATAAAACTCATAAATTAGAAAAAAAAACTTTGAAAAATTGCCAAAAATTGGTTATCAAATTTGATAACTAATCGAAAAATGCTTAACATAAGTTTCATCAAAAAACATTTAAGCTCAGGAGTAAACAGGGGTGCGGTGGGCTATTCAGTACGCCAATTAGTTAGTTACCAATCACTTCTTTCAAACTTCCTTCCTTTATCCCCCTTCCTCTAATTATCTTTCTCTATAAAGCATAGCCGAAATAGATTACTCTTTGAGTGTTTTATTGAACTACCGGTACCGGTATAGGATTTTAAGATTTACTAGCTTGTAAATAAGAGAACTAAAATTCTAGCAATAGCTACCTCCCACATAGCCCATTTATGCAACTAGTATAATCCTGTTTTTGCACAGCTAATTTCTATGCCATGTTTAATAGCATTAATTTTAATTAAAATAGGCCTAAAATTAAGTTATGTTTGCCCAAAAAATGCAAAATTTTTGGGGGCTGCGGGCTCCGCCCCCAGACCTTCGTAATAGCCCCCATTTCAGATTTCTGACTACTCGCCTGGGCCCATTGGCAATATGTTTGGAACAAGGTTCGACAAGTAACCCGCGATAATCTGCACTTTTGACTGTTTTGTTGGATTTTCAGGTGTTAAGGTGCGTTTACACTGGACACGAAGCAACGTCAGGCGAAGGTTGCCAACCTTCGCGAGTGGTGGGCTAACGCTACGTCACTTGCTCAAAGTAGGCCAACCATTCAAAAACAATTTGTCTAAGAGAAGTTAAGCAACTGCACACAAGTTTGCGACTGGTTGAAACCTTTCGCAAGTTGTCGATGACGTCAAAAGTTTGGTCGCTTCGAGTTTAGAGTAAACTAGGGGTACCATATTTTCATTGATCAAAAGAGGGCAGTTAAGAAAAACGATTCCCAATCGACCAAACTTGCGGAAGGTAACGGAAAACCATCGCAATTTTGAAGCGCTAAGTTAGGCCAAAAACTAGCTAAAGACCTTTTTTTTTTTTTAATCGCCATTTGTAAAGGGCAAAATCTACGCTGGAACAAGTGGTCTCCGTCAAACAAAAAAGTCTTTGATCAATTCAGTTCATTCGAGATATCGTAGTCAGTTACTTTGGTCTTCGACTCCCACGGGCATTGAAAAAGGGGACATTTGGCTACTTTTTAGACGTCCTTGAAAGACAATTCATTTCAAACGGAAATAGAGGACGTATGGTAACCAGGGCCTGCGAGAGGGGGGTTCAAGGTGGTACATCGTACCCGGGCCCGGAAGAGTTCAGGTTTCCGCGTTAAGTTTTGGTATCGCACCATAACACCGTAATCAAACTTGCCTACAGCAAAAATATCAGTCAGCCTATTCAGTACTAGTAATTGGTCGCTATTTTTGCTACACAGCCTTTAGGGCATCCAATAGTGGCCGATTTGATTAAAAAAAGAGGAAAATGTATCAAAAGCCATACACTTGCATCAAAATTAACGTTTTGTTACATTTCTCTGCCTTGAAAGCTTTAATTCTACGGTATAACAATGTACGAGGGACCACATTTCCAGAGATCCAAAAGCATTTCAACCTCAGAGAGCAGAGTCAAAGTTAACATACTATACTACTACTATTAAGTAACTCACTGTATCTGTATGAGTTTAATAGGTATTTGGGTTTGTGAAGTTTATGATTGCAGATGACTTCTTAAAACTTTTATCAGTAAAATATATGGATTTGCAGTATTAAAGTCATTATATTGTATAATATTGTGTCAATGTCATCATTACCCACTTCACATGCTTTCTTTCATGTATATCACGTTTTCTGCTTGTCAATTTAAGCAAGTTTGGTGCTGGGATGTTGTTCAAATGCTGTATTTTACCCTCGAGAAACATAAAAAGTGCTAAAGCTTCCGGAGCTTTGCCCCTGACCCTGCTGGTGTAGCTCATAGCGCTCCCCCATACTCACTAGCTAGATTTAAACCAATTTTGTGTTTAGTTGTGTTTTTCATAGGTCCTAACTGTATGCAAATATCGTTATCCCCTCACTTTTAAATGAAGATGTGCACCCATTGGACAAAAAATGATTTAACGGCATGGGCCCCGATAAGGCTTGGGGGTCCGGTATCGACCTTCGTACCGCCTGGAAATTTTTCTCTTTGAGGCCCTGATGGTAACCGTAGACCTATGGCAACACTTTCACTGTCTCGCTAATAAAATCGTACCTTTGCATGGGCAGTGAAACATAGTCGTAGATTGTTTTTCCCTTGAAAAATAGTTTTGATGATTTCAAAACTAATAAATAATGATATTTTTGCGGAAGCTTGTTAATAAGAAATTAAGAAAAAATACTTCTATTTATACATAACCGCATTTTCTTCGTACAGGTTATTTTCCAATCAATTGTCTGTAAAGTGTTTTAGCAATGTCACGAACAAGACGGCATTAATTTAAGGTAGTTAGAGAAGTAGATTTGCAAGTGTTGACAAAAAAATACAAATGTCGATTTTCATTGGTCTTGGTTTTGTATTTTTATAATAACCAAAACTGCTGAATTATAATAACTTTTAGGTAAGATTTCAGCCATATTACACAGGTGAATACTATGCATTATTTGTGGCCTTCTTCAACATAGCGAAAATATGCAAAAACCGCAGATACTTAATGTTTAGGAAGGTTAGCAATTACAAGTGCCTACAAGAATGTTTCAACTACGTAAAACAATGTACGATTGAAAAGATTAATAAATCGTACATTGTAGCAAGCAAAGTATCGCCAGTGGGACATTACCATAAATAGTAGTATGAAATTTTGCGGCGGCGATATTGGCATGCTCTTCGGCAATTTTTTGAGACTTCAAGACGCGGGCAACTTTGAACTTCTGGTAAACTTCCCTATTTTCAATAAAATTAAAAAAACGATTAAATGTAGCCTACTGTGGAAAGCCGAATTTCGAAACAGCACGGACATACATGAAAGGGTTATGAAAGCCAATTTTTTAATCCGAATTCACGGTAAATGGAAATTTCGGTACTTTTATTAAAACCGAATGACAAATAACCCCAACCGTACCTTTGAACAAATCCAATTCCAGAGGCGTCGCTAAGGCGGGCGGCCCGCCTCGAGTGTCACCATTTTGGGGTGACAACATTTTATGATACCAATCGAACAAAAAACAAAACAACAATACGTTTGACTTCATTGGAAATGTTTAGCACACTGGAACGGACTAAAAATGATTCAAAGTATCTTTTGAAGCATTAATTTAGAAGGTAGGCACTAATTTGCCAAAAATATAAATCACAAATCAGTAAAACCTTTGAAAAATCGCCAACACTAAGCAATCAAATTTGATCGCTTGCTGAAAAATGCTGAATGTAGGTGTCATAAAATGGTTTGGCCACATTTCATCACCTAACATTTATTCACCCGACTGTTAATCACTAACATTTATTCACCCGACTGTTAATCACTGTTAATCACGTCTACGTGATCACAAGTCTAGTGAGTAAATGTCCGTGATTAACAGTCGGGTGAATAAATGTTAGGTAATGAAATGTCTATACAACGTCATAAAATATATATAAGCAGAGCTGGGCACACGCTACTTGAAAAGTAGCGGTGCTGCTGCTGCCAATATTTGGCAAAAAAGCAGCCGCTTATCGCTACTCAAATAAAATAGTAGCGCCGCTACCGCTACTTCCATGCAAAACAGCGGCCGATGCAGCTGCTTTAAAAAAATAATTAGTAAAAAGAACGATGGTAATCAAATACGGTATCTAATGGTGAAATTCATAGGTGGGCAAGTTAATGCAAAACGTTAGCTTCGTTTACCACTAGTCCGTTAACAAACTTCACACCTCCTTTAACGTTAATCCGTTATTTTCAGCTTTAATTAACGGAAGTTAATAAAGTCCGTTAATCCGTTAACATTTTGCGTGTAATTTACATTTCTTTTTATTCACTCGCTTCTAGAACACGTATTGACGCTGTTGAGCTGATTGTAAGGAAATATTTATTGCTATGGTGGTCTTTTTGTGTTTTGAAAGTTACATTTTACAGTCTAATCTAATTTCAAGATAGAAACAAGTTCAAATGCACAACGAAGCTGCTAGATATTAACGATAAAAACCTTAACGGAAGTTAGCAGAACTTAACGGAAGTTACTTTAGTCCGTTAACAGCACTTAACGGAAGTTAATTTAGTCCATTAACATGAGAAAACTTTTTCACGGATTAACGAGTTAATGAAAAAGTTAGCTTCGTTATTAACGGATTAACGATTAACGGACTTGTGCCCACCTATGGTGAAATTTGAACTTTATTTACCAAAGTTAATTATTCAAGCTTTTAAAACATTGGTACAGGTTACAATCGGCATTAGCAGGCTTAAATGGTAGACAAGTAAGCAAATCACCATTCAATTAGTTGTTGGCATGCTCCTTTCAAAAAAACAAGCATTTTAAAATGCTGATTGGTCAAACCAGCGCTTTGGAAATTACTTAGAAAGTTACCCTTGGAAGTTACACTAGGAAGTTAAATTCCTTATCGCATTTTCTACACCAATAACAGGCAATAAGAAATATCAACTCAAACAATTTAAGGTTTTAACATTAAAGCACGATGGCATACAGTATTCAGCTTCTGCACAATTCTATCCCGGCTCTCATACCTGTGAAGTAGTCGATCTGTTTATCACACGCTCGGCCCTCAACCACTAAAATAATTCCTCGCGGAGAGATCCGACAGGAAAATTTATCAATCGACCGAGTTACAAAAGATTTTGTGGAGTTTTGCAGAAATTCACGTCCCTGCAATAATTTCGTCCAGCTTTGACATAAAAGTAAATCGAGCGTGTTTAAAAACTGGTGTTTACGAAGTCGAAAGAGATACGTAGTAATGACGTACATGTTAAGCAAATGATGCTCAATGCGATTCACGTTACACAAAGTATTTTTTCTACGAGTATAACTCCATAACTAAGTTGCCTTTGAACCTTATTTATTACCTGGTTCTATTTGTTAGTTCAATTCTCAGCGCGCAATAAATTCAATTCTCGGTTTTACTGTTAGCTGTTGTAGCAAAATTTATTCTACTACGCATTGATGTAACTACTCAGGCCCGGCACCACGGGGCATTGGTGTAGCCAGAGGGGGGCCTCCTCCAAATTAAAACGCGACCCAATGATAGAAATGTGACGAAAAAGTCTATTGTTTCGTCAGTTTCGGTTCTTTTAGCATTTTTCGCGTACAACAGTAATTAACAATAATATTGACAAGAAGGCCCCCTCAATTAATTTTTGCCAACCAATTAAAAATAACCAGGCTGAAATTAAGAACTTTTATTTTATAAGTTGCTAGCTCTGGCTCTCATCTAACCTTTTTAAAAACGTAATGTAATAACCAGGGCGAGATTTACCATTATGGCACAGGGTCAAGGGCCATGCGCTCAGATGGTAAGACTTCATTTTTGGTCTACACTTACTGTATGTTTGGCAGGAAGATGTTCGAAAATCTCCAAAGTGCCAGGGGTCCCGCGCAATGTAAATCTGGCCCGGGCAATAACATGGTAAGTAGGCGTAACCATCTATTATACGGTTTTCAATAACAATTCTCCCCCACCTTGCTAGTTTTTAAGCGAAAAAATGCTTTAGAAAAAAAGCTAGCAGAAATGCTCATTGAACAAAATATTGAATTTGAATTTAGGGGCTTGGGGCCCCTTGACCGTACATGTACTTCTACAACTGGTTATTTCATGTCAAAACAAAAATCTCTACGGAAAAATTTCGAATGGATTATTATTTAGTACTAAATTACAAAATACTTACAAAATTTAACCCAAAAATGCAAAATTATAAACCCATTTTGGACCAAATTATAAGTAAAAGTAGATTGAAACAATTTAATTTTTTTCAATTGGCTTTCAAATGTTAAAAATGTAGTTTTTTCAAAGGGTTCTGAGCACATGCGAAATGTGATCCAATGGCATTGAAATAGTTTGTTTTCTTTAATTACAAAAAATTGCCCAGCGGCTGGAGACTTTGCCCCCAGACCCTCGTCTGTGATACGTTCGAGTTAAACTAGTTTACTTACACACGTCTCCCAATTTAGATGTTGTCATTTTTAACTTTTGGTTTAAGCGCTCTTCCTTTAGAAAACTCTTGGCTAAGTTCCAAACAAGGCCACGGCTTCTGATCTTCCATTCTGCTATATCATTGTCCCACAAAAAGTTCCCCTTTCGAAAATTTCTGATGACGTCATTACATGTGATTTTTGGTTTGCCCCTCTCAATTAAAAATCCTTGCTACGCCTATGCACAGGGGATGGAGCATGTCGGGCCGTGCCCCCACAAACCACTGCTTGTGCCCCCAAGCCAGAGTAAACTTTTCACTAGCACAAGAGTACCAGCAAACTTTTTCCCAAAAATAAGTCACCACGAACGCTTTTTTTCTATGAAACAGCAAGACAAATCGAGTGAATTTTTTTGTAAATTTTTTTTCCTGCTTTAGTGTGTTCTGTGTCTTTCTACACAAAAATAAACACATGAATGAACGTGATCAAGTAGCCTAAGATTTTGCGATGAAGACCTTTTTTTTATTTTTTTGGTCTTTACCTCCAAATTTGAGAGCAAAATTTATACCAAAAGAGGATAACAAAGGACTTGGAGAAAAATAGTCACTAGATTGCTGCCGCATTCCGAATGCGTCTGGTCTCTTCTGAGTAAGCGTCCCCTCAGAAGTTTTTGTATCCCCAAAACACACTACTCTGGCGCCAGGCCTGTTACTATACTGTTCTACTTGCAGTGCGCGAACTACACTGTGGTCTGTGACCAGAAAGTTACCAAATCATCTTCATTTGTTTTACTAAATGCCAGCATTTTGAGGAAATATCGCGGTCTTCAAGTTTACCAATTTATCGAACTACAATTATCGCATTTTCGTTAAAGAGATACTGCTCGAAATCGGTTTTATCAGTTCAAATTGGCCCGCTACTTGACCACACTATTTGTTCAATTTTGGTTCAGAAAAAACAGAACCACGTACGATAAAACTCGCCTATACATATACGAGCAACGTCACAAAGGTAACCTTGTATGTTCTATTAAACTAAAACATCGTGGTAACTATAGCAGAGTGAAAACAAGCGGAGAGTAAAGACTCCAAACGGTAACGTGTGAAAATGTGAATCGAAAAAGTCTTGGAAGGAGTTTATTACAGTACCAGTAGCGGCAGAATATTTGCTTAAAAAACAGCGCTGAAGCACAGACGCTTTTTCAGCTAAAAAAACAGCGGCGCTGCCGCTTGTCCCTGGTGACAAAAAAAAAAAAAAAAGCAGCGACACTGCCGCTACGCTCCCCCAAACCTCCTAAGTTGGATTTTAACCAACTTTATGTCTAGTTGTGTTTTTCATAGGTCCTACCTGTATGCAAATATCGTTATCCCCTCACTTTTAAATGAAGATCTACAACCATCGGACAAAAAAATGATTTATCTGCATGGGCCCCGATAAGGCTTGGGAGGCCCATTAAGATTTGGGGGCCTGGTATCGACCTTCGTACCCCCTGGAAAAATTTCTCTCTGAAGCCCTGGTTCCTTCCAGGACACATTCAACAACTAGTTACAGGTCATTCTGTAACAATGACTTAAGCCAAAATCTCACAATCAACTCGGAGCGGTGAAGACCTGGACTTTCCTTTCAGGACACATTCAACATCTAGTTACGGGTCATTTTGTAACAGTGATTCAGGCCTAGATATCACAATCAACTTTTGTGCTGCAGCTATCACAACTAGAAGCAGTTTCTTTTCAGCGCTTTTCCCAGCCAAAATGTGTCAAGGTTTTTTTGGTTAAAAAATATTGCTCAAGTCCTCGTACGTAACTTTTTCGTTGTAAGAGTTTACGCAGCAGTAGGAACTTTCTTGGAAATATCAGGCAAGAACAGCATGCTCTTTTTTTCAATATAATGGGACAAAGTGACATACCAGCATTTAAAGTTCCGAAAACTGAAAAACGTCAAAAATTAAAAACATGCAGGTCATCAGCAGCTGTTTTCTGCGTCATACAACTATATTTATTGCGCTATAATAAAAATTACTGGACGGTATAATTCATTAATTAGTTTGACCACGATTTTACTGTAGATAAAAATTAAACATTTTAATTTGTGCGCAGTACTCTACGTTAAATATGAAATTAACATAATTACATTAGCCCACAACTAGCAGTGCGTCGTGTTTTCTTAAGACACTTTGTTATTACCTTTTGGGGCCAAGCAGTTTACCCGTTGTGGTGGCTTAGCCTGACGAAAGACTTGCAAACAGAACCAAAAAATGGTTTCTCTGCGTTGCTGTGGTTAGACTATAGTTAGACTAACGCAGAGTGCTTGGTTCATTCATTTATTTTTTTATCTTGACCACCAGAGGTGAAGTCGAGGACACAAGGCTCGAGGCCAAGACCAAGGACACAAAAAAATCCGAGGCCAAGGACACAAATGCAAGTGCTTTCCTAAAAAAGGTCTTATAAAAATTTTTTCGGTCGATCCCAAAAAAAAAACGGTCTAGAAAAACATTTTTCAGCCGATCTACAAAATTTTAACCATTCAAAAAATAGTGCTGTCCTCGAGCCGAGGACAGGGCAATTTTCGAGGACTTGAGGCTTCGAGGCCAAGGCCAAGGACTTGAAAATCTGTCCTCGAGGCCAAGGACGTCCTCGAAGACTCCACCTCAGTTGACCACCTCAAAAATAGCGCCTGGATACTAACACAAAAATAACATGTAAAGTCAGGAAAAGGAGTAGCGACACAAGGTCAGACAGTCAGACGTTATAAATATGCACAAGATATTGAAGACAAAACAAGCAACTTTTATTTGCATCGTTGCTACACGAATAACAGCAGTCAAAATACGCACAAACTAGGCCGTAATCACACACATCAACCTACACGTGCGTGCAGACACACAAGTTGTAAATAAATCTAACGGCTGGAGTAGTTGTTCGAATAATTGATAAAGCAAAAAAGAAAAGAGGTTAGTGACCACTGCGAGGTTCATACGCACGAACAAACAAGCTCAAAACCGGGAGCACAAGAATGCGCTAACGGTTAAACAAACACAATAAGGCTGCCTCGTGCCCCCTCCGTAGCAACAGCTCTTGTAGGAACTAAATGTTATTTGTGAAATTTTCAAGCGACCACACACATTTTCAACAGTTGGTCTCCGGTGAAAAGGTCGATACTTTTTTTGTAGTTTTCCAAAAACTGAATACTTTATCGTTTCCGAAACATTGCATTTCGAAGCAGAAGAAATCCACCCTAGAGTGTTGCTAGCTACAATAGAATTTCCAGAAATTGGGATATCTTACCTTAACTGTAACAGTATTCCTGTTGTAATACTAAGTTTTGCTGAATCCTTGTATTCAGATGCTTTTAAACCAGTTGTAAACGACACCTTAAACATTTATTTAAAAAAGATGAAATTTTAACTGGCAACACTTTTGGGGAAATCACCAAAACTTTGAAATATTTCAAAAAAAAAAAATCTTAGAAAGCTAAAACTCGGTCAAGGTATGTGTCAGATTATTCTTCATCTTTTGCACATGACCATAGCAGGATACTTCACCTCCTATAAAAACCAAACTCATCAAAAACTTTTGAGCAGATTCAAATTCATAATTATTTCAACCCAATCGTAAACCGCCTCGAGTAACCTCAGCGACTTTTTACATAGTTACTATAAAGTCAGTGGGGGGGAAACTTCAACCGCCGTACGCAAAATTACCAGGGGATAATATTCTCGACGTCTAGAAATTTTTTGCAATTTTCTCACAATTTAATTTTAGGCCCATTTTGGGAAAAATTATTGTTTGAATGACGTCGATTGTAATGATAAAAACTGGAGGTAATAAGTCATTTTACCAAATTTTGTACTATGATACCACCAGTTTAGGCCGGTAAACAAAACATATAATTTGATCACAAAATTTGCAAGTTTTAGAGTAAGATATGATAGGGCGAGGTGGAGCTAACGCATTGATGTTTCAGTAAAAAAACAAAAAAAAACGATTAACTCTCTTACTATTTTTTGATGCATGAAAGTATGTTTGTTAGTCGTTTAGCAACAAACAATCAAATTTAGTTATGCTAGGTAAAATGTTTTAAAACTTTTGCCGGGTTCTGAATCAAATTTTTTTACAAATAATAGTACCCTCCATTTATAAATTTGAAAAATAATTTTGATAAAAATAGACTTTTTAACTTTCATCATTGCGAAAGACTGGCGTACGATTAGTTCAACACGCGGTAGTTTCTTTATTTAGCATTTTCACCAACAGACCAATGGGGATTAGCCCGTTGCCCATCTAGTTATACGCTATTGGTTTAGCTACTTTTGCCACTATTTTGCAGCAAGCAACCTGAAACAATTCGACAAAAACAATAAAAATTTACTGTTTGAAAAAATCAGGCTTTTATTAATTTGAAATTCAAATTCAACGATATCAAAAATCCAAAATGCAGCCCATTAAAAATTTTTGAGCAGATTTAAATTCAAATTCAATTAACCTCAGTTGAGAAATACCTGAAATAATTAGGGGGAATCACTGTTTACTAGAATGTAATTGAATAAATTAGTAATTACGTTTTTATTCAACTAGACACTTTGGCCTGCAGACAGCGAAGGGATCGTTCGTTCCTGCAAGTCAAGCTGCCAGCTTTCGGTGCCCACAAATCTACAATACGAGGTGGTTTTGTTTAAGCAGAGAAGCTGTAAATACCAATTTTTTCGTAATTTAAGGTTTGACCAGACCGGGAATCAAACCCGAAGTTATCACTTTAGTAGTAAATGCTCTACCTATTTTCCGGGGTATAAGTCGAATTGTTGACCCCTAAAATTTTTGTTTAAACATCAGGGTCATGCCGAGTAGAACTATCAGGATACATTGAAAAATTATTTTTTTAGAGCAATATTTATACATATATACAGTACACTACATATTTACAATACAATTAAAATCTATCGAATTCATCTTCCTCATCGTCCGATTTAAACAGTTCTAACGTTTCCGCATCTGTAAGTCCCGTCAGCACACCATCGTATGGGTCCCATTCTTTTTCGGCGTCAGCAGTATCGTCCACAGGCGTAGCCAGGATTTTTGATTGGGGGGGCCCAAACCACAAATCACAAGCAATGACGTTATGAGAAATTTTCGAAAAAGTAACTTTTTGTGGGGCAAAGATATCGCAGAATGGAAGATCTAAAGCCGTAGTATGATGGCACTTAACCAGAATTTTGGTAAAGGGAGAGGGCGAAAACTAATAGTTAAAGAGTGTAAATGACTAACTTAGGAGACGTGTTGAGTAAGCTAGTGTACTTAAACGTATCGCAGACGGGGGTCTGGGGGCGGAACCCCCAGCCGCCGGTGGCTATGGGGGTCTGGGGGCAAAGCCCCCAGTCGCTGGGCGATTATTGTAAGCTTTTGAAAAAAAGCTATCTAAATCCCATTGGATCACATTTCGCACGAGTTCAGAGCCATTTCAAAGAACTAGATTTTTAACATTTCAAAGCCAATCGAAAACATTTAGTTGTTCAATTCTCTTTTTGCAATTAAATCCCAAAACACGTTTAGAATCTTGCATTATGGTGTAAAATTTTAATTGTAAGTGATTTGGTCTATAGGGGGAAGTAAGGCACATTGCATCCTGCAATACTTTAGCAGTAAATAATCCTCTCGAGGATTTTCCTTAGAGATTTTTGTTTTATCATGAAGTTTACCAGTTATAGGAGTACATGTACGGCCAAAGGGCCCAGGCCCCTTCAATTGAAATTCAGTAGTTTGTTCAATGAGCATTTTCCCTAGCTATTTTTTTAAAAGTATTTAGCGCGTAAAACTGGCGAGGTGGAGGTGAATCGTTATTGAAAAATGGTATAGATGGTTACGCTTACCAAACATGTTATTCCCGGGCCGGATTTACATTGCGCAGGGCCACTGGCACTTAGGGGATTTTTGCAACATCTTCCGGCCATATATAAATGAAGACCAAAAAAAGTCCTACTATCTGAGGCAGTGGCGTCGCTAGGGGGGGCGGGCGGCCCGCAACTTCACCGATTTGTGGTAAATACCTTACTTTTTTCTCTTTGTTTGGTCGTTCCCATCCTCATTTCGACTAAAAACCCACTGATTTTTAAGCGAAGACGTTTTTTTTTGGGGGGGGGTCTTCACCTATTTTTAATACGAAAAAGGGTGCCACCACGAAATCCCGCCCCGGGTGCCACCATTTTTAGCAACGCCTCTGATCTGAGGGCAGGGCCCTGTCACTGAGCCATATGGCAAATACGGCGCTGGTTACTGCATTACGTTCATAAAAAGTTTAGATGAGGGCCTGAGGTAGCAACTTTTAGGACAAAAACCCTGGATTTCACCCTGGTTATACGTTTAAATTGGTGGGAAAAATTTGAATTAAGGGGGTGCGCCGGGCCTCCTGGTCGTCAATATTATTTATTGTTAATTACTGTTGTACGCGTGTACTGATGTACGCAAAGATGCTAAAAGAAACTGAAAATGAAGAAACAAGGCTTTTTTGACAAATTTTTGTCATTGGTGGCATTTTGATTAAGGGGGCCCGGGTTCCCACGGCCACCCCCTGGCTACGCCTATGATTTTGAGACAAGATCGCTCCCCTAATAAGTTCTTTCATAAAAAAAACATTTAAATCAAAATTAAAATAACTTTTTTTCCAAAACGTGGAGGACTCAAGTCAAGTCACTTGACAGTTTTTTGAAACGTCCAAGAATTGCATGACATTATTATGGCGTGGACATGTGGTCCTCATTATTATTGCTTACTTCTGTACGCTTAAATCCTAAATTAAAGAAACTGCAATTCCGGACAGGACAACATACTGGCTATGCTCTCACTATATTTATCATTGGTAGTACTGTATTTCAATTGGGGGGTTTGCATTACCGCCTGTGCTATAGCATTAAGTTCATAATAACGTTAAACGAGGACCTGGGATGCAACTTTTAGGTCAAAACTGTTAGATTTCTCACAGGTTTTGCATACAAACTGTTAAAAATTTGAATTAAGGGGCCCCTGGCCCAGGAACCTTGGTCGTCAGTCAGGGGCCCTTGGGCTCCCTGGTTGCCAGTTAAAGGCCCCAGAGCCTCTTGGTTGTCGGTTGGGAGCCCCAGGCCCCCTGGTTGTCAATTAGGGGCCCTGAGCTCCCTGGTCGTGAGTTAAGGACTCCAGGGCCACCTGGTCGTCAGTTAGGGGGGCCTAAGGCCCTGGTTGTTGGTTAAAGGCCCCAGGTCCCCCTCGTTGTCAGTTACGGGGCCCCAGGGCCCCCTGGTTGTTGGTTAGGGGCCCCCTGGTTGTTAGTTAGGGGCCCTGGGGCTCCCTGCACGGGTCCTACGCTAGAGTTTTTAATTTTATTATGATTTTATGCTCCAACGAGCCTAATTTTTATGCTTTTTTTATGATATTTTCCTTAATTTTAGGGCTTTTTTATGCTCAGTGCAAAATAGAATGACAATTACACTTTATCTTACATGATAAAACGCTACACAGTGCAGTACTTTGTAAATTCAGCAACACAGGTAATCAAAAATTTTTTGTTTTGCTATATCAATACAATGTCAATACTTCACAATATTAATCACAGTACAATACAGTAATATTAATACTTAATGCTTTCACAAAGCTACAAAAAAAAAGCAGCTAGCTGCAAAAATTTGCTTTTGTATGTTCAGTAAATGGCTTTGGGTACACGTCAGCTGTTTTGCATATATGATCTGCAAGCAATTGTTTCCAACAAATGGCCATATACATCAAAACAACGAAAAAATACAAAACGAGATGTAGAACACTACCAAGAAAAAGTAATACACTCTATGTACAACTTTTACGCTCTATAATACATCTAATACCTGCTCGACAGTTACAGATTTTACAACAATTAAAATGCCACTTTCCATCACAGTGTTGACACTATAAGATGTTTAGTACTACTAACTCGGAAAAAGCACCATGCCTACACTGTGCCTGCTGTTCTATACTAGCATTTTTTGTCTGCCATACATTTTGTAAATTTTAACAATATTGAAGGCTCCTTGATCTACTGCTCAACACAACAATTGCTAGATTTCAACATCTGGCTCTATACTTGCAAAAGCGATTAATTTGCACTATACAAATGCATTGTCAACACAGTTATCATCTGTTTATGTTGTCCTAGAATAAATACTAACAGCCAACTTGCAGTAGATTTTGAACAATTGACAAGTAACTTATAAGTACATTGTGCAGTCCAGCAAAGCAGCAATAATATCGGTACTAAAACTATTGAATCAAAATTTACAGAATAATGGTAAATTTTAGGTGCTTGACCATAATTATTTCGATTATAGCAAGAGATAAAGACCTATGCCAATAATTTCGCTTTCTTCAACTTAAGAGCAGCTAATTCTTTATCGCACTGGCGTTTTCTATCTAAACCGATGCTAATTTTTGCTGAAAATTTAAAAACAAATTAAGAACAATGCCAGGCTCAGTATGAAAAAAATAATTAAGAACCCACAAAAAAAAATATATTTTAAATAAAAAACAACAACAAAAGTCTGTATTGAATAGAAACGATAAAATTTTAGAGATGATCCACAACTATTGCAAGATTGCTGCAGCACGCTGCACAGGAACTGAGTAATTTTTGGCAGGCCTGTTACTCTGTACGGTGAAGCACGAGAAATAAGTTCACTAATATTTAATTAAAAAAGAGCTGGTCAAAATTAAAGATCACTAACTACGATATCATGAGAACAATCAACAAGTGGAGCTGAACAGCACTTTTATAGCACAAAAAATAAGTTGCTTGGTTGACAACTCAGTTAAAATGATCACTGTACAAAAAAGTGACTACATACCGCACCTAACAAGAAAAATAGGCATACTAGAACAATTTCTTACATATAAAGCCTGAGCGATGCTGCCTCTACCACTTCCATCACAATTCTTTTTGACAACACTGCTTAAATTATTATATGTACTCCTTAACGTCCCTTTTTTTCCCTGGACAGGAGGGAGTAAACACGACAGTCAAGGTTGCCACAGAAACTGCAAAACTAAGTTCCAGGACTTTTTTAGGTCAATTTCCAGGACCGTTTAAGATTATTTTTCAGGGCTTAAAATTTAATTTTTCCAATTACTCTTTCATTTCTTTTTTTGTACCTATTATTTAAGAACAATTTTAATGCAAAGGAAAGTCCCTCTTGCTGCCTTTTATGACTCACTGGGTAAGTGGCTTTACTATTATGCCCCGGAAACCTCCTAGCTATTTTCCAGGACTTTTAAACAAAATTCAAGGACTTTCCAAGACAGCAAAAAATCCAGGGCTTTTCCAGGATGTGGAAACCCTGGAACGTGCTGTTTTAAGTGAATCACTCACCCATTTCAACCTCAGGCTTGCTTGGAGCAGTTAGCACATTATATTCCGAAACCCTTCCTGACGAATACCAACATTTCTACTGCAAGTTTTCTTACAATATTTTCAACTACACCCTACAACATGGCCAGCTCTAAAAGAACAAGAAACTCCTCAAGGTATCCAGCTTTCCCCAAAGCCAAGGGCACAAAAACAAAAAGGCTGAGTAATTCTGAAATTGGTCACTGCTAGAATGATGTATTCCCATGCAATGACGCGCAGGTACAGATAATATAGCTTGCGAGTGGAAACACGTCACTATTCTCCACCACAAAAATAGCGGCGAACCAACAGAATCAAATTAATATAGCTTGATGGTGTGTGCTTTCAAGCATACATCAACAACAAGAAAAAAGCACCAAAAGGCAAACAGCATTGCTATTTTGATCAATGCTACAAATAAAATCAAAAAATAATCACCTGAAACGAGGTCATTTGGTTTTTTAAAGAAATTTTATGACAGCAGTCAAATTTTATGAAAACTTTATGATTTTTTATGACAGGGTGAAATTTTATGCTTTTTTATGATTTTATGCCGCGTAAGACCCATGTCCCTGGTCGTGAGTTAGGGGCCCCGAGCCCCCCTGGTCGTCAGTTAGGGACTCTGGGGCCCCCTGGTTGTTGGTTAGGAGCCCCGGGGCCCCCTGGTTGTCATTTAGGGGCCCCCTCGTTGTTGGTTAGGGGCCCCCTCGCTGTTAGTTAGGGGTCCTGGGGTCCCTGGTAATCAGTTAATGGCCCCCAAGGCCCTCTATTTGTCAATTAGGGCCTCCTGGTTGTTAGTTAGGGGGCCCCCTAGTTGTTGGTTAGGGGCCCTGGGGCCCCCTGGTCGTCAGTTATGGGCTCCCTAGTTTTCAGTTAGGGGTCCTGGGGCCCTTGGTTGTCAGTTAAAGATCCCAGGGCCCCCTGGTTGTTAGTTAGGAGCCCCGGGACTCCCTTGTTGACATTAATATTATTGTTAAAGGCAGTGAATCATCCAGCCAATTCTATTGATTTACAATAGCTAAAATTGAACTATAATTTTTGATATTTTTTGTTTTAATTTTGGGACTGCAGTTGCAAAGATATTCAACAAATACAAAAAGATGTCCCCCGAAAAAAAGTTTTTGGAAACTCTGAGTTTTGTTCTCACCGCCAAAACCACAGTAGGCCTAATGGTTTAGAGAACTGTGGTAGGCCTAATAGTTTAGAGATAGTTCGGCCTAATAGTTTAGAGAACTGTGGTTTTGGCGGTGAGAACAAAACTTAGGGTTTCCAAATACTTTTTTTCGGGGGACATCTTTTTGTATTTGCTGAATATTTTTGAAACCGCAGCCCCAAAATTAAAACAAAAAATATCAAAAATTATACTTCAATTTTAGCTATTGTAAACCACCGGAATTGGCTGGATGATTCACCACCTTTAATTACTGTTGTGTGCGTAATTACTGAAAAAAACTGCAACTAAACATCGCTAGGCTATGTTGTCATAACTTTTTGTTGTTAGTGGTATTTTAATTGGGGGGGGGGGCCGGGCACCTGGGCCCCCCCTCCCCCTGGCTACGACTATGGTATCGTCCTCGGCATCCGTATCTTTCCATAACCAGTCATGTATTTACTGTAATACATAATAACAATATTTAACAACTCCTTACTTGAAAATACCTGCAATAATACGGTAAATCTTGAAATACTGCTAGTCTAAAAGAAAGGGGGTCGACTTATACGGCGAGTATAGCTTGCAATTCTAGTTTTTAGGCCCAGAAATTTAGGTCAACTTATTTCCCGGATAGACTTATACCCCAGAAAATACGGTATTCAATCGACTACTGATTGCTTATCCTTACATACGAAAGTTGCAATAGCAATCTTCACGCTAGGAAAGAAGTTTTAATTTACGTTCTAAATGGCTGCATTGCATAGTCTAATGAGAATGCCAACTCGAGCTATGACTGATGCAGTCGTTTCAGTTAAAGGCAAAGCTTTATAAATGCTCAGCGCCCGATTGAAGTAAGGCAAAGCATCGCAGTATTGGTGCATTTCTTTCAAACATAGACCAATGCTATTAAGAACAATAGCAATACTTGTGTCTTTCTGCTCATCAAGCGATATGCATGCGAAAATTTCAAGTGATTGTTTCAAATGGATCAAAGCTTCATCATATAGATGCATGTTTCTCATGCAGATACCAATATTGTTTCGTGTACCGGCAATATTACGGTCTATACGCTCATCAATATTACGGTCTATACGTCTATACGTACCGGCAATATTACGGTCTATACTCTCATCATCAAGGGATATGCACAAGTAAATATCAAGTGATTGTTCCAAATAAATCAAAGCTTCGTCATATTGGTGCATATTCTTCAAACAGACACCAATATTATTAAGGGTATTGGCGAAATCACTGTCTCTACGTTCATCAAGCAATATGTTTTTCTTGATTTTAAGAGATTGTTTGTAATGAACTAAAGCATCGTCATATCGGTGCATGTCATTTAAACAGCTACCAATGTTTAGAAGTATCAATGCAACATCACTGTCTTTCCAGTAATCAACCGACAAATTTTCGTAGATTTCAAGTGATTTTTTTAAATGATTCAAAGCATCGTCATATTGATGCATGTTTCTCAAACAATTGCCAATGTTATTCAGTGTCATTGCAACATCACCTTCTTTCCGTTCTAATGATACAATTTGATAGATTTCAAGTGCTTGTTTCAAATAAATCAATGCATCGTCATAATGGTGTATGTCCATCAAACAGAGTCCTATATTGTTAAGCGTCATTGCCACATCACCGTCTTTCTGCAGATCATGTGATATGTTTTGTTTTATTTGAAGTGATTGTTTGAAATAAATCAAAGCATCGTGAAATTCTCGCATTTCGCACAAACAATTACCAATATTATTCAATGTCATTGCAATGTTTCGGTCTTCCATTGAATTTGTTGTGATATTTTCAAATACAGCAAGTGCTTTTTGATAATATTTTAGCCCTTCGTGAGGTCGCCGCAGACCATTCAAGCAATTTCCGAGAGAAACGTAAGTCATAGCAATGTTTTCATCATCGCTTTTACTGCTTGATTTCGCTACATAATCTTGCAGCAATTGTTGATAAAATTCAATAGCTTCGTCATAAATTTTTGTGGAATATAAATGATCAGCTAAAAATTTCATCGCTTTTGTGCAGATTGTAGCATCTTTAATGTTTGTGACGTGATCAAACTTACTCGTTTTTTTTAGTTGTTCGATACAAGCATCAAAATCAAAGTTATTCAAATTCCATGAATTTTTCAACCGATTGTTGGCAAAAATTTTAGGCAAACCAGCAGTCATACCAAAAGCTAAGCCAATTGTGAAGTTAATTAATTGAGGGTCGGAATAAAAATGAAGTTTGGTTAATTTGAGGTGTTTTGCAACTTCACATTGCAAGCAATATGTAATTTGAAAATAATTAATTGTGCTTGTAACTCCAACAATATTTAAAAACTTGTCAATAACTTCGCCTTTTTGTTTCAAACCAATGATTGTGTCACTTTGTGATCTACGTTCTTCATAGACTCGCAGTCTCATTTCGCATGCAATTGCAATCGCAAAACACAGTTCGTTTTTGGCGTTGTTTGATATTACTTTAATACTTGCCATTTTGTCAATTACATCGAAACTTGAATTTTTCAAAATATTATGAATCCTCGCTAATGCTGAAATGAATATCGTACTGCTTCGGTAAACAAATTGCTTAATATTTATCGTGTCATATGTCCTTAATTTTGCCAATCGAAACCTAGCACAAAAACTGTCCAAATCTTCTCTTGCTAGTACCTTTACTTGCTCAATTCTTTCTTGTTTAGATTTACAACAGAGATAATTTTTAACGCCAGTTTGAAAGCAGTCAAAAATGTTCTTTTTTCCATAAACAAAACATGTGTTTGTCAGTATGTCAGCTAAATGATATCCATTTTTCAAATCTGCTTCAGAAGATAGATATTCTAACATCTTACTAACCGGTTTAATGAGTTCTGTTTCAAAAGGTTTGGCACAGGTATGTGTATTTCTTCCTAATGGAAACTTACATGCATGTGGCATCATTCCATCAAACGAGATTCCTCGTGGAGTGTATGTATCAAAAAACCAATCACCCAACTCAGAACCACGATCATTTAAACTATAAATGTGCAGACTTGGGATGATAGTTTCTTGTAGATTCAAAATGACAGTATGAAAAATAACAGTAAACCAGCGGAAGTATTCCAAAGAATAGTCATTGAAATTGGCGTCGTTTAGAAGGATGATATGTTCGAAGTCAGAATATGGAGTTATTTCACAGCGAGCCAAAGATCCCATTCCTGCAATGGCGAATTCACAAGGGGGTTTCCCCATGACATCTTCACAAAAATGTCCTAAATCAGCCATGATAGCTGTGTATTTTAAAGCAATTTTCTCGTTTAGGTTTCTAATTGTATCAATTTTGCTTGCTTTTGGATTTTGATGGCGCATGATTTTATCAACAATTTTGGAAATTATGCTCGGGTAAATATTCTGGTGTTCAAGCATTGGTAATTTGCTGCAGAGAGTTTGATGTATTTCTTGTCTTAATTCTTGTACTACTACTTTCACTTGACACGCTTTTTTTACCAAATCAGCGCTTTGCAGTTCTGCTTTGGCTTGAACAAGGATATATTTGCATATGGCTTGAAGGTCGTCACGGATTTGGGACATTGCAATTGGATTTCTACAAATTGCAGCATTCAATAAACCAACACTTTTCAGCAAAGATATTTTGTTTGGACTTCTCCGTTTATAAATAAGTCCAATACGGTGCAAAATTTCTGCAGCTTTATCTGGTTTTGTTTCAACAAACATCCAATTTGACAATTTGCAGCAATCATTTTTAATCAATCGAGCAAGTCTCAATTCTTCCTCAAATCCTTCTTCCATTTACAGATAGAAATTAAGCAAGGGTGTATAATAATGTTTTTGTGTTTTTCTTTGAAAACTCTTGTGAGCCTCAAGTGCTGATTTACACAAAGCTATTTCTAGTGACTAACTTATAGCACTAGTTTTAGTTTATGATACACAATTACATGTCTTAATCCCCTGATTGCAAACTAATGAGGGCTTCAATCACAGCAATTCATAGTTAAGCTGTGTAGCAAACATTTTTTTAAAAAATGATACCAGTAAAAAAATACTGCAAAAATAAAACTATGCATGAAACAATCAATTGTACAGTACTACGTTGGCACTAAAAGCACTGATGACGCTAAAAATTTACTAAGCAAATTAAAAGAAAGAAGAAACAAAATTTTCATGATTCATTTGCCATTAAAAAAAATTAGTTGGTACTCTTTGGCACTAAAATGTGTCTGGCTAGACTTTTTGGGTCGCATGATATGACAATTGCTTTTTACTAGGTTGTAATACTTTTGTTAACTGAGCAGAATATTTCATTTGATTTGTTTACAACACCAACACAGCTAAATGCGCTAACAGAAAAAGCTAAAGTTTTTTAGACTATGGTGGTTTGCAAATAAAATATCAGACACGTTGCGTTCATCAAAATTCATTGTATCATAATTCATAACAATTTAAGCTCTTCAGCTCAATCGTTAAAAATTGCTAACTTTGGAGGGCTTATTTGGGAGAATCTCCCCTACGCGGTATCACCAAAATCTCATAGGTTCCATCTTTCATATACCTCTACCAACATATTTTTTTAACATCAATTTTTAGTCGAAGGCCTTAGGCGCTAAAAAATGAATCTTTATGCTATGCGTGTTACACGTTGTTCTTTTTTTGCATAGTTTTGGAAGTTTGTGGGCCCAATTCAAATTTTAGTCGGTGCCACAATTTTTTGGGTGATGTCATTACCCCCCGAATCGGGGAATTTCCCAAAACTCAATTTTCAGCCTTTCTTGTCATGTTTTGATGCCTTTTGCCTATACATCGATTATTTGCCCACTTTTAAGTTGCCTAGTAGCATAATATAAAAAAAAGAAAAACAAGATTGCTTAGCATTTTCGATGACGTCACAATGACGTCATCCAATCATTTTTTACCTCGTTTTTGCCATATTTTTGTTGTTTTTAACGTATTTCAATTACTGTAATAAAACCAAGAAGTATTTGGCATGCAATTGTTTTGGAGAAGCTTGTTACATCAATGATGATGTCATCATGACGTCATTGAAACCACACTCCTTTAAGTTTATGCAGAAATGTGGCGATTTTGTTTGCAAAATATGATTATAACCTATCCCTTGGAACAGGTTTATTTTTGGTCTCGATTTTAAATTCAAGTGGCACAAAAGTTTTTAGTTTATAATTTAATGGGCTGTAGGCATCATATACGACGTAAACATTATTACATCCATAGCAAGTCATCATTACGCTTAATGTCAATGCGTCACTGGATGGTTTGAGTTAGCTGATTTTTACTCTTTATGGTTATATCCTTTTCCAGATCCTAATGTTATTTCTCTGGTCACGTTTCACTGTCTTATCAGTCACTATAAAAAGCTTGTGCATGCAGGAAACCATTCTTTTTGTCAAGAGATGTAGCAGTTTGATTAGATGGACGTTTGTAAATTAGCCAGGAATGTTGAAGCAGATCTAAGATAGAAACTTAAGTAAACCGACTGTTTCCTTTGAAAGAATAAAGAGAGTAAGACTACTAATAGAGGGGTTTATCATATACAGATAAATTCTGTATGAGCTTAGACCAAAAATCAGTCAAGATCTTGTAGACTACATAACGTCAAAATCAACATACAGTACGTTATTAGAATCACAGTGTAATTTATCTGCAAATACCAGAATAATAACTTTAGAGATACTTTGTAGAATCCAAGAAAACACTAGTTACTGTAAAGGAGCTGTTGCTATATTGCTTTTGCTATATATAGTGAAACACTGCATTAATCTTTGAAAGAGATACAAGACAGAAACAAATGACAACTTTTCATCAACATTGATTCCTTTCAATTTTTTTTTGTTTTTTTTTGTTTGTGCCAGATAAGTTTTACAATTTTTTAAAAATTGATCCCCATATGATTATACTGATTGCTAATGTTAAAAAACTTCGCAGAAACCCATGTTTTGTGCTTATGCAGGTTGACTCGAGTGAAAGCTTAAGTCAATTACATTTTTCACAATATGATGGGACCCAAAATTTTTAATCTGCTCCAACAAACTGAATGATGGAAGTGGAATTTATGAAACACTTAAAAGATACGAGGCTGTATTTCATAAAAACTGCTATAAACGAGTGAGTCTAAATTATTCATAATAAAAGATCGCAAGATTCAGCAACATGAGTACATATTTAAATTTGCAAGCAAGATTAAATGTTACATCAGCAGTTCAATTTCGCATTTTAATCTTTTTAGATTATTTACATTCTCTAAAAAGCCCCATTCCAACAAAGTGTCAAACAAAGAGTCTTTTATGTGAGTTATTAAAATATAAACCAATTTAGTTATATACTGACTAGCTACAGCCTATAAATATGACTACTTAAGTACTGTCAATTATAAACAAAATCTTCTTTTAATAAATAAGAAAAGCTACCAGTAAAAAAGATGAAGAGTTTAAAAAAAGAACAGCAGAGCAAACATTGGAATCAAGCAACCACAATCAGATAGACCAGTGGTTCTTAAAGTATGGGTCGCGACCCAAACATGAGTCACGAAGACTTAAAGAATGGGTCGCGTGATTCAAATCTGTCAACACGATTTTTTGCGAGATCAGAATTTTCAAAATCTGCAGAAGTTTTTTTCTTTCCGTTTATTAAGTCTTTCAAAATTATTGCATCATACACATTTGGTTGGTTTCATCTCAATAGAATAAGACTATTACATCATAAATAGTTTTAAAAAAGTTTTAGTGGTAGACCAGCTGATGCAGAACTAGCGGAAATTACTTTTATAGTAGTGGAGCAGTTTGAAACAACTACCGTATTTATTCGAGTATAAGTCGCATTTTTTTGTACCAAAATATCACCCAAAAAATCAGGTGCGACTTATACACGAATACATGAAGAGCATTATATGCCGTACAAAATTTTTTGAGGTGTTTCCTTGCTATGTATTTCTACGCTGTTTCCTTTTGTATGATCATATCACTTGTTGCCTTCTATGCGAGTAGCGTTGCACTTTTAACGCTGCCACCTTTTTTTCATGTTCTAACACGTTTAGTTATCACTTATCCACACAAGCCACGATGGGTTGCATCACTTGCCATCCTCATGGACGCTGATGAGGATGTTCCAGAGGTAAACAGGGCTATTTGAAGACAGTGGCAGCAGTGATGACTTTGCTGGTTTTCAATTTTTTGTTATGAGATTGCAATGAATGAATAACGTTAAAAAAATTTTGTCCTGTTTTTCATGTCAAAAATGGGAGTGCGACTTATACACGCATGCGACTTATACTCGAATAAATACGGTACCTAAAGTAGCACATTGAATTGCAGATATTATTGTTAAAAATTAGCATTATACTGTAATCAGCGTTTAAGAATGAGTAAGTATTCCCACAAGCAAGAATTTTTGGACTTGGGATTCACTTCTAACAAAGATTATGGTGCTGAAAAGCCACAATGTGTACTGTGTTATAAAGTGCTATCCAACGAAACCCAGAAGAAAAATAAATTTAAGACACAGTTGGAAATGAAGCACCCACAACATGTGAAAAAGAATCGTATCTTTTTTCAGCACCGAGAAACGGAACTGATGCGAAGCAAAATTTGCGCAAATCAATAAGTCAGGCAAATCAATCCTAGTGTTCAAGTTGTCCACTGTCTTCTACACCATGAAAACCTAGCTGCGCAGCATTTGTCTCTGGATCTTTCTGCAGTGATGAAGGAGGTTGTAGGTATAGTCAACTTTATCAAAGCCAGTGCTGTTACCTCTCGTATTTTCAAGCAGTTGTATGTTGGCCACGGGTCTCAATTCCAAAATCTCCTGTTTTACTCTAATGTTAGATGGCTTTCTCGTAGCAAAGCTCTTGCGCCGTCTTATAGATCTACAAACAGAAGCGCAGGTCTTTGTTAATGAAAAAAATCATTGACAAGCCATTCAGTTTCAAGATAAAGTGTGGTTGCTCAAAGTAAGTTACCCAAACGACACCAAACGAGCTTAACACATCAATGCGAGGCAGAAATTAAAACATCATCACTCTCTCCAAGAAACTGTCTGCCGTCAAAGAAAAGCTGCAACTCTGGAAGAGTAAACTGGAGCGTGGACGAACAGCTATGTTTCCATCCATGAACGAGTATCTGTAGGAATGGAATCAGACTGATAGTAGCAGATTTGATGTCATCAAACTCGTTCTAGTGAAGCATTTGGAAAACCTAATCACGGAGTTCGATCGCTATCTTCCCGACATAAATTTGGAAGCTCAGCTGTGGGTCAGAAATCCGTTTCTGGCAAAGGTTGACAACTTATCAGAAGATGTTGCAGGGCTGCAGGAAGAGCTTATTGACTTGCATCATGACCAGTTTCATCGACAACTTTTATCAACGGAGTTACTTGGAGAGTTCTGGATCTCAGTTAAAAAGGAAAGACCATAATAGGTATATAACGAAGCAATGATTTTTCTGCTCCCATTTTCGACCATGTTTCTTTGCGAACAAGGATTTTTGGCACTAACAGTTGTTACAACCAAGGCTCACAATTGCCTCAGTTCTGATAACGATTTGCGCATTGTGCTAGGTAAAAATAGAGCCATGCATTGAAGAAATTAGGAAAGAGAAATATCAGTTTCATCAATGACACTCAACCAATGATCTGTTCGTAAGTAATTGTGTCAAAATACTGAGTACTGTTACTGGTTGTCTTATAGCAGACTGGCAGAGTGCTAACATTAAAAAAAAATTTTTTCTACGTTTAAGGTTTAGTTCGCGAGATAATCATAAAACTCAGATTTGGGTCGCCCTCAAAAAAGTTTAAGAACCACCGAGGTAGACCAAACTGAATGCCAACCTAGTGTATCAAGAAAAAGAAGCCATAATAAAGCTTTTGGTGGTATTTCCTGCATATTTTGAGGTGAGAGTAGACTGCTTAGCAATAAAAATGTTGGTACTGCAGCTGCAAAAATCACATCTAAAATGAATTCAAACACAGAAAAGAACTAGGCTATGTATCACGCATAACCAAAGAGTGGCTGCAACTTGCGAAAAATATTCAGCATCCTGGTCTCCTTGCTGTAATTGGGACGAACAGCAATCCAGTTTTGGATTTGAGAGCTGCAGAAGTTTTTTTATGATCTCAGATGCTACACAAAAGCAAAGTGCAAGCGACAGAAACAGCTGGATAGTTCCACGTCAGATAATACTAACAATCAAGTGTATATAAGATTGTACACACTGAAGCAAATAATTGCCTATATTAAATCTAAACAGTCTTGTTTAAAACTTGCATCCCTTCTAAAAATGTATTCAGAAATTCTGCAACAATATGGAGTAGAACAGATATGTAGCAAATCTAGTATGTTTTTCGACTTGTTTCCTATAGGGGTTGTGACCAAAATTGGCGCCAATCGAAATTGGCAGTGTCAACTGCCAACTCAAATTGGCAGTAACCAAACTGCCAACTTGAAAGTGGCAGTTGTTATTTTCCATAATTTTCTCCGTGCAATTATTCAAGCGTGAAATAATTTTTAATTTTTTTTCAAGAGGTTTTAGTTAAAAAGAATTTCCATTTCTAAAGACAAATTAGAAATCTAGTTTTACGTTTAATAAAATGCTATTTAAGAAACATTAAAAACATTTAGTTAGATTTTATTTTTCTCAGCTTTTACTACCTGTGACCATGCGGAGAAAACAGATCTTCTGTGAAAAAAAGAATGAAAATACCTATGACCAAGTGGAAAAAGTTTGATGGTACGAAAGTTTACTCTCGCTCGGGGAGACACAAGCTGTGATTTTGGGAAGGGGACAAACAGTGATTTGGGGCGCACGGCCCAGAAATACCAGCAGTAGTGCCGAGCTTTAATGGGGGCTACTTCAGGGTTCTAAGGGTGAAGTTCCCAGCAGTCTGCAATATCTTGCTGACGTCCTTCGTGGTCGACTCCTGGGAAGCCATGTCAACTTCCACTGGCAGTTAGGTGGCCAGAACAACCACCAACCCTGCAGCTCCAATGATATTTCACATTGTAGCTCAAGTCAATTAAGCACAGAGCTGGACAGCGCTGTTTCGAGCTTTTAGCTCTCATCGGCAGCCCTCAGCTATCTTTTCAAAGGTATTCCCAGCTGAACAAACATCTTGGCCTAACTGGCAAACCTTAATGGCTTGCAGAGAGGCAAATGCTTAGTAGGGAATAAACGATTTTTCACTTGTAGCTGAGGGCTGCCGATGAGAGCTAAAAGCTCGAAACAGCGCTGTCCAGCTCTGTGTTCCCCGCAGTCTTCGAAGATTTTGCATTTTTTCTCTAACAAACTAAATTTTAAGCCTGTTTTGGTAAAAAAATAATGCTTCTAAAACGTGGCATAGCAATGCAATAGCATGATTAAACAGGCTGGCTAAATGGGTTATGAGGGCGGTGGTTAATGACAAAATTTCAGCCTTTTTATTGCTAACAGGTAAATTATAAAATCTAACAAATTTTAATCTAATGCGTTGGCATTAAAAAAAAAATTGGAGTGGGGCTAATTGGATACGATATGTAAGAAGCGATCGGTAATAAAGCTAAACTAAAAACTCTATACCCCCCTCCCATTCCACACCACGTTTTTGAAGTTTACGTTCAGCATTTTGCATCAAGCGATCAAATTTGATTGAGTATTTTTAGCTGTTTCAAGCTAATTGCAAAGCCGCCGAAAAAGTGCAAAATCGTGGTTTACCACTTAATGTGCATTTTGGTTGCTTAGCCAATGGAGGAGATGCTATCGCTTCAGCCCCTAGCTGCGCTGCTGTTACCCGAGGCCCCACGCTGCGCTACTATTGCCAGGGGCCCCACGCTTGGATGGTAATTGCAACGAAAACGTAGCGTATAAGCCTGCATCTTTTTGGTCTTCACTTTTTTCGGCGAAATAATGCAGCGAAAATCTGGTATAAGACCTTTTCGCTTCAGAGATGCATATTTATTCTTCTGTTATCACATTGCTTTAGACGGTTACTACTGGACGATCCGCACACATTTCTTTGCAATGACTACTTCGCGCTTGGAAAAATCCGCACATGTTTGGGAGTGATCCAACGTTCCAGTGGATTTCTTTAAAATCTTGTCCACCGTCTTTGCTACTCGTTCGAAGCCACCAAGGAGAGTTGATATTGTAAAGCGTCTTATCCAAGGACACAACAAAATCTTAACCAAGGACACAACAAAATATCACCACAACGTAGCTGATTCAACACTGTCTATATAATCATTAACTACTGACTTAGTTTTTTAAATCACCCTGTATTTTAATTAATAAAGCAACGTATGAAAGGCAAAAACCACGAAAGAAACAGCGCAAAAACATGACTAAAAGAACGAACAGCAGCAGCAACAACGATACACATTCTGAAGTTCCTTCATCGGCATAAACCAGGCACTCTGCGTCTGTCTAACCACACGAACGCAGAGTACTTTATTGGGTTCTGTTTGCAAGCATTTCGTGAGCTGGGTCACCACAACGGGTAGACAGCTCGGTCGGTCGACCCCAATGGGAAATACGCTTGAAGTGTCTTTCCCAAAGACACGACACATTGCCAGTTTGGGAATCGACCAGGGGTTAGCAGCTTTTCGATCACCAACACGACGCTTTGCCAATGAGGTATTGCCGCCAACATCCGTAGTGGTCGCAAAAAGCTCACTTTTAAAAACAGTAATTAGAAAAGCGAAACAAACACTGGCAGCAAAAGCGAAACCAATAGCACTTTCAAAAGCGTAACACCGTTTGTGGTAATTGCAAAATAAAATTCACATTAAAAATAAAGATGAAACTTGCAATAACAACCAAATTTTTCAACCCCCAATTTAATAATTGTTTGGTAAATTTGAGGTATAACACCACGAGAAGTGACGCAAACAGTGGAGAAGCCCTCTTAGCAAATTTCTAAAAATATTAGGAACTTCACCAGAAACTAAAATCTGTCGAGTGTCTACCATGCAAAAAAATAAACTTGGTATTTTGTTGTTAGCAATTTAATTCTTTTAAATGGCTCTAACACGAGCGAAATGTAATCTTTTTATGCACAGCTTGGAGAAGATACGTCACATGTCCATAGTTTTACTGTCCTAAGTAGGACGAATACGAAATAATATGGTCTAATTTATGGTGCAGTTCCACTGGCGATAACTCGGTTTTACCAAGCTGTAACGATTAGATGCGGCCGATTATGCGCCTGGACTTTTACGCGCCAGATTCAAATTTTTAATTTTCGCCAAAAACTATTGGAACAGTTTTTTTTTTCTAATTTTTGCATCATATTTCTACAATATACATTGTTTGTCTTTCAAATTTGTCTTCATTTTTGCTTCAAAAATTAATCTTTCTATCGCGTATTACAGCAGTAAAGAATCAGTAAATCAAAATAGGTTTGAATTCTTAAAATTCTTAGCGGTGAAAAAAAATCACCACACTTAACAAAAAAAAGTATAAAACACATTAAGGAGGCTAGAATAGTAAAAGGAATTAACCACGAACTGCTGTAACGTAACTATAGTGTATGCCAGTATGCAACTATGCGTCGGACATTGTTTGAACAGTATGCTTTGCAACCAACATCTTCACTTTTAGTAATTTTACTGCAAGCAGCAAAGCATAGGTAGCACAGGCGTAGCCAGGATTTTTGATTGGGAGGGGCCAAACTTTAAATCACATGTAATAACGTAATCAGAAATTTTCGAAAAAAAAAAAATTTTTGGAGGACAAAGATACTGTAGAATGGAAGACCAGCAGCATTGACTTCGTTGGGCATTTTAACAGGACTTTAATAAAAAAAGAGCTTAAACCAAAAGTGAAAATGCTTAAATTGGTAGAATAGTAAATAAACTAGTGTAATTCAAACGTAATATAGATGTACAAAAGGTCTGGGGACGGAACCCTCAACTGCCGGAGGCTATGGAGGTCTGGGAGCTTTTTTGTTGAAAAAAGCTATTTAAATGCCATTGGATTACATTTCGCATGTGTTGGAGCCATTTGAAAGAACTAGATTTTTACCATGTAACAGCCAATTACAAAAATTAAATTGTTCAATTCTCCTCTTACTTACAACTTAAGTCCAAAGCGCGTTTTAAAAGCTACTCGAAGATTTTCAATAAATACTCGAGAATTACAATAAATAATAATCCATTTGAAGATTTTCCTTTGACATTTTTGTTTTGTCATAAAAACAATCAGTTGTAGTAATTTTTCTTTTTCTTATTACCAATTAAAACAAAACTTTCCGCTTGGGTCAAAATCCTACAGCCGAATTCTCATCAATTTAAGTATTTTTGTCGCTTGGCAATAAAAAATTACTACTACTGTAGGAGTACATGTACAACCACGGGGCCCAGGTCCCTCAAATCAAATTTAATCATTTGCAAATGAGCATTTCCACTCGCTAATTTTTTCAAAAGTTTACATCGCGTAAAAACTGGCGAGGTGAAGGAGCATTGTCATTGAAAAACGGTACAATAGATGGTTACGGCCTACTAACCATTGCCCGGGCCGGATTCGCGTGGGGCCTCTGACTTTGGAGATTTTTTGCATTATCTTCCAGCCAAATATACTGTAGGTGAAGACCAAAAAAAAATCTTACATTTGAGCGCGGGGCCTCTGGCACTGCGGCAAATGGCAAATCCGACCCTCGTTATGCATTAAGTTCATAAAACGGTTAGGTAAGGGCCTAAGGTAGCAAATTTCAGGACAAAAACCCTTAATATCAGCCGGGTTATATATTTATATTGGTTGGCAAAAACTGAATTGAGGGGCTCCGTGGTCGTCAATATTTTTGTTATTTACTGTTTACATGCGAAAAATACAAGGAACTGAAACTGAAGAAACAATATGCTTTTTTGTCACATTTTTATCATTGGTGGCATTTCAATTTGGGGGGGGGCCGGACCCCCTCTGGCTACGCTTATGATAGGTAGTGCAATTGCAAGATGATCCCAAAATATAGAAATGAATTTCTCTGAAACACTCTGCAATTTTTTTCATTAACTAAAATAAGTGGAGGTGTATAACCTTTTGTCCAGAATAAAAAATGTTCAAAACATAGGCATTTTCTCCGGTTTTACATATTTAGAGGATAGAATCTTCTATTGAAACGGTAGACTAAAGTCAGATTCTCGGTCGGGTCAAATCTAAACACTAAAAAAATTGGCATCCACAGCTTCTTAGTAGCGTTAAAAGGGAATTTGCTTGTAAACCTCCACCGTTTAGGGCTATATAAATTGCTGCTTGACTCGAAGAGCAAAAGGTCCCTTTGCAGTCTCCTGGCCGAGACAGCTGAGTTAATAAAGATGTAATTGCAATATTATTTACGCTAAAGTTGTTGTGGAAGCATTATGAGTGTGACGGAACACAAGAAAGGATCGGGCTTGCAGTTATACGCGTAAAGTATGCAACTGAGGAGGTAAATAACCTAACTATATTTCAAATATTCATTTGATTGCTTTTGTTTTATTTCTTCGATATACGGCTGTTTCAATGTTAGGCAATAAGCAGGCGTAACATAATGTGAACTGTTGCTCTATACGTAACATGTGAATGGAAAACAAAAAGATGAGATCGTTTCATGTGTTGAGTTCTTCAAAGTAAATTTCAGCTTTGCTTTAAACCTCAATAAAAGGATGGTTTCGCAAAAAATAAACAAACTAAAAACTTATCAATAAAGTTTGGAATTGAATCGGAGTTCACTTCTTCAGTTGCATCCATAACTGCAAGCCCATTCTACGTTCATGCATTTGGAATCAGCTAAGTCGGTAAACATGCCGTAGCCTAATTACGTTAAATTGCACAATATTTCTCCGCAACTTTTCTAGCTTTCTGACACCACTAAACACCTTTCATTCTAAACAAATGTTCACCAAATAACTTTATAGAAACTATGTAGGCAGAATAGTCTCAGCAAGCAAAAAAGCTAATTTTTGATATACACTTGATCAGAACCCATCAATTAAGGCAGGGGCGTCCAACAAGTGGCCCGCCAAAGGCTTAAAGTGGCCCGCGCCAAAGGTTTCTGCATCGGTTGGTTGATTGATACTTCCGCGCTGACGCTGTAAGTTGCAGAAACGAGTCCTTGAATTTCTTTTGTACTTGCTTTTAGGAGAATCCCACAAAATCCATCGGAATAACCTTTTTTTTGTGTGTGTGTTTACTTGCTTTTTGGCAGAAAAAAACGATCAAAACCTGAGGGAAGACCTTTTTTTTTGGTCTTCACCTAGTTTTTGGCAGAAAAAAAACGATCAAATCTGAGTGAAGACCTTTTTTTTTCGGAGATCACCACGAAATCCATCGGAAGACTTTAGTTTGCGAAGAAGAAGATAAAGACTAAATTTTGGCCCACGAAACTTTTGGAACAGCAAATTTGGCCCGCGACTGAAAAAAGTTGGACGCCCCTGA
This sequence comes from Trididemnum nubilum, assembly GCA_963965965.1. Classification (NCBI taxonomy): domain Eukaryota; kingdom Metazoa; phylum Chordata; class Ascidiacea; order Aplousobranchia; family Didemnidae; genus Trididemnum; species Trididemnum nubilum. The sequence goes on along the minus strand of OZ014482.1, from coordinate 20,674,770 downwards.
ATTAAGGCTACATCGCTGAATGAAATATAAACATACATAACACTTTAAACCTTGCGAATTAAAATTAAACGAGGTCTGAAGGCAAAATCAATGGGTATATCTAAAGTTAGGCAAATCGCAGAAGACTAGATTGGCGTCGATTCCATCCTTCTTGACCAAGCCGTTCCACAGATAATCTACTTCAACCACGACGTCGGGCCGGTAGGGGCCACTCTGATTTTAATTTTATTGGCAACCCAGGCCTTGACAGCACTGGCGACGCCATCCCAGTTCTAACCTAAAGCAACGCCGCATTCAGCTACTGCATTGAGCCGCTTCGCTGCTCTCTAATCAGCTTGATCTTGTCAGTAGAACAGATTCGAGCTGGAAAAAAAGAGAACAAAATACAGTAGCCTAGGTAACAAACGTTTAAGAACAAGTAAAAGTAAGGCTAGTAGGCCATTGTTGGCAACTCAGTTGGAAAAATTCATTCTAGGAATCTAGGGTCACAAAACACTGTAACCAAATACAACAAACTCGGGTACTGGTAGTCTTATTCTCAGTCTGACTTCATAGCCTAGTAATAAAAGCCTTATTACTACGCTAGGCTATGACTTAGATTGAAATGTATCTAATACCTTGATTTTTACTAAGATCGCTAGGCTGCCAAACAGGGACAATACCAAAAGGTGAAAAAGTAGGAAAAGGCGGAAATCGTGCTAAAGGGCGGTTAGGGTTGGCAACCGCTTTTTCCTACTTTTCTGCCTTTTAGTCATGTCCGCCAAACAGCCTTTTCTTTGTAGCAGCTCGGATCTGTTGTGCCAATAAGATCAAAGTGATTAGTGTGCAGCGAAGCAACTCAATGCAGTAGCCTAATCGCGGCATTGCGTTACGTTAGAACTGGGATGGCGTCGCTAATGCTATCAACGTCAGAGTTGCCAGTATAAATTGTAACATTAAAGGCCTCTACATCGTGTTTGAAGTAGAATAACTCTGGAACGGCTGGGTCACGAAAAAAGAAGCACTACCATTGATTTTGCCTTCAGTCCTCGTTTAAGCAATAGCTATACTAACCATCTCTTTGTTGATGCAAAGGACACATCCATATCACCTTTTCGACCTTCACAACACTGACACCAACCGAGCCAAGTCAAGTGACCGCGAACAAACTGTCCGCGAACCAACCGTTTCGTCGCAGTGATTTCGCCACTAAGTTGAGGGTTTGGGCAAGATGGCTCTGGGGATAGTAAAATGTTTTTAGGATCGCCCGTCTCAGCCAATCGGCGTTGTTCACGGTCAGTTGTCGTAGACCCCACACCACCGCATGATACCAACGCGCGCATGCATCGCATTCAACCTAATAAACAATACCAATAAAAAAACATTAACGGTGGTAAGTGAAAAGTCGACTTTCAAACGGTAATGCAAAGCAATTCCAAAAAACAGATTTCTCACGAAGCAGTTATTAAACAGTGAACACACAATTACACGTCATTTACAGGGACCAGTACTAAAATCATTAGAAATCTGATGCTAGAATACGTTCTTTTTCGGAGATTTTTGATGTGACATTTGGACTAATGTACGATCCAAGAAATTGTTGATTCAAAAGCACTGTTGATTTACGTGCAAGATCTTTTTTTCCAGTAAATTCGATGGTGAATTAAATTCGTCACGTACGTATCATTTACTGCTGTTACTGCGCGATGGAATCGTGGAGAACATTTGCCAATATTCCCGTTCAGGAACTGAATCACAGGGTCAGGGGTACTACAAGAAGAGTTAACCTGTAGTGTATAGACAAAATAGGTTGCGGCCGTAAAGTTGGGAAGGTTCATATGGTTCGGAACGACATAATCCAGTTTCCTCCAAAGACATAGAAAACCATCTCATTTTGCATAGACATGCAAGTATTGCATTTCTAGATGTTATAAAAAAAAAAGATCAATTTCGCCAATGTGAAGAAATCCCATCGGCGAGCAAGTAAACTACGGCCAGAATCAATAAGTGCCAGTTCATTGCCAAAAACGTCGGCATGTTCACGGGCCCAGTACATCGCAAACTACACCATCGACTTATCACAGAGAAGTCCAGGGACAAACTTTTTGCAATACTTCAATACTTCCTCAGGAAGTCAGGGAAACATACCCATTCTTTCCTTCCCGATCTTCCGTCGAGACACATCCAGCAGTCGTTCTCCATGTTTTCTGCGTGCAAAACATTTTCTAAGTTTAACTCTAAATTCAAATGTAACGTTTCCAACAGCTCAATGCCGCAACGCAAGTTTAGATGTTTAACTGATGGGATATAGAGTATTAGCAACAAATGCCAAAACAAACTTATTTAGTGTTTAAGCAAACTTTCGAAACGAAATGACGGCAAAACATTCCTTTGCCCAAAAATTACTTTTCGATATCACCGGATTAAGTCAAGTTCACCGCTGGTTTGTTCTACATTTTTCGCAGCATATAGCTTTGGCAAAGAGTTAAAATATCTGGTACTATCCGTAGATTAGTTTCGATTTTGCAATTCGCATTTTTAGCTCAGTCAATGCTTATTTGCTTACTATCGAAAGCAGTTAAATGTATTTGCATTACAACAATTAATTTTCTGAATTCCCTACGCAACAAACAGATTTGAATCGCAAACTACACCATAAGTTTATTTTTCGTAACGTACTTTATAGTTGGTTTGATGTTTTATATAGTTGTTCATATATTCTACAGTCCCTCTTTCAAAACATTTTTAAAATATGGTTTTGCAATTCTTTACAAAATCAACAACAGAAAACAGTCCGAATCGTAAAAATCAAACAATTTTCGCCTTTTACTTTTTTTTTTAGTCTTCGTAAGCTTGGTTCATTACTTTTAAATGATACATTGTTCTCCGCACGATTAGCGCTTAAGGCCTACAGTTTTTAGTACAAAAAGCGCTAATGCAGGCTCGAAATGCGATTTGGCGCATTTGTAGTGGATCCGAAATTACTCTGTTTAAACGCCCTATCACATTATACCAATAATTTAATTTCGTTTTCTCATTTTTACAATGCGTCCTATTCTATTTACCTGATGTAGCCAATATTCGGCATGCATATCGTAATCTGAGCTATTGCAAGTATGGTTGAGTGTTTCCAAAGCAGACTTGCATTGGAAATTTTGAAAACTCGCTCAGCAAATTTCTCACAATCTATAAAACAGAAACCTTTTTGGATATGCAATCATCCATTATCCTCTCAATACAGGCATGAGAGCATTGATCTACTGCTACAAGGACTTGATAGGTCTGCAACCATAAACGGCTAAAGGCCTGCCATTTTCAGTCAGGAGTCTTAACCATAGTTGGACGATTTTCATCGCCGTTTCATGTACAGTTTGCATAACAACATAATATTTTAAAATAGGTCTAAACAACATCGGAAAATATCTGGATGAGTGAAAGACTAAAACAGTTTTCTATGTACTTAATTTTTCATCCCTGTCTATTAGCCCACTTGGTCCCCTGTCCAGAGTTTTTTTTTTTTTTCCGGGTTACCTTGGTCACAATTGCGATTATGTTTCACAATCCTATTTTGATTTTAACTTTATGGGCTAGTTTACTCAGATTTTGAATTTCGGTTTACAGGCAAGCTTAGTTTAGTTTTTGAATTTCGGTTTGCAGACAAGCTTAGTTTGGTTTTTGAATTTCGGTTTAAACGTCAGCTCTGCCGATGAGCGTTGGTATTACGCGAAACTCGAGTCCAGAGCAGTACGTGGAAAAAAAAAAAAAAAATTGGGTCTGCCTTTTTAGCAGCTGAAGTTACGAGATGAAGACGTTAGCCTATACCGATAGCTTGGTTATTCAAATTTACCGGTTGAGTTAGCCTAATTCAGGGATCAAAATTCTTTGCATTGTGTCGACTCCTCTTCACACTGATGATGAAGTCAGTTGACTTCGAAACACGGGAATGCTCCCGCGATGGGGGCTCCGCCTCACCTGCGTCACTAGGGGTTGAAATGATTATCCATTTCGACGCGGAGACAGCATTAAGGTGTTGTCAAATGAAGTAGGATTGTAAGACAAGATGTCTCTGTGAACTATTAAATTAGTTCTGCCTATTTCACTTCAGGAATAATAAAACAGTTTTGTTTTTCAAAAACAATCCAACTTTAAAAAAACAATTAAATCTGTTGTTGTTACCAGGCCAATCAAAGTAATTAATTTTGGGGGGGCGCTCTGCATCATGACCAGTGATCACGCTACATCTTAGTTACCTCCAACATATATATTCCGCAATTTCAGCCGTCTTGCTGCTGTGGGTACGATATTATCACCGGCTGCCAATTTACTTCCTTCAGCTCCTCGTCAATAGACCTTAATTGCAGAAAATTACTGAAAATTGACAAATTGAATAACATCAGCCAGAAAAAATAAATTTTCTCGTAAAACGAGTAGAAATAAGATACAGTGTGCTTTATCAGTCCGATGCTTTAAAAATGTTACTCTACAACAATCAACCGAAATTTTTCTATTTTCTTTCTCCTATGATTTAAACAATAAAGCAGAAGTTTTATAATAATAACTCTATGCTATTCTTAGGCCTTGAGAGTTTAAGCCATGCTACTACTTTTGAAGCAACATTCGACCTTGAAAATTAATAAATCCTTGCAAAAACTTGAGCCGCAACATATATATTAGAGTTTACCTGAAAGCGACAGACGCACTTGCAGAATTCTCCAATTAGATCTAAACGGATCTACCACTGCAATGTGTTTCGATGGTAGATGTATGTACTAAATAAAACAAACAAGAACATTACCACAAATTTACTGTAAATATTATAAAATACGTACACTATCACGCGTACTAAAACCTTGTGTTTAAATAACAACAGCACAAGTCCCAAAAATCATTGGTCACACAATCTAGCTCATGTTTAATAGTTTCAACTAGCTTCGCTTTGGTATTGAGCACTATTTGTAGGTGCTGTGAAAATCACACACATGTAATCTAAATTTTTACGATTAAAAACAGTAAAGCCTGATTCAAAATAGAAAAATTTTTAAACGTTTCGGACTTGGCTATGTCCATCATCAGTAAAAATAAAATCTTATTCAAATAGAAATAAAATATTTTTCAAATTTTTTTGATGATGAACATAGCTAAGTCCGAAACGTTAAAAAATTTTGGTAGTTTAAATTTACTTTGGATAAATTTAAAATTAGGGCTTTACTGTTTTTAATAAAATTAAATAAAACTGCCATGCAATCAGTACTGTAAATTTGTATGCTTTTTATAGCAATGCATCCATACTGTTAGAACCGAATTTTAGAAAGGCCAATAGATTTACTGGATGGTAAAAAAAAAAGGTTACAGTATAAATAGATTGAAAAGTACTGCTGTAGCTTTCGACTATTAAGTTTTTTTGTGAATTGTGTGAAAAATTCTCTCAACATATTATTAAACGAAGTTGCCAACATTCGATAGACCATAGGTTCTCATAGTGCTCCGAACAGAGCCCCAGGGCCCCACTAGAGAAACCCAGGGGTTCTGCAAGGCATTCGTTTACATTTTTGTTTTTACTTGGAAATTTATTGCGGGCTCCATAAATAATGGTCAACCTCTTCAAGGGCTCCATAACACCAAAAGTTGAGAACTCCTGCAATAGGCAATAATACTACAATAAAAACTTCTGTTTTAATTTACATTCTTACCATGAAATTTATTCAATGTATAAATATCGGCGATCGATTGTGCACTGACAAAATTTTCAATGGTAATGACTTCTGCCAGTTGATTTCGAAGAACAATTGTCATTGCAGGAAACAGCATCTTTTGCAAATAGAATAATGTTACAAATTTTAAACACAGTAATATCTGCTGTCAAATTTTGAAATTAAAATCATCTATATGAATTTTTGTTGGATGTAGGGGCTACTTATTTAGTACTTTTGTTACAGAGGATACCATGGATGTACAACAGTTCTAATAAAATAAATCATTTTAAACAAAGCATGGTCAAGAAAAGATGGGTTTGGTGGTATCTAACAATAATGTGAATGTGGCTTTATCCAAACTGGAAGACACCATTACAAAACACATTATTTCCAAATGCCTAATGCTGACCTTAAGTCTTCTCCCACCATCTCTGACAGCAATAACCTGATACAATAGCCTCAACCTAATGAACATCAATTTTTAATATGTTGCTTAAAAGGTAGGCAAAAGAAGATCTCACAAGCTCACGGATAATGATAAGGATTTTTCTTTTGCAATGAAGTGCAATTAGTTATTCTTAGACAGCTCGTTGAGTGTTGCAAAATCACACGTTACTCTTTTACACTGTTATAATCACCTCATAAAACTCCAACACCAAACTTCTCTAACGAATACAAAACAGCATTTCACTATTTATTCCAGTACTCACAGGCGTCGATTCTTTGTGGATTAAGCAAATTTCGAGGGGCAAAATGTTTTTGAGAAGTTTGGTTAAACTTAATAATTCTATTTCAGTCCGGAATTTTGCCCCCAAATTCAGGTAAAGACCAAAAAAAAGTCTTTGCCGTATTTTGGATCTATCTCAGTCCGTAATTTCGGATTTCTTGTTGCCAAGTGGGTATTACTTGCCAGAAAATCAAGGGGGTCAGACATATTTTGCCCCCTTCAGTGTTAGACCTGAGAGGGCACCGCCCTTCGGCCTCCCATAATTGACGCCAATGCCAGTACTTGATTAAGTGTAAATTCTTTCACAATATTTGATATAGCATTGAAATGAAATGCTTTTTCCATGTCGCATCACAAAAAAATTATCAACAAATTTTAAAACGTTTGGAAGTTTTTTAAAGCAAAAATTGAACGCATTGAAATCTGAAATGCGCTTTGCCACACATTGTAGTTGGGCTTCACAAACATACTACAAAATAGTTACAACATGATGGCATTCTTTCACGCAACTTACCGTCACTAAACATTGAAGTAGGCCCATTGGTATAGGTATAGTTGTACTTGAAGGTGTCAATGGCATATTTTCTGGAGAGCAGTCTCTATTTGTTGGTCACAGGTCAATGTTACCAGTGCCACTAAGCTGTTTTTTGTTTCAGAAAAATGCGATTTGTTCAGTGTTGGATCAAGGGAAAATATTTTACAACAATATATGATATGATAAAAATTTAGTAGTTTTAGTGAAGTCTACAAATTTGTAGAAGTAATGAAACTTGAGCAATTTTGTGATTTTGCAAAACAAAGTAACCATTTTAATGTGATTTCGATGACATTTCTCACTTTTTTAAAACCATTTGAAAGTTAAATTATAATGATACTTAAAACCAAAACTTATTTGAAAAAATCAAACTTTTGTATTGTGTTCCCTCTAAGTTTTCCTCTACTGAGTAGGTGCCGGAAAAAGTGCGAAAGTGTCCAAAAGTTTTCACGAAAATGCCTTAGTTTTATCTTTGTGATGCTACAAAATACCGATCTCCAAAAAGAAAAAAAAAGGTCATCGTGCCGTGCTGCAAACCGATTTTTTCTGCGATTTGGCAAGCGATCTCAAAAAAAAAGGTCATCGTGCTGCAGATCCGATACTTTCTGCAATTTTTCAGGCTCTGACGAAAAACAAACGCTGAAATTAAACCTCGTTTCACGCTTGTGAAGATAAAAAACACTGGAATTAAATGCTGTTTTGCACTTGTGAAAAATGTGTGCAAAAATACCGAAAAATTCTTCGCACTTCTTTGCGCTTAGAGGAAACACTGCTCTTGCATACTTTTTGTGCAACCGACTCGCTTCAATGAGGTAGTTTTCAGATTGATCTGGCAGCATTTTCATTTTACATGCAAATAGTGATTTTTTTTCGGTCAAAAAAGACCATACAAACTACTGTAACTTCAAGGGTATACAATTTTGCATAAAATTGTGATATTTGATCATAGTAGGTAACTTATTCTACAATTTTTCTAGCCTCATTTTGCAAAATAGGCTACATAGTTTTTTTAAGTACTGCTACAGTAAGTTTTTTAACTTGAGCTCCAAGGCCTAATTAAACCATAGCACAGATGCAAGTGGAAAACAGCATGTGGCTGTTAATACCTTTTAAATTTAAATTTTAATACTGTAAAGCTTAAAGATACGCTCAAGACACAAAGCAACCAAAATGTGACGTCATCAACAACTCGCAAAGGGTCAAACTTTTGTAAGCAGTTGCTCAACTTCTCTTGATTGTAGGCTTATTAATTTGAATAAGAATTATTGAATAGGATACTCAATCTAAAAGGATACTGTATTAATACTAAATGACTGACAGGATTTGTAGAGTTGCACTTGAAGTTTGTTTGGAAATGACATACAGTAAACTGGTAAACAGTAGGCCTATATTTACTATATATGATTTGCATAGTATCCAGTATCAGTGCCAATAGAATTTTGGCATTGTTAGATGCAGGATAGCCTTAGGCTACCCAACTTAAGCTGGCCAAGTTAGTAGGCCTACAGTATTTTACTTTGTTAGCCTTTAGGAAAACTAAATACAATGCCAGGCTAAGTTTGAATATCATCAACTATATTTAGGCAGCTAAGGCTGTAATTTGTTCTAATTTCTCATAACAATACTTGATCTTTCAACAGAATTTGAACAGGTCATTATCATTGCTTTGGTACCCTTTTTGAGCTGACTTTGAGATGTTGAGTTTGTTGCTGTCAGTAGGAGTCCACTGCAGAAATTAAATAAGCCGACTATTATTTTTATGTATTTTCTTTTATTTAATTATAATACTCACTTTACCGGTATTAATAAAATTTTGATTTAGGGGTTAAATTCCAACTTTGCACAGAACTATTAATATGCAAATAAATAACTGAACACAATTTCAGAGGCTGACTTTTTCTCAAACTAACTGCAAAAACTTCACTACCAGTATATACATAATTGATGACAAATTTAACTTTCAGATTCACTTATAACATTGGCAATGGGAATTAGAGATGTCCATTTCAGAACAATTATGTATTCTAGAATAATTCAGAACCTTTATTTTTTCAAATCCAGAATTCCAAATTCTTAACCGAATCCTAAATCTTTAAAATGGCTGTCAGTACTATTTTGATATCAATTCAGCACGTAACTGCTCAACTACTGCAAAACAAAAAAAGTCCAACATTTTGTTTCATTTTTATTGAATGTATAGCCAGTAAAAGGATTCCAGCACTATAAATCTCATGACAATGGGATATTCTCATTCTGCAATGCTTCATCAGTTTCTGTGAATTTTTTGTTTTAATTTTAACCGTCATTTCTAGTCGATTTTAGGGAAAGAAAACAGGCCCGCAAAGAGGGGGGCTTAGCCCTCCAAAAGAAAATCAGTTAATAATACGTGTGTAGTGTATATATACTGGCATATATATTAATTTGCTCCCCCTCTTAAAATAATTTTGCCCCCACTAAGCACTTGCTTCTAGTTGCTGGCCTGAAGAAACCGAAGCATGTACAAGCAGTGGCGTTTCAGGGTCTAAAAGGAGGCACGACCCTCTTAAATCTTACAAACAGAGGAAAAAATAAACTCCAAAACATGTACAAACAGTACATTCCACACTCATGGCCTCGCTCAATTTTTTTCCTTGCTATGCCAGTGTTTAAAAGGATTTCAATAAAGCTTTATTGCATGCAGAATATTCAAGGCTCCAACATGTAAGCCCATTAATCAAGACCGCAAGTGTGTGCCTGCATAGTAATCAAGACATGCGATTAGACCACATGCAGCAGTATAGTGCAGTGTGTGTTGATATTTACATACATGCAGAAGCGCAACGTCTGAAATAATTTATCGCTTGCAGTTTTTCTTCACACCTAAACCGAATCCTAAAAACAGAACCGGTTCAAAATAGGATCCAGTTCCGTAGGATTCGATATTCTGAAATGGACATCCCTAACGGGAATCTTCACAAACAGCTCTAACCAGCTAAGACAAACAACTGTTTAAGCTCAATCCAGAATCCTGTACCCTGGTACCACTACCATAACAATTAACATGTTTAATTTGTTTCGGTATTAAGGCAACTAGTACTATAAACTCTTTCCTTCACGATTATGATGTGATAGCATACCAGTACTAGGCCTACAATAACCAGGGTTGCCACAGAAATTGCAAAATCAAATTCCAGGACTTTCCAGGACTTTTTTAGGTCATTTTCCAGGACTTTTCCAGGACTGTTTAAGATTTTTTTTTCAGGACTTAAAATTTAATTTTGACTATTACTCTCATGCACCTACTCTTTTGTACTTGTGATTGACAAAAAATTTTGATGTAACGCATTTGCATTCCTAGTACTGACCACTATCCAGGTGCAAAGCCAAAAAATTGCAACGAAAGGGTTGTGGTTTTTGGTGTGCGGGCAACCCCCAGCCACCGTAAGCCATAGGGGGTCTGGGGGCAACGCCCCCAGCATTCCAAAATTTTGCAATTTTTTTTCAATAATAACTTAATTTTAGACCTAGTTAAGTAAAAATTATTGCTTTTAAAACGTGGCATAGAAATTAACACTGCAAAAACATGATTAAACTGGTTGCATAAATGGGCTACATGATGTGGGTGAAAGATAGAGCTTGATCGTGTGGGGGCAGCCCCCAGTCGCCGTAAGCCATAGGGGGTCTGGGGGCAACGCCCCCAGCATTCCAAAATTTTGCAATTTTTTTTCAATAATAACTTAATTTTAGACCTAGTTTAGTAAAAATTATTGCTTTTAAAACGTGGCATAGAAATTAGCACTGCAAAAACATGATTAAACTGGTTGCATGAATGGGCTACAGGATGTGGGTGAAAGATAGAGCTCGATCGATATGACTTGTTAGGCCGATACCAATATATAACTCTTAAACTAGATACCAAATTTTGTCTATATTTTTCACTTGACTTTGCACGAAAAGCTTCAGTAGTCCTCCTCCAAAGAAAGATTATTGCAAACACAAGTCATACTAAGCAAATCAACACAAGAACACTTGTGCTTGCTCTAAAAAAATATACTGTTTAAGGTAATTGCGCTTAGCCGATATTTTATCAGCGGTAGATAGCCGATACGATATTCCGGCTTGGCACTGATATCGGGCAAAATATATCAGCCGAGCGATAGATATATCAGTCGAGCTCTAGTATATCAGTAAAACTTCAGTCCTAGCTTTATTTCCATGCAGTGAACTATAAAATTTTATTGTTTGAAAAACACAGAGCTTATTTGAACGCCAGGGTGCAAACAAAAAAACTCTACCCAAGCCCTAACCCCAACCTTAAACTAAACCCAAACCGTAATCCTAGCTCTAACCCTAACGTTAATCCTAACCCAAACTCAAAATATAAACTTCAACTAACCACTAACGTTAATAATTTACAAAATAAGAGTATTTGAGCAAATAAGCACCCACTTTTGCTCTCTTATTCTCTAAAAGCAGAGCTCATTTTGCATGCTAGAGTGCAAATAGGCACCTCCTTTGAAAAAACTCCCAATTATTAATTATTCCAAATCGTCTGTATTTTATAATGCTAGATAAACATATAATTTGGGAGGAGAGGCTAATGAAACGAGATTTGAGAGAGTTGATTGGTAATTAACAGAATTAAATACTGAATAGACCCCTTATAATTGTCTTACAAAGCCTACGTTAAGCATTTTGCATCAAGCGATCGAATTAATTGTTTATTTTTAGCCATTTTTAGTTAGTTAGTTGTGACTGGTTTCTTGTTGACCAATACTAGCCGTTCCCAAAATCATGTTCCAAAAGTGACTTTAAATTACTTTACTATCCATACTACAGCAAAAAAATGCCTCAGAATTATAGTGCAATAAACGTTGTATTTTTCTTATTGCACGTTTTGGTCTGTGGGCCAATGGAGAGCAATAGCCCGCTATGCTACTGCTACTACAGTATCGCATTGCAATAAATTAATGCCCATGAATTCACTCTTCCTAATAATATTCAATAATTTATACATAATGTATTGCAAAGTGCAAATTTTGGCTAATTGGAGGAAGTGCTTATTTGCGCTCTAGTAAGATTGCTTAAAATGAACAGTAAGAACTAGTAAGAACTGCTTAAAACCAATAAGAAAGCAAAAAGCAGAGGATTGGGCTCATATTACTGTTAGGCTAGATCTAGGGTTGCAGTTTGAGTTAGATTTAGAGTTGAGTTAGGGCTAGGATTGCAATTTTTTGTTTGTGCACCCGCATACAAATAAGCTCTGTCTTTTTACAATACAATAAAGCTTTTCAAACCAACTTCACAATGCAAATTATTTCAACAATAAATAGCTTTGTACAATTACAAGGTACCAGTTATAATAAAAAAAAAACAACTTCACATTCTGTCCTGGAAAATCACGGGAAAACTCTATAAACATTTTCCAGGACTTACAAACAAAATTCAAGGACTTTCAAGGACTTTCCAGGATAGCAAAAAAAATCCAGGACTTTCCAGGACTTTTCCAGGATGTGGCAACCCTGAATAACACAAACTCAACCTTCCTCACATTCGAGTACATTATGACAAAACATAGTCTATGATAGCTCTAATGAGTAATACAGAATACCACTTCAAAACTAAAGCATACAACGCTTCCTGCAAATTGAATCCAATGAAAAAGCAGGTTATCATAGCTGGCCTGATGTATGAAGCAAACATTAGCAATTGCAAAGGCTGGCAACCTTTGAGAGTGACGTTAGTTATGGGCGACCACTCACAAAATGCAAAAGTTGGCGACATTTCAGATTTGCCAACCTTTGCTTCACATACAAACTTGTCTTCAAACAGCGGTATTGGCAGTATTAGAGTGTGTTTTTTCCAAGATTTAAAAATAAGGGTAATTGGGTGGGGGTCAATCTCTGACTCAACTTGAGGCTTACATTAATGCAATAATCTAGTAGCCTAGCTTACTACATGAGTTGTAACTCATCGACACTGTTTAATATCCTTCTGCTGTTTTTTGTTTTTTCTTCTTCATCGTTAATGATATTAGCATGTCATGCTTACTATCTTCAGTTGTTAGCTAACCCTCACTCTGCAGTGTCTCTGTTTGTAGAATGCGACTTTTTGTTGTTGTTTGTTTTGTTTTACATTGTTTGTGGTTAATATTTGGTTGGGTAATCTTACATTTGTGAGGAGTAGGGTAATCTTATTACTGTGGTTGTGCTAAGTTAGTTCGTGGCTGGGTTGAGTAAACCTTACTTGTGTGGTACCACATGCTAGCACTGCTGTGCTTCTGACTTGCCTGTTTTTGTCATGCGCTATTTGCTTGCTAAAATTTCTGTTCTGCCTTGTGTTGTTTGTTTGCTTCAATTTGTCCTGTTTGATCTTCAATGTTAACGGACTTTGAACATTAGGAACACGGCAAAGAGTTGATGCTGTTTGTACTAAAAGTACTTATATCTTAAAACATTAAAATAGAAACAAAGTAAGGGTATAATATTCTCTATGGTTGATTTTTATATTGTATTTCGGCTTTTATCTGTGCACGTTCTTAGGCACACACTTCTTTTGTGACATTATATATCTATATATATTGCTTCACATCCAGCGTAAACACACCTTTAGTGTTTAAAGGACTTTACCTTGGCTAGAACTCCAACTAATCACAATAGGCTAACCTCTTAAAGCACCGGTACCGTAATTCACTAAGCAATGAGTCGCACATGCATTTAGCTCGTGCTCTCCCTATGATTTTTATATGAACACGTCATAAGTTGTTTGACGTCATTATAAAATTTGCATAGACAAAGCAGATGTGTTTATTGATGCAATTTTTATTTCCAAATTTGGTAATTGCAGATTTATATGAGTGCATGTTTAGAATTTCAATGATTTTAAACTTGCTGCCAATTTTTGTTTCCAAATTTTAATTGCAGTTTTATATCATTGCATGTTTAAATATGTGTTATTCGATTCGCCTGATGAGACCCTTGAGCAAAGTCGAAACGCGTCGCAATAGCTCAATCGCACTGTATATTACAATAATAAATTGTGCAGATGAATAACTTATGCTTCTAAATGCTGGCCGTAAAGATGGCGTAAGCTACTGGTCGAAACAAGAAAACCTATAGTTTTACTTTTAGATTGACAATCATTGAATGAAATTTTAATGATTCTAATTTGCTGCTAATCTTTAGTTACGTGTTCATTTACTAAGCAATGTGTCGCACATGCATTTAGCTCGTGCTCTCCCTGTGATTTTTATATGAACATGTCATAAGTTGTTTATCGTAATTAAGTTTTTGATAATGATATCGTAGGAATCAAAGAAAATACATTTTTCAAAAGTAACAGTGTCTAAATTGGACATATAGCCTAAAACTTATATTTTTGGTCATCATCAGATCATCTACTAATACAATCTCAGAATCTGTAGGCCTAATCATTTAATGTGAATATTTTTGTTTTTCCACCCTGAAGCGTGTTTATTCCAGAATGAGTCTGATTACACCTGCAAAAGCATTCTATTTCCTACTGGTACAGTATCATCTAATACTAATAGGCTATTTTACTGAGTGTACCATACCAAATGTGGCGCATTTCAAATTTGGTAAATGATAGGTATTATTAATATGCATCAATCCTCAATGCATGATCTGTGATGACAACAATCCTCACTTACCACCAAAAAGGTGGCAGGTGATAAAAACAACAATTTCTGCAGTTTTAAAACACATCTGACTTAATAATTTTCATGCTAATTAAGTTAATTAAAACATTCATATTCATTTAAAACTTTAGGGGTCTACAAAATATCTTCTTTTCATGTATTCATAATACTTTCTCAAAAGCAAATAAAATGTCATTAGAAAGTTAATATTGCCAATTAGCAGGATCACCTGTCAATAAAACAGCCATCCAATTATTGGTTTTAACAATCGCCACCTTTTTGATGGTAGTTGCCAAGCGCTCACTGCCAATGCTCAACTGCCAACTGCCAATGCACAACTGCCAACTGCCAACTGCCAATGCTCAACTGCCAATGCCAACTGCCAACAAAATTGGCAGTTGCTAAAACGCCAATTTCGATTGGCAGTGCCAACTGCCAACAAAATTGGCAGTTGTTAAAACGCCAACTACCATTGGCAGTTGAAACTGCCAATCGAAATTGGCGCCAATTTTGGTCACTACCCCGCCTCCTTGTTTAAGGCCGAATTGCAAGAGTAGCAAAAACTATATTGTGGACATGGATCTGCAGTTTATGTTAGTTTAAACTGAACCCTTTCAGCAAAGCGTTTCTTGAACCAGCTAATGGATGAGAAGAATATGAGGTAAAAATATATAAGCAAATAGTTCTAATAACTAGATGGGAGTTTGCCAGCAAACCCAGTGAACTACCGACTCGTAACTAATGTTGCGACGCTCGAAAGAACTTTTTGTCTAGCGTAAAATCAGCAGTTACTCAAAAATATCTGATTATGGAACCTCCAGAAAAGTAGAGTCAAAATTTTTGTATGTTAAATATCTCCTGATATCATAAAACACTGGCACCCTAGCTTGAGCCGTTCAAAAATTGATTTTTGGGGGTCAATTTGGGGGGTCCCTGGGAGGGTGGCACCCCCAAACTATGTCAAAATATTTGTTTGTTAAATATCTGCTGATATCAAAACAGACTGGCACCCACGTTGAGGTATTCAAAAAATTGATTGTTGTGGGGTTCATTTGGGGAGTCCCCGAGGGGGTGACACCCCCAAACTATGTCAAAGTATTTGTCTGTTAAATATCTGCTGATATCATAACAGACTGGCACCCTAAGTTAAGCCGTTCAAAAAATTGATTTTTGGGGGGTCCATTTGGGGAGTCCCCATGTAGGTAGGCACCCCCAAACTACATCGAAATAATTGTGTGTTAAATATCTACTGATATCATAAAAAGGTAGAACTCTACCTTAAGTCGTTCAAAAAATTGATTTTTGGGGGTCCATTTGGGGGGTCCCCGGGGGGTGGCACCCCCCAACTATGTCAAAGTATTTGTCTGTTAAATATCTGCTGATATCATAACAGACTGGCACTCTAAGTTAAGCCGTTAAAAAAATTGATTTTTGGGGAGTCCATTTGGGGGGTCCCCGGGGGGGGGTGGCACCCCCAAACTATGTCAAAGTATTTGTCTGTTAAATATCTCCTGATATCAAAAACAACTAGCACTCTAGCTTGAGCCATTCAAAAAATTGATTTTTGGGGGGTCCATTTGGGGGTTCCCCAGGGGGGTGGCACTCCCAAACTATGTCAAAGTATTTGTCTGTTAAATATCTACTGATATCATAAAACACTGGCACTCTAAGTTAAGCCGTTCAAAAAATTGATTTTTGGGGGGTCCCCGGGGGGGGTGGCACCCCCAAACTATGTCAAAATAGTTGTATGTTAAATATCTGCTGATATCATAAAACACTGGCACTCTAGCTTGAGCCGTTCAAAAAATTGATTTTTGGGGGGTCCATTTGGGGGGTTTCCCGGGGGGGTGGCATTCCCAAACTATGTCAAAATATTTGTCTATTAAATATCTACTGATATCAAAAAAACTAGCACCCTAGCTTGAGCTATTCAAAAAATTGATTTTTGGGGCCCCATTTTGGGGGGTTCCCGGTGGAGTTGCGCCAAAAAGTTTCGGGAGAAAAAATTGCATTTGCAGCTCAACAACTTTACACAAAAAGTAGATTTCGATGTGTTGTGGTTTAGGAGAAGAAGAGCGTACAAAAATAAGGAAGAAAAAAAAGGAAAAAAAAAAGAAATAAACCTCATTGCGGTCAAAAGTGGGTTAGTTGGGATGAAAGAGTATCTTGAGACATAAAACCATATGAAATATCTTTTGCCGTACTTAAGCCGTTTTTGACTGAGACCGCTTTTTACGCCAAACTTGCGGGGCGGTTTTCGGGTTCTAAAATCGAAGTCACGTGACCTATTGCCTCGAAATTTGGTACAAACATACAACTCATTAATCTCAAACTGCTGTCCGAATTTCATGTAGCTAGACCCAACCGTTCTCGAGTTATAAGCAAAAGTCTGAAATTTCGCACTCGTTAGTTGGAAAATGGCCGAGTAAAAACAGAGGAACACGCGACGCGAGCGTCGGTCGTTCCAATAATATTGATGACCAGGGGGCCCAGGCCCGCTAAATTCAATTTTTGCCAATCAATTAAAATGCATAACCCAGCTGAAATTAAGGGTTTTTATCATAAAAGTTGCTACCTCGAGCTCTCATCTAATCTTTTTAAAAACGTAATGCAATAACAGGGCGGGATTTACCATATGGCCCAGTGCCAGGAGCCCTGCGCTCAGATGGTAAGACCTTATTTTTGGTCTACACTTATGTTTGGCAGGAATATTTTGCAAAAATTTTTAAAGTGCCAAGGGCCCCGCGCAATGTAAATCCGGCCCGGGCAATAACATGATAATTAAGCGTAAACATCTATTGTACGGTTTTCAGTAACTATTCACCTCCATTCACCTCGCTAGTTTTTACACTAAAAAATGCCATTTGGGGGGGGCCTGAGGGGTGGCACCCTCGAACTACGCCAAAATATTTGTTTAATAAATCTCTGCTGACATCATAAAACAGACTGGCACCCTAAGTTGGGCCGTAGAAAAAATTGATTTTTGGGGTTCCTTCGGGGATCCCCGGGGGCACGACACCCCCAAACTACGTCAAAATATTTGTCTGTTAAATATTTGCAGATATCAAAACAAACTGGCCCCCTAAGTTAAGCTATTTCAAAAATTGATTTTTGGGGGGTCTATTTCAGGGGGTTCCCGCGAGCGTGGTACCCCCAAACTATGTCAAAATATTTGTCTGTTAAATATCTGCTGATATCATAAAACAATGCCACCCGAAGTTAAAACGCTCAAAAAATTGATTTTTGAGGGGTCTATTTCGGGGGGTCCTCGCAAGCATGGTACCCCCAAACTATGGCAAAATATTTGTCGATTAAATATCTGCTGATATCAAAACAGACTGGCACCCTGAATTAAGCCTTTCAAAAACTTGATTTTTGGGGGTTCATCTGGGGGTCCTCGGGGGGGTGGCACCCCCAAACTATGTCAAAATATTTGTCTGTTAAATATCTACTGATATCAAAAAAACTAGCACTCTAGCTTGAGCGGTAAAAAAAATTAATTTTTGGGGGCCCCATTTTGGGGGGTTCCCGGTGGAGTTGCCAAAAAAAATTGCAGGAGAAAAAATTGCGTTTGCAGCTCAACAACTTTACACAAAAATTAGATTTCGATGTTTTGTGGTTTAGGAGAAGAAGAGCGTACAAAAATTAGGAAGGAAAAAAAACGAAAAAAAAGGAAAAAAGAAAAAAACATCATCGCGACCAAAAGTGGGTTGGTTGGGATAAAACGGTATCTTGAGACATAAAACCATATGAAATATTTTTTGCCATACTTGAGCCATTTTTGACTGAGACCGCTTTTTACGCCAAACTTGTGGGGCGGTTTTGGGGCTTTAAAACCAAAGTCACGTGACCTATTGCCTCGAAATTTGGTACAAACATACAACTCGTTAATCTCAAACTGCTGTCAAAATTTCATGTAGAACTGCTGTCAAAATTTCATGTAGCTAGACCTAACCGTTCTTGAGTTATAAGCAAAAATCTGAAATTTCGCACTCGTTAGCTGGAAAATGGCCGCGTAAAAACAAAGGAACATGTGACGCATCGGCCGTTCCAATAAGTATTGTCGAAAGTTTCTTGTTTCAACATCTCGTGACACATAAAAATTATTGTTGCGCTAAATTCAAATTTGTAGCGGAAAAAAAGCTTTAAAGAAACATGCGTCTGCTTCAGTTAATTAAATGAACTAGATAAGCAATAAATCACTTTCACTTACTATAATGCTATTTTCTGAATTTGCAGATTCTAGAAAAAGCTGCCAAATTACTGAGAAGAAAATTGCAAAATCATGCAAATACATTAGATGGTCGATTTTCCAAAAGATGTCAAGAAACATCTGTACCTGCCTTTTATATTTGAATCGCTTCTACTAGAAGGCCGAAATGCTTGCAATGACACCACCAACAGGCGTATTTCTCAAGCAACGTTATCAGTATCCCAAATTACATTTTTCAACTCCAAGAGGTGCGTAACTAACTGAATATTAATGTGTCCACAACAATTGATTAATGCGTGGATTCATTAGTCTGTCAACACTGTCTATAGTTACTGGTAGGTAGTTTGATCATTATAGATTTATAGCAGCAGCATTCTTTACATTGCCAAAAAAAGTAAACTTGAATTTAGTTGCTGTTTATATGTTTGCAGATGAAAACGACCGACATGTGGTTTCAATCAACGCCATAATAATCAAGTTGAAACACCTTTGAATTTGCATCTTGAATTTCAGCTCTACAGTGAAAGGTGCAAAGATCTCACAACGGTAATAAACAACTTACATCTATGCCCTTACAAATGTATAAAAGCTTTTGTCGAATACACTTGATAATGTTGTAATCGAGGCTTTTGAAACACATCAAGCAGCAATAGGAAGTAAGTCTTTTCTTGGCAAATGTTCTACGTGTGCATTTGACAATATCAACCACAATCCTTCCTCCTCCACTGCTTATGGCTACTTTCTTGGTAGAGCTCTTTCCATTACTCAGCATTTTGATGAGACCTGCAGTGACAGTGACAAATTGATGAATCCAGTTATCAGAGAGAAAACACCAAAGTCGCTCAAACCATTGCCATCTTTTTACAAATTCATGCAAAATTTTGTTGACCACGACAAACATTCAACAAAATTACCACTAACTTTTCTAACAACCTCATCGTTCTAGTGGAGCACATGTCCACGTTGGTGGATGAAGAAAGTGATTGGTTTAAGCATTTATGGTAAAGCTATTCCTGGATATGACCTAAAATTGGCACTCATTTTATGCAAACAAAGAATCGCTTAATGCACGTCACTGCTATGTCAAACAGATCTCTTACCTTTATCTGCGAAAAGTTCAATGGACTCAAACATCGTCTATCGTGCTATGAAAGTGATAAAAAACTTGACTAATTTTATAAGCTCATGGCAGACAGCAGTGATGACTTGAGATCAACCAATATAATATGCAATTGCTAAACAGCTGCAGTGGTCGGAATTATATCCTGATATTTCTGAGCAAAACTTTTTTGTTATGCTTGGAGGCCTTCATCTTGAAAAAGTTTCTCTGAAATTAATTGATGATAGTCTTAAACATTCCAAATGGCCTCGAATTCTAGCTAAGTCTGGTATTTTTACTTCTGGAGTGGCTGAGATACTATTATCAGCTTCACATACAACCAAAACATGTCGCTCACTTAAAATTACTTTGGCTGCCTTGCATGCACTGAAAATGAAAGCTTATGAGAAAAGGATTGACCATTTCGTTTATTACAAACTGTGGGCTGAAAATAAACTAAAAGAATCGCCAATGTTTTTTATTGGTTGCTAGTGATGGAGCTCGAAACAATGTACTCAGCTTTATGTGAGCAATATGGATTCAAAACAGGAAAATGTACTGCAAGTACTAGAAAACAATTTGTCTGTGGCTTTTTGCTTTAAATCATCTTTTTATGTTCGCTGGACATCAATTCACATTCGCAAACATTAAAGTTCAAGAACTTTCTGATTCTGGTTTAAAAACAGAATTTGCTGAAGATAAATTCGTGATAACAAAGTCTGGCAGCAAGTTTTCTACAATGGCTCTAGATCAAAGCCATGAACAAATATAATGTGTTTGTGAAAGTAAAAAAAGGGTAACTGATCTTTTCTTAAAGGATAAAGCTCTGAGGCGATGGTTGGTTGCTCAGCCTATTATCGTGGATTTGTTAAAAGATTTTCATAAAGAAATCAGTTGCAGTGAGGATAAATTTGATTGGCTTCACCACAAGAAAAGCTGTAGCTACAAAGAAAGATTTAAGGAAGAACTAAATGGATTGGTGCAAGCTTTTGAGTACAATAGAAACCCATTTGCAGACTTATCAAGGAGACTATTCACGTTATGTTTTAACCAAATGTCTGATGCTAAAGGAATTCAACAGCTTCAAAACTTGAAAAAAGATGGAATCTAAAAGTTTCAATCCTTTGTAACGTCAAGGATTTTGAAAAATGAAGATTTCCCAAAGCATATTACTAAGGTCGCCATTTATTTATTTGGAAAGACAAGAAAAATGACAAATAAGTCAAGAGAAATATGATCAAATGTGATACATCTCTTCTACAAAAAGTTTTTATAGCTAGCTATGTTTGTGGAAAAGATGCTTCAAGAGTGTTTTTTAAGCATGAGACGTCAGTATATCCATTTGCATTATCATCATTATTCATCACTGTAACTGCAAACCCACATGTTGTTTTCAATGTTTGTGCAAATAAAAAAATTTAAATTGCATCAGTCTTTGTTCGTGCAATTTTGAAACTAGAAACTCTGCGAGCATTTTGTCATCACAGTATCAAAGGAGGGACACTGCAAGAAATGTTTTTGACTTTCTAAAATTGTTAACGTAAAAATGTGTTCAAATGATGTACAAGACTTTGCTACTTACATTGGCTCTGCTCAAAATATTCGTTTTTCATAACTGCCAAACTTGTCTGCCAATTAAGGCATGCCTGTATGAAAACTGCTGTAATATTGCAAACAAAATCGCTACATTAATGTAAAAATCTAAAGCAATGGTATTTCAATGACGTCATAATGACGTAACAAGCTTCTCCAAAACAACTGGATGCCAAGCACTTCTTGGTCTTATTACAGTAATTAAAAAACATTAAAAACAACAAAAACATGGCAAAACGAGGTAAAAAATGATTCAATGACGTCATTGTGACGTTTTCGAAAATGCTAAGCAATTTTTTTTATATTATGCTGCTAAGCAACCTGAAAGTGGGCAAATAATCAATGTATAAGCAAAAGGCATTAAAATGTGACAAGAAAGGCTGAAAATTTAGTCTAGTCGAAAAAACGCGTTTACGGGTCGCGGAAAGATTTTTTTTTACTTATGTAACGATGCTCAGTATGGTTTGAAGTTTCTGACTAGGGTTGTCCCCACCCCACTTTTCCACGTCATAACAACATCATTTCCGAAAAAGTCGGCTGAATTTTTCAGCTTTGTTGACTTTTGCTTTATTCATTTTCACTTCTCTTATAATTGGACCTGAATTTCCAAACTTGGGTCACGTGGGACATGGGCAACCTTCAGATGCGCTTATGAAGTCATACAATTATCACATCACAATGCAGAAACAAAAATGCTACCAAATTTGTAAAAAGTTACCATTTTATGTGATTGTCAACAATAACTTTTGTTCTATTAAATGTAGAGCCTTGATATTGCTATTGAAAAAAGTACATGCATATTAAAAGATACTGTATGAATTTGGTTTACTTTGATTAATATTTTTAAACAATAAATTATGCTGCAAATATGACACCCATTTTGCAATATTTGTCAAATTTCAGCGTTTTGCTTGTCATCCAAGACTGAGTTTACTTCAATAATAATATTTCCTTCCACAATTCACTGCTTTTTCAAAATTTAAAAAATTATTAACGTTTTATGAAGGTGAAAAAGCTATGACGTCGTATTGATGATGTCATATGATAGTAAATAATCATAAAAACGGTCCCAAGTTTGTGCAGGTGTTGTAGTTAGGATGATATCAAGTTTTTCACGACCACACAAATGAGAGCAAAAAAAGTGATATTGTCATATTTTCAAAAATATTTGTTTTTGCCATTATTGCTGTTAATTGATAAAAGAAAATTTTTGCACAAATTCAAGCAATGTACTATAGAATTTATTTAATTTTGTAGAATTTTGATGTTGCAAGTGATGATGTTACATTCAAATAAAATATTTTATAAGTTTTATAAGTTATAAATATAGCCTAACCCATAGGCGTCGATTTTTTGTTGATTAAGCAAATTCCGAGGGGGCGAAAATTTTTTTGTGAAGTTTGGTTAAACTTAGTTTCAATTGAAACGATTTTAAGTGTAAAATCGTGCGGATTCTCCGACATAGACAATCTCTAAAAAACTAACACCATAAATGTGTTGCTTTTTATTATTCGCCAATCAAACAAAAATGTTACAAGCACTAAACGAAATATACATTCGTTTCCAAATGAAAAACGATCTACCAGTCACGTAATTGAACAAACATAGATGGAGCATCAACGTCACTTTTTGCAGAAAGCTAATTGTGAAAACACCGCTCGTTAGTTAGATGCCGCAAGCAAGATTAATGCTTTGAAAAAAAAATGGTAACAAAAAAAGTTATAAATAACCATCAAAAACACGATATCGAGCCTTCTGTTTGGCGATAATGCGTTACAGTTACTACAATGCATAATAGCATGGGCAGCTTATGTTTCAATGTTGGTTTTTCAAATTACAATTCCGAACTAGATCCAAATTTATTACGACGAATTTGCGTTCTTGAGACGAATTCATCTACGGCTTCTGCAAGGTCAAGAGCTTCAGCACGATCACGATGAGTATTCAAAATTGCTAGCCCATTCAAGCGTTTCTGTGTTTGCGTAGATCGAGGGTACGTTTTCAATCTACGCAATGTTGAAAACGACCGCTCTGCTTCACATACAGAACTAGGCAAAACCAAGTAAGTTTTTAGTGCTGAAATGAAGTTTGGTGCCATATCAACTAAAGCAGGATTTTTGCTCATTTCTTTGCCAATTTCTGCAACGGAGATGCGAAGATTTAGCCTTCTGAACCGGGCAAACAACAACTGTCGTTCCCGAACAATATCTGCAAAATTCCAATCTCCATAAAAGTTGCTCACAGCTTCCATCTCGTCACGAGACATGGACGGATCTTCTAGAAGACCACGCAAAAAGTTGGACATTTGCAGGGGACGTGATTGATAACGACGTAATAGAGAATTCGCTGCTGCTTCAAAAACTTGTTTAAACAGCTTGACGAAGAACTCTTCTACTTCTTCTGCACTGCAAGTGCGACGAACCCCAGGAATTTTTGGCAGGTCAATTTTCATCAGCGTTGCTTGCATTTTGCATTCATCAAAAAGCTCCTTTCCAAAATTAGTTAAATTTAATGTCAAAGCACCAGCAAGCTCTTGAATCCAACTAAATCTCCTGTAGTAGCGCGGCGGGATTGGGATTTAACATGAATGGGGTGAATAATGCTGAACAATCGCTGCAATAGACGAAGAATGTAATACAAGTCAAACTTCTCTAAGTTTAGTAAATGGGTGAAAGCTGAAGATCGCACGACTCCCGTGATAGTACTATCTTCGCTCATTTCTTCCATCAAATTCATGAGATTGTTATAATTTTCAAGAAAGGCATCAATGCAATTTTTACGTAGCACCCATCGTGTGGTGCACAATGGCCGGAGCTTCACAGTAGATGCTTCTTCAGAAGAGGCTTGTATGTTGCTAAACCAAGAACAGCGCTTCGGTGATTCTTTCACAAAGGTTACGATTTTATTTACATTTTTTATCACCTGTGAAACCAATGGGAATTCGTTGCAAGCATCTTGACATACTAAATTCAGCTGATGACCCACACAATGAAAATAAAGTGCTTTGGAATTTTCATTTAGCATTTTTTGCTGAACTCCATTTACGAGACGGGGTCAGACATACAAGTGGCGGTGGCGCCACCTCCAAGCTCAGGTGGCGCCACTTCTAAGTTCAAGTGGCGCCACCTCCAAGTTTAGGTGGCGCCACTTGCAGCTTCAGGTGGCGCCACTTGCAGCTTCAGGTGGCGCCACTTGCAGTTTCAGGTGGCGCCACTTGCAGCTTCAGGTGGCGCCACTTCTAAGTTCAGGTGGCGCCACCTGAAGCTTCAGGTGGCGGTACCAAAATCACAGGTGGCGGGAGGCGGGGTTGTGACCAAAATTGGCGCCAATTTCGATTGGCAGTTTCAACTGCCAATGGAAGTTGGCGTTTTAACAACTGCCAATTTTGTTGGCAGTTGGCACTGCCAATCGAAATTGGCGTTTTAGCAACTGCCAATTTTGTTGGCAGTTGGCATTGGCAGTTGAGCATTGGCAGTTGGCAGTTGTGCATTGGCAGTTTGCAGTTAAGCATTGGCAGTTAGCGCTTGGCAACTACCATCAAAAAGGTGGCGATTGTTAAAACCAATAATTGGATGGCTGTTCTATTGACAGGTGATCCTGCTAATTGGCAATATTTATATTTGTAATGACATTTTATTTGCTTTTGAGAAAGTATTATGAATACATGAAAAGAAGATATTTTGTTGACCCCTAAAGTTTTAAATGAATGTTTTAAGTAACCTACTGTAATTTAACATGAAAATTATTAGGTCAGATGTGTTTTTAAACTGCAGAAATTGTTGTTTTTATCACCTGCCTCCTTTTTGATGGTAAGTGAGGATTGTTGTCATCACAGATCATGCATTGATGCATACGGTATTAATAACCTACCTATCATTTACCTAATTAGAAATGCGCCACATTTGGTATGGTACACCCAGTGAAATAGCCTATTATTATTAGATGGTACTGTACCAGTAGGAAATAGAATGCTTTTACAGGTGTAATCAGACTCATTCTGGAATAAACTTGCTTTGGGGTGGAAAAACAAAAATATTCACATAAAACGATTACAGATTCTGAGATTGTATTAGTAGATGATCTGATGATGACCAAAAATAAAAGTTTAAGGCTATATGTCCAATTTAGACATCGTTACTTTTGAAAAATCTACTGGTATTTTGTTTGATTCCTACAATATCAAAAACTTAATTACAGTAAACAACTTATGACATGTTCATATAAAAATCACCAGGAGAGCACGAGTGAAATGCATGAGCGACACATTGCTTTGTAAATAAACACTTAACTAAAAATTAGCAGCAAATAAGAATCATTAAAATTTCATTCAATGATTGTCAACCTAAAACTATAGGTTTTCGTGTTTCGACCAGTAACTTAGGTCGTCTTTACGGCCAGCATTTAGAAACATAAGTTATTCATCTATACAATTTATTATTGTAATATACAGTGTGATTGAGCTATCGCAACGCGTTTCGACCTTGCTCAAGGGTCTCATCACGCAAAAAGAATAACACATATTTAAACATACAATGATATAAAACTGCAATTAAAATTTGGAAACAAAAATTGGCAGCAATTTTAAAATCATTCAAATTCTAAACATGCACTCATATAAATCTGCAATTACCAAATTTGGAAATAAAAATTGCATCGATAAACACATCTGCTTTGTCTATGCAAGTTTTATAATGACGTCAAACAACTTATGACATGTTCATATAAAAATCACAGGGAGAGCACGAGCTAAATGCATGTGCGACACATTGCTTAGTGAATTACGGTACCGGTACTTTAAAAGGTTAGCCTATTGTGATTAGTTGGAGTTCTAGCAAAGGTAAAGTCCTTTAAACACTAAAGGTGTATTTACACTGGATGTAAAGCAGAGGTTGGCAAATCTGAAATGTCGCCAACTTTTGCATTTTGTGAGTGGTCGCCCATGACTAACGTCACTCTCAAAGGTTGCCAGCCTTTGCGATTGCTAATGTTTGCTTCATACATCAGGCCAGCTCTGATAACCTGCTTTTTCATTGGATTCAATTTGCAGGAAGCGTTGTATGCTTTAGTTATGAAGTGGTATTCTGTATTACTCATTAGAGCTATCATAGACTATGTTTTGTCATAGTGTACTCGAACATGAGGAAGGTTGAGTTTGTGTTATTGTTGGCCTAGTACTGGTATGCTAGTATCACGTCATAATCGTGAAAGAAAGAGTTTATAGTACTAGTTGCCTTAATACCGAAACAAATTAAACATGTTAATTGTTATGGTACCGGTACCAGGGTACAGGATTGAGAGCTTAAACATTAACAGTTGTTTGTCTTAGCTGGTTAGAGCTGTTTGTGAAGATTCCCATTAGGGATGTCCATTTCAGAATATCGAATCCTACGAAACTGGATCCTATTTTGAACCGGTTCTGTTTTTAGGATTCGGTTTAGATGTGAAGAAAAACTGCCAGCGATAAATCTTTTCAGACGTTGCGCATCAGCATGTATGTATAATGCCAACGCACGCTGCACTACACTGCTACATGTGGTCTAATCGCATGTCTTGATTGCTATGCAGGCACACACTTGCGGTCTTGATTAATGGGCTTACATGTTGGAGCCTTGAATATTCTGCACTACAATAAAGCTTTATTGAACTCCCTTTAAACTCTGGCATAGCAAGGAAAAAAATTGAGGGAGGCCATGAGTGTGGAATGTACTGTTTGTACATGTTTTGGAGTTTATTTTTTCCTCAGTTTGTAAGATTTAAGAGGGTCCTGCCTCTTTTTAGACCCTGAAACGCCACTGCCTGTACATTAGGGTGGTCCTTAAATACATAGCAAAAATTAAACAATAAAAATTATCATGGGAACCGAAGTAAATGTGTTCCTTTTATGCTAAAAGCATCGTGTGTGAAAAATCTTCGAGATAGAAAAACATTTAGAGGTTGCACAAAGGCAATAAATTTTTTCATAAATACCCAATTTTGCAAAGATAAGGGATTCCCTGTTTGCAGAATGTAAGCTGTTCAAAAGCATTAATATTATGGGTGTAACCCAACTTATTGTATGTTGCCAAGTAACACGTGTACTGTCTTTATTCTCAATTAGCAAAAACCTCGCTTATGGTATGCTGTGAGGCTAAGTGCATGTGGAGCTGAAGCTGATCTTCATCACAGTTTTTGATCAGTAAGACGAATTTCTACATAAGCACCACTGCCACACCACGCTCTGCAGTTGCATGCTGGACTTGGATTCTTTGAACCAACTTTCTGTCTGCCATCAATGAGCCTGATAATTCACTCCAAGACTCAAACTCAATATTGATAGAAATTTTTGATCAATTTTTATTTTTTGGAAAAATCCAATTGTTGTTTCTTAATGGTGCGCTAGGTAAAGTTTTCATTTTCATGAAGATCTGCAACCATTCGTCACTTCATGTCATAATGCACCTCTGGTTCGGAAAAACCTAAGCCACTAGTTTCTTAGACGTGTACCAACGCCGACCATGAAATCTTTTCATAACGATTGCCCCGACTCTCTTGTCAATGCGATTTTGCCACGTTTTTTGCAAGTCCAAGATTTTTTCTACATTTTGGCTAGTTTAGTGCAGATACAAAAAATGATTCTTTGGTCCATGCTCGCCTTAATCAGTTTACCATGCAGTTCTGGCGTATGGTGAACTGATTATGGCCAGCATAAGTTAGAGGCGCCATAATCAGTTCTGGCGCCTCTAATCAATTTCTGACTTCGTTCAAGTTTTGCTTTAATGGAGATACAAGCACCAGATTCTTACTTTTAGTGTTTGAGACATTCATGTCAAAAAACATATTACCCTGTAGCAAAAACTTTCTCAGCCTATTCCCATTCTTTTAATGCTCAAACAATGCCATTTGCTTCAGACTAACTGGTCCCATTAGGAATTAGGAAATCGTGAGCAGATGTTTTATGTACTGTAGATGCCAGAGGTGATAATAGGCAGGTGATAGACTTGTGAGAATAAATTTGAATAAGATTTAAATTGGTTCAAGTAATAAATCAAAACTTAAAAAATAATATGTTCAGAATATATAGGGCTAATTTGTATAAATTTTTTGTTACTTCAGATGATCTTTCAAATTCTTTGTTCAGTTTATTGTTTGCTTGGTACTCAATAGACGAGGGCCCCACATTAGCGGTAGAGGAAGTTTAGTTAAAAATTAAAAAAACCCACTACAGGCTGTTTCCCCCAAATGGGTTTGTTTGTCAGGTGGAGTGGAAGCTAAACAAAAACAAGAAAAGAGCTCAATACCCACCCACGTCTCCCCTCCTTGCACCGGAAGCCCTGTGACGGGCGTGAGCCTAAGCTATCCCACTAGGGTTCACTGTGGTACCCACCAGCCAGGGGCCCCAACCAGGGTCGATGGAGCAGGGCCGCTGCTGGTACAAAACACTGTAAGCATTAACCGTGAAGGCTGAGCATCTTAAACCAAATACTGCAGATGCACTGATGCGTGTCTGTCAAATGTTGTGAAAACACTGTTAAAATTTTAAACACTGTCCTAGATACAAAGCAGCATTTTACGTAACAGTGATCAACCGATTTGCGCTAAATGTGGTTTCATTAGGTTGATGTTTTTTAGGTTTACTTGGCTTTCTGTCGGCATTTTGATACAATTTTGGTTCTTTGGTTGAGAGTGTTAACCGAATTTCCTTGTAGTATCGTAATTTTTTCTTCCAAACAAAAGTTACATCTGTTTGAACCGTTCTGATAGGGATGTGCTCATCTCGTGATGTATAATGTTGTATATACGGTAGCATATGAATAATCTCAAATTTTCGCTGTTCATGTGCAACCTGTAAATTTTAATTTTTCTCGAAGATATTTTGCATGTACAGTTTTTTATCGAAAACAAACAAATTTAACCCGGTTCCCGTATAGTTTTCCAAATTTTTGAAATAAGGACCACCCTACTGTACATGCTTCGGTTTCTTCAGGCCAGCAACTAGAAGCAAGTGCTTAGGGGGGGGGGGGGGGGCAAAATTATTTTAAGAGGGGGAGCAAATTAATATATATGCCAGTATATATACACTACACATGTATTATTAACTGATTTTCTTTTGGAGGGCTAAGCCCCCCTCTTTGCGGGCCTGTTTTCTTTCCCTAAAATCAACTAGAAATGATGGTTAAAATTAAAACGAAAAATTCAGAGAAACTGATGAAGCATTGCAGAATGAGAATATCCCATTGTCATGTGATTTATAGTGCTGGAATCCTTGTACTGGTTATAATACATTCATTAAAAATGAAACAAAATGTTGGACTTTTTTTGTTTTGCAGTAGTTGAGCAGTTACATGCTGAATTGATATCAAAACAGTACTGACAGCCATTTTATAGATTTAGGATTCGGTTAAGGATTTGGAATTCTGGATTTGAAAAAAAAAGATTCTGAATTATTCTAGAATACATAATTGTTCTGAAATGGACATCCCTAATTTCCATTGCCAATGTTATAAGTGAATGTGAAAGTTGAATTTGTCATCAAGTATGTACATACTGGTAGTGAAGTTTTTGCAGTTAGTTTGAGAAAAAGTCAGCCTCTGAAATTATGTTCAGTTATTTATTTGCATATTGATTGTTCTGCGCAAAGTTGGAATTCAAACCCTAAATCAAAATTTTATTAATAAAGTGAGTATTATAATTAAATAAAAGAAAATACATAAAAATACTATTCGGCTCATTTAATTTCTGCAGTGGACTCCTACTGACAGCAACAAAGTCCGCATCTCTAAGTCAGCTCAAAAAGGATACCAAAGCAATGATAATGACCTGTTCAAATTCTGTTGAAAGATCACGCATTGTTATTAGAAATTATAACAAATTTACAGCCTTAGCTGCCTAGATATAGTTGATGATATTCAAACTTAGCCTGGCATTGTGTTTAGTTTTCCTAAAGGCTAACAAGGTATAATACTGTAGGCCTACTAACTTGGCCAGCTTAAGTTCGATAGCCTAAGGCTATCCCGCATCTAACAATGCCAAAATTCTATTCTTGGCACTGATACTGGATACTATATAAAATCATATACAGCAGATATAGGCCTACTGTTTATGACATTTTCAAACAAACTTCAAGTGCAACTCTAAAAATCCAGTCAGTCATTTAGTATTAATATCCTTTTAGATTGAGTATCCTATTCAATAATTCAATATTCAAATTAATAAGCCTATAAGCTAGAGAAGTTGAGCAACTGCTCACAAAAGTTTGACCCTTTGCAAGTTGTTGATGATGTCACATTTTGGTTGCTTTTTGTGTAGTATAAGCATATCTTTAAGCTTTACAGTATTAAAATTTGAATTTAAAAAGTATTAACAGCCACATGCTGTTTTCCACTTGCATCTGTGCTATGGTTTAATTAGGCCTTGGAGCTCAAGTTAAAAAACTTACCGTAGGAGTATTTAAAAAAACTATGTAGCCTATTTTACAAAATGAGGCTAGAAAAATTGTAGAAGAAGTTACCTACTATGATCAAATATCACAATTTTATGCGAAATTGTATACCCTTGAAGTTACAGTAGTTTGTATGGTCTTTTTTGACGGAAAAAAAATCACTATTTGCATGTAAAATGAAAATGCTGCCAGATCAATTTGGTAACTACCTCATTGAAGCGAGTCGGTTGTACAAAAAGTATGCAAGAGCAGTGTTTCCTCTAAGCGCAAAAAAGTGTGAAACATTTTTTGGCATTTTTGCACACATTTTTCACAAGTGCAAAACAGAGTTTAATTCTGGTGTTTTTTATCTTCACAAGCGTGAAACAACGTTTAATTTCGGCGTTTGTTTTTTGTTAGAGCCCCACAAAATGCAGAGAGTATCAGATCTGCAGCGCTATGACATGTTTTTTTGAGATCGCTTGCCAAATCACAGAAAAAGTCGGTTTGCAGCACAACACAATGACCTTTTTTTTCTTTTTGGAGATCGGTATTTTGTAGCATCACA
This sequence comes from Trididemnum nubilum, assembly GCA_963965965.1. NCBI lineage: Eukaryota > Metazoa > Chordata > Ascidiacea > Aplousobranchia > Didemnidae > Trididemnum > Trididemnum nubilum. The sequence continues at coordinate 20,643,330 of OZ014482.1, read as the reverse complement.
AAGCCTAAACTAAGGCATTTTCGCAAAAACTTTTGGACACTTTCGCACTTTTTCCGGCACCTACGCAGTAGAGGAAAACTTAGAGGGAACACAATACAAAAGTTTGATTTTTGCAAATAAGTTTTGATTTTAAGTATTATTATAATTTAACTTTCAAATGGTTTTAAAAAAGTGAGAAATGTTATCAAAATCACGTTAAAATGGTTACTTTGTTCTGCAAAATCACAAAATTGCTCAAGTTTCATTACTTCCACAAATTTGTAGACTTCTCTAAAACTACTGTATTTTTATCATATCATATATTGTTGTAAAATATTTTCTCTCGATCCAACACTGAACAAATCACTGTTTTCTGAAACAAAAAACAGCTTAGTGGCACTGGTAACATTGACCTGTGACCAACAAATAGTGACTGCTCTCCAGAAAAAATGCCATCTACACCTTCAAGTACAACTCTACCTATACCAATGGGCCTACTTCAACGTTTAGTGACGGTAAGTTGCGTGAAAGAATGCCATCATGTTGTAACTATTTTAAAGTATGTTTGTGCAGCCCAACTGCAATGTGTGGCAATGCACATTTCAGATTTCAATACGTTCAATTTTTGCTTTAAAAAATTTCAAAACGTTTTTAAATTTGTTTATAATTTTTTTTGTGATGCGACATGGAAAAAGCATTTCATTTAAATGCTGTATCAAATATTGTGATAGAATTTACACTTAATCAAGTACTGGCATAGGCGTCGATTATGGGGGGCCGAAGGGCAGCGCCGTCTCGGGTCTAACACTGAAGGGGGCAAAATATGTCTGACCCCCTTGGTTTTCTGGCAAGTAATACCCATTTGGCAACAAGAAATCCGAAATTTTGGACTGAGATAGATCCAAAATGCGGCAAAGACTTTTTTTGGTCTTCACCTGAATTTGGGGGCAAAATTCCGGACTGAAATAGAATTATTTAGTTTAACCAAACTTCTCAAAAACATTTCGCCCCTTCGAAATTTGCTTAATCCACAAAGAATCGACGCCTATGAGTACTGGAATAAATAGTGAAATGCTGTTTTGTATTCGTTAAAGAAGCTTGGTGTTGGAGTTTTATGAGGTGATTCTAACAGTGTAAAAGAGTAACGTGTGATTTTGCAACACTCAACGAGCTGTCTAAGAATAACTAATTGCACTTCATTGCAAAAGGAAAATTCTTATCACTATCTGTGAGCTTGTGAGATCTTCTTTTGCCTACCTTTTAAGCAACATATTAAAAATTAATGTTCATTAGGTTGAGGCTATTGTATCAGGTTGTTGCTGTCAGAGATGTTGCGAGAAGACTTAAGGTCAGCATTAGGCATTTGGAAATAATGTGTTTTGTAATGGTGTCTTACAGTTTGGATAAAGCCACATTCACATTATTGTTAGATACCACCAAACCCATCTTTTCTTGACCATGCTTTGTTTAAAATGATTGATTCTATTAGAACTGTTGTACATCCATGTTATCCTCCGTAACAAAAGTACTAAATAAGTAGCCCCTACAATATCCAACAATAATTCATATGGATGATTTTGATTTCAAAATTTGACAGTAGATATTACTGTGTTTGAAATTTGTAACATTATTCTATTTGCAAAAGATGCTGTTCCGTGCAATGACAATTGTTCTTCAAAATCAACTGGCAGAAGTCATTACCATTGAAAATTTTGTCAGTGCACAATCGATCGCCGATATTTATACATAATAAACTTGAATCAATTTCATGGTAAGAATGTAAATTAAAAAAGAAGTTTTTATTGTAGTATTATTGCCTATTGCAGGGGTTCTCAACTTTTGGTGTTATGGAGCCTTTGAAGAGGTTGACCTTTATTTATGGAGCCCCACAATAAATTTCTGAATAAAAACAGAAAAGTAAACAAATACCTTGCAGAACCCCTGGGTTTCTCTAGTGGAGCCCTGGGGCTCTGTTCGGAGCACTATGAGAACCTATGGCCTATCGAATGTTAGCAACTTTGTTTAATAATCTGTTGAGAGAATTTTTCACACAATTTACAAAGCAACTTAATAATCGAAAGCTACAGCGGTAATTTTCAATCTATTTATAGTGTTAACCTTTTTTTTCACCACCCAGTAAATCTATTGGCGTTTCTCAAATTCGGTTCTAACAGTATGGATGCATTGCTATAAAAAGCATACAAATTTACAGTACTGATTGCATGGCAGTTTTATTTAATTTTATTAAAAAAAGTGAAGCCCTAATTTTAAATTTATCCAAAGTAAATTTAAACTGCCAAAATTTTTTAACGTTTCGGACTTGGCTATGTTCATCATCAAAAAAATTTGAAAAATATTTTATTTCTATTTGAATAAGATTTTATTTTTACTGATGATGGACATAGCCAAGTCCGAAACGTTTAAAAAATTTTCTATTTTGAATAAGGCTTCACTGTTTTGAATCGTAAAAATTTAGATTACATGTGTGTGATTTTCACAGCACCTACAAATAGTGTTCAATGCCAAAGCGAAGCTAGTTAAAACTATTAAACATGAGCTAGATTGTGTGACCAATGATTTTTGAGACTTGGGCTGTTGTTATTTAAACACAAGGTTTTAGTACGCGTGATAGTGTACGAACGTATTTTATAATATTTAAAGTAAATTTGTAGTAATGTTCTTATTTGTTTTATTTAGTACATCCATCTACCATCGAAACACATTGCAGTGGTAGATCCGTTTAGATCTAAATTGGAGAATTCTGCAAGTGCGTCTGTCGCTTTCAGGTATACTCTATATATATGTTGAGGCCCAAGTTTTTGAAAGGATTTATTTATTTTCTAGGTCGGACGTTGCTTCAAAAGTAGTAGCATGGTTTAAACCATATACTCTCAAGGCCTAAGAATAGCATAAAGTTATTATTATGAAACTTCTGGTTTATTGTTTAAATCATAGGAGAAAGAAAATAGAAAAATTTCGGTTGATTGTTGTAGAGTACGACTTTTAAAGCATCAGACAGATAAAGCACACTGTATCTTATTTCTACTCGTTTTACGAGAAAATTTATTTTTTCTGGCTGATGTTTTTCAATTTGTCAATTTTCAGTAATTTTCTGCAATTAAGGTCTATTGACGTGGAGCTGAAGGAAGTAAATTGGCAGCCGGTGGTAATATCGCACCCACAGCAGCAAGACGGCTGAAACTGCGGAAGATATATGTTGGAGGTAACTAAGATGTAGCGTGATCACTAGTCATGATGCAGAGCGCCCCCCAAAAATTAATTACTTTGATTGGCCTGGTAACAACAACAGATTTAAATGTTTTTTCAAAGTTGGATTGTCTTTGAAAAACAAAACTGTTTTAGTCTTTCACTCATCCAGATATTTTCCGATGTTGTTTAGACCTATTTTAATATATTGTGTTGTTATGCAAACTGTACATGAAACGGCGATGAAAATCGTCCAACTATGGTTAAGACTTTGATTGAAAATGGCAGGCCTTTAGCCGTTTATGGTTGCAGACCAATCAAGTCCGTGTAGCAGTAGATCAATGCTCTCATGCCTGTATTGAGAGGATAATGGATGTTTGCATATCCAAAAAGTTTTGTGTTTTATAGATTGCGAGAAATTTGCTGAGCGAGTTGTCAAAATTTCCAATGCAAATCTGCTTTGGAAACACTCAACCATACTTGCAATAGCTCAGATTACGATATGCATGCCGAATATTGGCTACATCAGGTAAATAGAATAGGACGCATTGTAAAAGTGAGAAAACGAAATTAAATTATTGGTATAATGTAATAGGGCGTTTAAACAGAGTAATTTCGGATCCACTGCAAATGCGCCAAATCGCATTTCGAGCCTGCATTAGCGCTTTTCGTACTTAGAACTATAGGCCTTAAGCGCTAATCGTGCGGAGAACAATATATCATTTAAAAGTAATGAATCAAGCTTACGAAGACTAAAAAAGAAAGTAAAAGGCGAATAATTGTTTGATTTTTACGATTCGGACTGTTTTCTGTTCTTGATTTGGTAAAGAATTGCAAAACCATATTTTAAAAAAATTTTGAAAGAGGGGCGGTAGAATATATGAACAACTATACAGAACATCAAAACAACTATAAAGTACGTTACGAAAAATATACTTATGGTGTAGTTTGCGATTCAAATCTGTGTGTTGCGTAGGGAATTCAGAAAATTAATTGTGGTAATGCAAATACATTTAACTACTTTCGATAGTAAGCAAATAGGCATTAACTAAGCTAAAAATGCGAATTGCAAAATCGAAACTAATCTACGGATAGTATCACATATTTTAAATCTTTGCCAAAGCTATATTTTGCGAAAAATGTAGAACAAACCAGCGGTAAACTTGACTTAATCCGGTAATATCGAAAAGTAATTTTTGGGCAAAGGAATGTTTTGCCGTCATTTCGTTGTTTCGAAAGTTTGCTTAAACACTACATAAGTTTTTTGGCATTTGTTGTTAATACTCTATATCCCATCAGTTAAACATCTAAACTTGCGCTGTGGCATTGAGCTGTTGGAAACGTTACATTTGAATTTAGAGTTAAACTTAGAAAATGTTTTGCACGCAGAAAACATGGAGAACGACTGGTGGATGTGTCTCGACGGAAGATCGGGAAGGAAAGAATGGGTATGTTTCCCTGACTTCCTAAAGAAGTAATGAAGTACTGCAAAAAGTTTGTCCCTGGACTTCTCTGTGATAAGTCGATGGTGTAGTTTGCGATGTACTGGGCCCGTAAACATGCCGACGTTTCTGTCAATGAACTGGCACTTTTTGATTCTGGCCGTAGTTTACTTCTCGCCGGTGGGATTTCTTCACATTGGCGAAATTGATCATTTTTTTTTATAACATCTAGAAATGCAATACTTGCATGTCTATGCAAAATGAGATGGTTTTCTATGTCTTTGGAGGAAACTGGCATTATATTGTTCCGAACCATATGAACCTTCCAGACTTTACGGCCGCAACCTATTTTGTCTGTACACTACAGGTTAACTCTTCATGTAGTACCCCTGACCCTGTGATTCAGTTCCTGAACGGGAATATTGGCAAATGTTCTCCACGATTCCATCGCGCAGTAACAGCAGTAAATGATAAGTATGTGGCGAATTTAATTCACCATCGAATTTGCTGGAAAAAAGCTCATGCACGTAAATCAACAGTGCTTTTGAATCAACAATTCCTTGGATCGTACATTAGTCCAAATGTCACATCAAAAATCTACGAAAAAGAACGTATTCTAGCATCAGATCCCTAATGATTTTGATACTGGTCCTTGTAAATAACGTGTAATTGTGTGTTCACTGTTTAATAACTGCTTTGTGAGAAATCTGTTTTTTGGAATTGCTTTGCATTACCGTTTGAAAGTCCACTTTTCACTTACCACCGTTGATGTTTTTTTATTGTTATAGTTTATTAGGTTGAATGCGATGCATGCGTGCGTTGGTATCATACAGTGGTGTCGGGTCTACGACAACTGACCGCAACAAACTGACCGCGAACAACGCCGATTGGCTGAGACGGGCGATCCTAAAAACATTTTACTATCCCCAGAGCCATCTTGCCCCAACCCTCTACTTTGTGGCGAAATCACTGCGACGAAACGGTTGGTTCGCGGACAGTTTGTTCGCGGTCAGTTGACTTGGCTCGGTTGGTGTCAGTGTTGTGAAGGTCAAAAAGGTGATATGGATGTGTCCTTTGCATCAACAAGGAGATGGTTAGTATAGATATTACTTAAACGAGAACTGAAGGCAAAATCAATGGGAGTGCTTCTTTTTTCGTGACCCAGCCGTTCCAGAGTTATTCTACTTCAAACACGATGTAGAGGCCTTTAATGTTACAATAATTTATATTGGCAACTCTGACGTTGATAGCATTAGCGATCCCACGCAGTTCTAACGTTACGCAATGCCGCAATTAGGCTACTGCATTGAGTTGTTTCGCTGCACACTAATCAGTTTGATCTTATGGGCACAACAGACCCGAGCTGGTACAAAGTAAAGGCTGTTTGGCGGACATGACTAAAAGGCAGAAAAGTAGGAAAAGGCGGTTGCAACCCTGACCGCCTTTTAGCACGATTTCCTACTTTTTCGCCTTTTGGTATTGTCCTTGTTTGGCAGCCTAGCGATCTTAGTAAAAATCAAGGTATTAGATACATTTCAGTCTAAGTCATAGCCTAGCGTAGTAGTAAGGCTTTTATTACTAGGCTATGAAGTCAGACTGAGAATAAGACTACCAGTACCCGAGTTTGTTGTATTTAGTCACAGTATTTTGTGACCCTAGATTCCTAGAATGAATTTTTCCAACTAAGTTGCCAACAATGGCCTACTAGCCTTACTTGTACTTGTTCTTAAACGTTTGTTACCTAGGCTACTGTATTTTGTTCTCTTTTTTCCAGCTCGAATCTGTTTTACTGACAAAATCAAGCTGATTAGAGAGCAGCGAAGCGGCTCAATGCAGTAGCTGAATGCGGCGTTGCTTTAGGTTAGAACTGGGATGGCGTCGCCAATGCTATCAAGGCCAGGGTTGCCAATAAAATTAAAATCAGAGTGGCCCCTACCGGCCCGACGTCGTGGTTGAAGTAGAATATCTCTGGAACGCTTGGTCAAGAAGGATGGAATCGACGCCAATCTAGTCTTATGCGATTTGCCTAACTTAAGATATACCCATTGATTTTGCCTTCAGACCTCGTTTACTTTTAATTCGCAAGGTTTAAAGTGTTATGTATGTTTATATTTCATTCAGCGATGTAGCCTTAATTCAGGGGCGTCCAACTTTTTTCAGTCGCGGGCCAAATTTGCTGTTCCAAAAGTTTCGTGGGCCAAAATTTAGTCTTACTTTATCTTCTTCTTCGCAAACTAAAGTCTTCCGATGGATTTCGTGGTGATTTCCGAAAAAAAAAAGGTCTTCACTCAGATTTGATCGTTTTTCCTGCCAAAAACTAGGTGAAGACCAAAAAAAAAAGGTCTTCACTCAGGTTTTGATCGGTTTTTTCTGCCGAAGAGCAAGTGAACACACACACAAAAAAAAGGTCATTCCGATGGATTTTGTGGGATTCTTCTAAAAGCAAGTACAAAAGAAATTCAAGGACTCGTTTCTGCAACTCACAACGTCAGCGCGGAAGTATCAATCAAGCAATCGATGCAGAAACCTTTGGCGCGAGCCACTTTAAAACCTTTGGCGGGCCACTTGTGGCCCGCGGGCCGCGTGTTGGACGCCCCTGCCTTAATTGATGGGTTCCGATCAAGTGTATATCAAAAATTAGCTTTTTGCTTGCTGTGACTACTCTGCCTACATAGTTTCTATAAAGTTATTCGGTGAACATTTGTTTAGAATGAAAGGTGTTTAGTGGTGTCAGAAAGCTAGAAAAGTTGCGGAGAAATATTGTGCAATTTGACGTAATTAGGCTACGGCATGTTTACCGACTTAGCTGATTTCAAAAGCATGAACGTAAAATGGGCTTGCAATTATAGATGCAACTGAAGAAGTGAACACCGATTCAATTCCAAAATTTATTGATAAGTTTTTATTTTGTTTATTTTTTGCGAAACCATCCTTTTATTGAGGTTTAAAACAAAGCTGAAATTTACTTTGAAGAACTCAACGCATGAAACGATCTCATCTTTTTGTTTTCCATTCACATGTTACGTATAGAGCAACAGTTCACATTATGTTACGCCTGCTTATTGCCTAACATTAAAATAGCCGTATATCGAAGAAATAAAACAAAAGCAATCAAATGAATATTTGAAATATAGTTAGGTTATTTACCCCCTCAGTTGCATACTTTACGCGTATAACTGCAAGCCCGATCCTTTTTTGTGTTCCCTCACACTCATAATGCTTCCACAACAACTTTAGCGTAAATAATATTGCAATTGCATGCTTATTTTAACACAGCTGTCTTGGCCAGGAGACTGCAAAGAGACCTTTTGCTCTTCGAGTCAAGCAGCAATTTATATAGCCACAAACGGTGGAGGTTTACAAGCAAATTCCCTTTTAACGCTACTAAGAAGCTGTGGATGCCAATTTTTTTAGTGTTTAGATTTGACCCGACCGAGAATCTGACTTTAGTCTACCGTTTCAATACAAGATTCTATCCTCGAAACATGTAAAACCGGAGAAAATGTCTATGTTTTAAACATTTTTTATTTCGGACAAAAGGTTATACACCTCCACTTATTTTAGTTAATGAAAAAAATTGCAGAGTGTTTCAGAGAAATTCGTCTCTATATTTTGGAATCATCTTGCAATTGCACTACCTATCACAAGCGTAGCCAGAGGGGGGTCCGCCCCCCCCCCCCCCAAATTGAAGTGCCACTAATGATAAAAATGTGACAAAAAAGCATATTGTTTCTTCGGTTTCAGTTCCTTGTATTTTTCGCATGTAAACAGTAAATAACAAAAATATTAACGACCACGGAGCCCCTCAATTCAGTTTTTGCCAACCAATTTAAATATATAACCCGGCTGATATTAAGGGTTTTTGTCCTGAAATTTGCTACCTTAGGCCCTTATCTAACCGTTTTATGAACTTAATGCATGACGAGGGTCGGATTTGCCATATGCCGCAGTGCCAGAGGCCCCGCGCTCAGATGTAAGATTTTTTTTTGGTCTTCACCTACAGTATATTTGGCTGGATGATAATGCAAAAATCTCCAAAGTCAGAGGCACCGTGCGAATCCGGCACGGGCAATGGTTAGTAGGCCGTAACCATCTATTGTACCATTTTTCAATGACAATGCTCCACCTCGCCAGTTTTTACACGATGTAATACTTTTGAAAAAATTAGCGAGTGGAAATGCTCATTTGCAAATTATTAAATTTGATTTGACCCCGTGGTTGTACATGTACTATTGTACTCCTACTGTAGTAGTAATTTTTTATTGCCGAGCAACAAAAAATACTTAAATTGCAGAGAATTCGGCTGTAGGATTTTGACCCAGGCGCAAAGTTTTGTTTTGATTTTGGTAATTAAAAAAAAATTACTACAACTGATTGTTTTTATAACAAAACAAAAATGTCAAAGGAAAATCTTCAAATGGATTATTATTTATTGTAATTCTCGAGTATTTATTGAAAATCTTCGAGTAGCTTTTAAGCGCGTTTTGGACTTAAATTGTAAGTAAAAGGAAAATTGAAGAATTTAATTTTTGTAATTGGCTGTTACATGGTAAAAATCTAGTTCTTTCAAATGGCTCTAACACATTCGAAATGTAATCCAATGGCATTTAAATAGCTTTTCTTTTCAACAAAAAACCTCCCATACCCCCATAACCTTCGGCAGTTGAGGGTTCCGTCCTAAGACCTACTGTACATCTATGTTACGTTTGAATTACACTAATTTATTTACGGTACTACCAATTTAGGCAGTTTCACTTCTGGTTTAAGCCCTCTTTTTTAGTAAAGTCCTGTTAAAATGCCCAACGAAGTCAATGCTGCTGATCTTCCATTCTACAGTATCTTTGTCCTCCAAAAGGTTTTTTTTTTCGAAAATTTCTGATTACGTTATTGCATGTGATTTAAAGTTTGGCCCCTCCCAATCAAAAATCCTGGCTACGCCTGTGCTACCTATGCTTTGCTGCTTGCAGTAAAATTACTAAAAGTGAAGATGTTGGTTGCAAAGCATACCGTTCAAACAATGTTCGACGCATAGTTGCATACTGGCATACACTATAGTTCGTTACAGCAGTTCGTGGTTAATTCCTTTCACTATTTTAGCCTCCTTAATGTGTTTTATTTTATACTTTTTCTTGTTAAGTGTGGCGATTTTTTTTTCACCGCTAAGAATTATAAGAATTCAAACATATTTCGATTTTCTGATTCTTTACTGCTGTAATACGCGATAGAAAGATTAATTTTTAAAGCAAAAATGAAGACAAATTTGAAAGACAAAAAATGTATATTGTAGAAATATGATGCAAAAATTAGAAAAAAAAAACTGTTCCAATAGTTTTTGGCGAAAATTAAAAATTTGAATCTGGCGCGTAAAAGTCCAGGCGCATAATCGGCCGCATCTAATCGTTACAGCTCGGTAAAACCGAGTTTTCGCCAGTGGAACTGCACCTTAAATTAGACCATGTTATTTCTTATTCGTCCTGCTTTGGACAGTAAAACTATAGGCACGTGACGTATCTTCTCCAAGCTTTGCATAAAAAGATTACATTTCGCTCGTGTTAGAGCCGTTTAAAAGAATTAAATTGCTAATAACTAAATACCGAGTTTATTTTTCTGCATGGTAGACACTCGACAGATTTTGGTTTCTGGTGAAGTTCCTAATATTTTTAGAAATTTGCTAAGAGGGCTTCACCCCTGTTTGCGTCACTTCTCCTGGCGTTATCCCTCAAATTAATCAAAAATTATTAAATTGGAGGTTGAAAAATTTGGTTGTTATTGCAAGTTTCATCTTTATTTTTAATGTGAATTTTATTTTGCAATTACCACAAACGGTGTTACGCTTTTGAAAGTACTATTGGTTTCGCTGTTGCTGCCAGTGTTTGTTTCACTGTTCCAATCACTGTTTTTGAAAGTGAGCTTTTTGCGACCACTACGGATGTTGGCGGCAATACCTCGTTGGCAAAGCATCGTGTTGGTGATCGAAAGGTTGCTAACCCCTGGTCGATTCCCAAACTGGCAATGTGTCGTGTCCTTGGGAAAGACACTTCACGCGTATTTCCCATTGGGGTCGACCGACGGAGCTGTCTACTTGTTGTGGTGGCCCAGCTCACGAAATACTTGCAAACAGAACTCAATAAAGTACTCTGCGTTCGTGTGGTTAGACAGACGCAGAGTGCCTGGTTCATGCCGATGAAGGAACTTCAGAATGTGTTTCGTTGCTGCTGCTGTTCGTTTTTTTAGTCATGTTTTAGCGCTGTTTCTTACTTGGTTTTTGCCTTTCATACGTTGCTTTATTCTATTAATTAAAATACAGGTGATTTCAATAACTAAGTCAGTAGTTAATGATTATATAGACTGTGTTGAATCAGCTACGTTGTGGTGATATTAAAGTGTAGTACGCTGGATTTTGTTGTGTCCTTGGATAAGACGCTTTACAATATCAACTCTCCTTGGTGGCTTCGAACGAGTAGCAAAGACGGTGGACAAGATTTAAAAGAAATCCACTGGAACGTTGGATCACTCCTAAACATGTGCGGATTCTTCCAAGCGCGAAGTAGTCATTGCAAAGAAATGTGTGCGGATCGTCCAGTGGTAACCGTCTAAAGCAATATGATGACAGAAGAATAAATCTGCATCTCTGAAGCGAAAAGGTCTTACACCAGATTTTCTCTGCATTATTCTGCCGAAAAAAGTGAAGACCAAAAAGATGTAAGCTTATACGCTACGTTTTCGTTGCGATTACCATCCAAGCGTGGGGCCCCTGGCAATAGTAGCGCAGCGTGGGGCCTATGGTAACAGCAGCGCAGCTAGGGGCTGAAGCGATAGCATCTCCTCCAATGGCTAAGCAACCAAAATGCACATTAAGGGATAAACCACGATTTTTGCACTTTTTTGGCAGCTTTGCAATTAGCTTGAAACAGCTAAAAATACGCAATCAAATTTGATCGCTTGATGCAAAATGCTTGTAAACTTCAAAAATATGGTGTGGAATAGAGGGAGCTATAGAGTTTTTATTTTTAGTTTAGGTTTATTACGAATCGCTTCTTACATATCGTATCCAATTAGCCCCTCCAATTTTTTTTTTAATGCCAACGCATTAGGTTAAAATTTGTTAGATTTTATAATTTACCTGTTTTCAATAAAAAGGCTGAAATTTTGTCATTAACCACCGCCCTCATAACCCATTTAGCCAGCCCGTTTAATCATGCTATTGCATTGCTATGCCACGTTTTAAAAGCATTATTTTTTTACCAAAATAGGCTTAAAATTTAGTTTGTTAGGGAAAAAATGCAAAATCTTCGAAGATTGCTCGCGACTTCACCCTCAGAACCCTGAAGTAGCCACCATTAAAGTTTGGCACAACGGTTGGTAATCTGGGCCGTGCGCCCCAAACCACTGCTTGTCCCCCTCCCCAAAATCACTGCTTGTGGCTCCCCAAGCGAGAGTAAACTTTCGTACCATCAAACTTTTTCCACTTGGTCATAGGTATTTTCATTCTTTTTTTTACAGAAGAACTGTTTTTTCCGCATGGTCACAGGTAGTAAGCTGAGAAACATAAAATTTAAGTAAATGCTGTTAATGCTTCTTAAATAGCATTTTATTAAACGTAAAACTAGATTTCTAATTTGCCTTTAGAAACGGAAATTTGTTTTGACTAAAACCTCTTGAAAAAAAATTAAAAATTATTTCACGCTTGAATAATTGCACAGAGAAAATTATGGAAAATAACAACTGCCACTTTCAAGTTGGCAGTTTGGTTACTGCCAATTTGAGTTGGCAGTTGGCACTGCCAATTTCGATTGGCGCCAATTTTGGTCGCAACCCCTATAGGGTGGCGGTACTAAAATCACAGGTGGCGGTACCAAAATTTATTAGTACCGCCATCTGAGAATTGAAGTGGCAGTTGAGGTTTGAGTTTGTTGATTTATTTATCAACTCACAAGGCTAAACTGAGAAGCAATGGAAAGTGAATGTTAGAAATTCTAGAAGATAGGCTAATGTTTAATGAAGCAGTGAAGTGTTTAAGCAGTTTTATTGGCATAATGTGTAGGCTAATGCTGAATGAGGATGAATTGGGAATTGATTAGGCCTATGCGTGTAGATTACTGGTCATAAGCATAGCTTACTGTTTTTAAGGAGTGAAGTGTCAAGAATGTGGGACGCAGATTTATTGGGGAAATCCGAGGCAAATGCCTCTTGACTTTTACTTGTAGGTTTTTACTACCGGTATTTGTAGGCTACTGTGTTAGTAGTACTGTAGCCTACCCTTTCAGCCTTTCTCAGTTCTGAGTTTCTGGCCATAGTCCAAATCCAGGCTTTGATGAATGATGAAGATAAGCACTTGTATTAGGATGCTACCTTCCTGTGTAGCAACTTTGGAAGGTTGAAAGTCACTGTTTGGAAACTGAATAGAAAGAAGCGCTGTTAATTAGTATGGTAATTTTCTAGCCTATGTGTTACCGTATCTGTTAGCCTATCGCTACAAGTGATCTCATCACAAAAAATAGATTTCATCACAGTGATTTGGCCATAAAGTAGCCTTGGGGCAGTAGGGGTTTTAAAGCAAGATACTAGCTCCGAGGATGCTAGAGTAGCCTAGTTTAATGTCTGCCTTTTTCAGTCAATGCTTGAATTGTAATAATGCAATGGCACAATTGCGATACAATTGCAAGGTAAGCTTTTTTTCTCTTCAGAATGTCGCAATCACTGTGTGACGAGATCACTGGCAACCTAACCTCCATTATGGTTAGACTAGGCTTACGCAATATATCAGATTCAGATATTAGTAGCTCTTGTACAGGGTTAAAAGTTGATGCTGTTTAAAAGCAAAGTAAAGACAAATCCATATCGATAATTCACACAAAAAGCAAAGAATTGTGATACAGTAGGCTACCATAGTTGTTATCAGAATCAAAAAGCAAAGACTGTAAAAGCAACAAAAAGCAAAGATATCAAAAACAAAAAGCAAAAATTAGTAATCCACTAATCGATGCTAAATTGCGAACAAAAATTTATATTCTGTTTTTCACTAGGATGCACTGAAATATTTGCTGTATTGACCATTAAATGTAACTTGTGAGAGGAAAAACTGGTATCATTACTGTAGCCTACTATAAAGGATATGAAAAATATGCTTTAAGGATGGGAAGAGATTTGGCGAATGTTCCATTTGCACAGACATTTTGAAATAAAGCCTAAAAAAATAACCCTAACCTTAACCCCAGTTCTAGCTGTAACCCAAAGCCTAACCTAAACCCTAATCCAAACCTATAAGCATAGGTGGGCAAGTTAATGCAAAACGTTAGCTTTATTAACCACTAGTTTGTTAACAAACTTCATACCTTCGTTGACGTTAATCAGTTATTTTCTGCGTTAATTAACAGAAGTTAATAAAGTCTGTTAATTCGTTAATATTTTGCGTGTAATTTACATTTCTTTTTATTCACTGGCTTCTAGAACACGTATTGATGCTGTTGAGCTGATTGTAAGGAAATATTTATTGCTAAGGTGCTCTTTTTTGTTTTGGAAGTTGCATTTTACAGTCTAATAAAACTCATACAAATATGCAACAAGTGTTACCAGTGCAAACTGTTTTATACTAGTACGATGAATGAATGGTGCAAGATATTACCAATGAAAACCATAACGGAAGTTGACAAAACTTAACGGAAGTTGATTTAGTCCGTTAACATGAAAAAAACTTTTTAACGGATTAACAAGTTAATGAAAAAGTCAGCTTCATTGTTAACGATTAACGGACTTGTGCCCACTTATGCCTATAAGTGTAATAATCAAAATAAAAATTTCCAAAAAAGAGTAACGTCACTAGAATCTTTGTTTATTTAACCATGCGTGTTCCATTCGCCAAGTCACTTCGCTTAGGATAATTATAAAGAGCAAGATGTAGCATAAGAGAAATGAAACAATGTAAGCTTAGGCAGACTCAACCAGAATAAAAGTTAAGTATAAAGATTCTACCAATCAATAACCTGTAAACAAAAAGCATAGAAAATAAAAGGCAATAATCCATGGAAAAAATTGAAACAGGAAAGCTAAGCATCTGTGATGATTGATAACCCAAAAGCAAAGAATGTATTATACCAATAGTATCGATTATCGATTACTACCGGTAATCAATATTTCCAACCCTGCTCTTGTGCCTCTTCATCAAAATGCTACTTTTGATTTGAGTGTTGAAGAGCTTCCTTTTCAAGTAAAGAGAGTTAGACCATGAATTGAATACGGACTGACAGAGACTGACATGCAAATTGTTATTGTATTATAGATTTTGCTCAGGATAATACCAGATTAATCCCTTTGTGGGTAGAAGCACTTCAGTTAGCAGGTTTGTAGGTTAGCTAAGTTGATCACAAGCTTAACATCAAAGGTGGAGTCAAGGACACAAGGCTCGAGGCCAAGGACACCAAAAAAATCTGAGGCCAAGGATGGGAATGCTCTAGGTCTAGGACCAAAGACACAATGCGGAAGTGTTCTCCAACTAACAAAATAAACGGTCTTTGCTCAAAATTTTTGCGAAACGCAGGCGATCTCAAAAAAAGGTCTTCGCCCACAAATTCGCAACTTTTCCACAAAATTCAATCGTCAAAATTTTTTTTTTTTGCTAGTTCTCTGGCGTGTTCCAAGACGAAACAACATTGCTCATGACCTTGGCCCGTTTTCAACATGTCATAAAATAGTGCTGTCCTCAAGCTGAGGACAGGACATTTTCGAGGACTTGTGTTCAAGGCGAAGGACTTCAAATTGTGTCCTCGAGGACGTCCTTGAGGCGAAGGACTCCACTTCTGCATAACATATTGCATTTTTTTTCAATGTTTAGGTACTATTTCTGCTGTTGTTATACTTGTGAAATCTATGTTTTATGTGTTGTTTTTTGCTTTTTCTCTTATGTAGTGTTTGCTGGATTGTAATATATGTTTAAGTCATCCCCAGTTTATTTCTATTGAATTGGTTACATTTGTAATGTTTCTTCTGACTTAATTAATTGCTCATTTGATTAAAATTGCATATTGGTGCAAATAAAATAAAAATAATAAATGCACAAACTTATTCTGATCTGTGGTGCTAGTACGTAGAAGAGTATTTTTATTTAAGGCAGTGGCTATTTTGCCTGCAGAGGCTAAATAGCCCCATGTTATTTTGCAATTAGGAGGCAATATAGTCCTAAACGCTACCGTTATCTTGCCTCCAATGTCAAAATAGCCCTAACCTTAACCCTAAGCTTTACCTCAACCCCAACCGAAACAGAGGGAAAACACTATTTTGCCTCTAAGAGGCAAAATAGCCACTTCCTTTATTTAAATCTGAAATATCAACCCTGATCTTATGGTTTTTTAGATGTCTCTCATCATTTTGTATTTATCTGTGGTTCTGTGTATGTCTGAAATCTGAAGTAAATAAATCTGTCACTTCTTAAGTTTATTTCTGAAGCTTTTACTAATTTGTGACTTTTTTGGACTTGATAAAGATCCTTGGACTATTACACATTTGTTTATGTTTGATTTTATGATAGGCAGTATCTAAATACTGCAAAATGCATGATGGCAAAAGGCTATCCAATTCCATGAAGAGCTTTTGTAGTTGACTGCAGATTTCTTGCAGGTTTGCATAAATTTTTATTGTAAATGTTTTTTCTGCTATCTCAAACAGTCAGATTTCCATCTAACTGGCTAATGGTGTTTGATAAGTAATTAGATATATTTCTCAAGTTAAATTAATAAGATTAGTAAGTCAAATGTAAACATTCATAGCAGTCTGTGTTTCCCTTACTAGATCATGTTACTAGCACGAAAGTTTTTATTTACTTACAGAGAATGCAACACTACAGAAAATTCTATTATTTGGCACTAGTGAAAATTGTTGGCTTTGTGAAACATATATAGTTTTTGTTGTATTTCAATGTGTTTTGATCTCGTCAAAACTATTAGACAGCATCTATAGATTATAATATATAAAGAAATCTTTTACCATTCTCTGACTATTATTTTTTAGGTTTGCTATTCTCTTGCCGGCCTGATTTTGCATGGATCTTTCAACCTCAATGGAATGTCGACAATGAAATTATTAATCAGGTAATTTTTTTGGCTATCACATACTCGGTATCTTGTTTTGTGTTTGTCCACTCGCACATTTCAAAAAGAAAGATGTTTTATCTTTTTGTTATTTATCTAAAGAATCTTCCTGCTGATTTTTATTGCAACATTTTTATTACATAAACTAAATTCATACCAATGAGTTTTTTTGGAAAGCTTGGCACTATCTTTGTATTTGGAGATGTAGGGACAAGAATATCCCTGTTCAGGGCAGGTTTGTTTCATTTAAATCATTTAATAAAGATAGCTCAAAATTAATTAAAAATTTTGTGTTGAAATTGTAAAATCTCAATAATTTTTGGTTGCAAAACAACTTTTTCGTTCCACAACAGTCGATATTTTTCTAAAATTAACCTTTAGTCACTAGACAGAATTGAATGCGCCAAAACCATTTTAGCAAACAATGCTACTACTGACTGTAGTGACGTATTTTGTGTAAACAATAAACCCATATTTTTTTCAGGTAATATGATTGATATTGATTTAAAACATCATTTTATCACTCAGTTAACAAAATATTAACTGTAATATCTTCCAGTAACTGCAGTGTTTTCCTTAACAGTCTGCCGGTTAAAACAGATACTGCTGGCATCATCAATTTGCGCACTAGACCGATTATGAACCAAAATATTATTTCCATATAATATCGCATTAGAAACAACTGTTTTCAAAAGGATCCCATAAAGAAATATGACTGCGATTATGGTTAGTTGTACGGTACTAATTTGATCCTTGAAAAACTGAAAAGTGAAGTTGCCAGTTTGTAACAATTTAGATTCTAACCTTACTTGCAATTGAATCAGGGTATACTGCTTTAGAAGGTTACGTTCTCTTACGTCATAGGAGCTAGGCCTATTGACTCGCTAAACACGTTTGACTTGCAACGACATTTAATTTCCCACAGTTACTGCTCTTTGATTGAAAACATGTATGGTACGGTAGTTAATAAATAATTGAACTTTTTTTTTTTCAGAAACAAAATGTTGCAACACGGTAGTGGAAAAAATCTTGTTCTGATGTATCAGTATATGATGGAAGGAAAGTTTGATACCGATGTCCTTATTGACAGGTTGCAGAAGAGCAAATTATGAGAACAGCATCATTGTGGAATCTTGATCAAATGTTTGCCGCATTAAACCTATTTTACTAGAGAGAAGCAGAAAAAAGTGCTCCTTTTCTCCAAACCAACTGAACTTCCAATCAAATTTTGAAACTTCGTCGTGAATTCCAGTAGTTCGCACAGCAAACTAAAGCCGTTGCCCTTCAAATTGAGTATCACTGGACTCTGCCTAATTGATCTGATACACATCATCAACAATGCATAGACACAAATCTATAATTCCTCTCTTGAAAAATCAGTATACTTTTGTTCTAACCGAGATATCGGAACGATCATAAGTTATGGTACTTTTTTACCGGCTATTTATGTAGACGCAATGTGGATAGTGTGACTCACTATTGCTGTATGTTGTATATAATTATATTAATGCATATGTATCGATTACAAAATTGTTATTATCTTGATACTATGACCAGCTGCCGCTTGAAAGGGTTTCTGGACACGGTGAGGTTTTATTTTCAGGGTGGTTTTTCTTTCCTCATCTTGCTCCGTTGAGCTAAACATAGTTTTGGCCGGTTGCGCCTTTCATTGACCACCTACGTAACCGTGCTTGGCCTCGCACTGGTCACTGCCCCCTTTCTTTTTTCTTTATCAATTATTTGAACAAGTACTGCAGCCGTTAGATTGACGTACATCGTGTGTGCCTTCATGTGTATGTTGATGAGTGTGATTCAGTGCCGTCGCTATCGGGGGGCAGGAGGCCGTGACCCCCTAACGGCCGCTTGTGCCGCTATCCCTATTTTGGTTTACTCAAAATATTGTTTTTGAAACATCACGCAACGACAAGACAACAAACAATGATGAAAAAAAGATAATTAACGTTAAAACATAATTCTCTTTGGACGTTTTCTCGATTCTTTGCGAAATCGCTCGCAACCAACTGCTGTACATTAATCTGACGCAATATTCCGTCTTAATTACACGCCTTTACGGATATGTCGCAGAGAGGAGTAAGCCTGCAGAATGGTTACCGGTCCTTCGTTAGTGATTACGACATGAAACAATACGGTACGTGAAAACAATTTTTTCTGTTTTGATTTTTAGAGCACACTCAAGATTTTGAGGTCACAGTCAGTGGCGCGACCAGGGTGAAGGGGCTTAAGCCCTCTTTGCCAAGTCACTTTGAAACCTCCAAATACGAGCGTTTAAACGTATTTTAGACTTGACCTGACGTAGGAGAAGGCTGAAAGTGCTTAGCTATTTAATTCTTTTAAATGACTTCTGAAGTTAAGCAATTTAGTTAATCATATGGCTTAAAAAAGTGCGAAGTGTGATTAAAATGGCGTTAAAATCTCTATATTTTTGCTGCATAATCGTAAAAATCGCCCAGCGGCTGGATGCTCCGCCTCCAGGCCCCCTTACACAATCACTAAATATTTAGTGACTATGCCTTTTGTGATACGTTTGAGTTGCATCAGTTTGCTTAGCATCACTGGGGCTTAATCAGGCAGTGTTTGTGCAAAAAAACTAACTTTTGCTTCACTCCTCTTTCCAAAATCCTGGTTTCACGTCTGGTAGCATTCACTGCTGTAGATAGATTTTTCGAGCAATTATGGGCCGCTGACGAAACTAGCTAAAAAAACCTGCCGGCCTTGTTTTACAATTGTGCATAATTGTAGCCGTACGAAATCTGAAGGTCAGTTTTTATAAGCAAACTTTAGTGCCCCCTTACTTCATTTGCTCTAACGACGGCAGTGGTGTGATTGATGAAATAATTAGGCCTACATTATACATACTACAACTGGTGTGACAGGTGTAGCAACCTTGCTAATAAAAATCGCTTTTTTGTCTTAGATTCTCTACATGTTTTAACGTCTGACGATGTGTGTTTTTCCTGATTCTACGTCTTATATTGCGTTACTATACATTCGCTGTTGTTGTGGTAGTAAAGAGTAAAAAGATTGAATGAACACTGGACAACAACTAAGAGAGTCGGAGCCGAATTACCAAAGTTTAAGGAGTTTTACTTCAGTTATATACTTAACTTTAGTAACCTTTTTTTGGACGTTTTTCGCTTTGATTTTCAAGTATTTTATGATTTATATTGAAAAAACGTGACAAACTTAGTAGCGTATGTCATCAACTCACAATTTAAGTTTGTTAAAAAAGCGAATCGGCAACCCTAATTTGGTGTTCCTACGAAACTAAGTTTAAATCCCAGTAGCATTATTTCTTTCTACAATTAGCTTACTTCTCAGTGTACAAAACTACTGCAGCGAAGAAACACTGGTGCTTGCTATGTGGTAGATAACGGCCAAACTGTCAGTTAACTCAGAGCGGTACATGGACATGCTGAGGCGACGCTTCATTCCAGCCATACAGAGGTAGAGGTTTGATGACATAAATGCAATTGTTTTCCAACAGAATGAGGCGCCTTCTCATTATTCCAACCTTCTAAAACAGTACTTTCCAGAGGACAAGTTATTTTTGAGGACAGACAATCCATGGCCTCCGCATTTCCCCACATCTTATTTCCTCAGACTACGTCCTCTGGAGTTACTTCCAAGATCGGTTTACGAAAATAATCCTTCAACAATTGAGAAACTGTAGGAAAAGTTCAAATGCGACATCAGGAAATTCCGGGAGACATGTTGGAGCGCGTTATTGACAATTTTAATGAAGGGTGGCAGGTGTCTCAAAAGCGTGGGGCTTGGGTCAAGCATTTCAATTACCGGTACTAGGAACTTGAGGAAAAAACTAGACATTTCGCTAAAATTAATGCCTCTACCTGCTTTAAATTTGTTAAATTGGCGATTACTCAAACATTCTAGCGAAAATTACATATCATAAAAAGATACTTTTCGAAATCGGTTTTGTTGAAATGAGAACTACTTAAGGTAATAAAGATGTGCCCCAACCCTTGTTTCACTATTAGCGAAAGTAGATTTAACTTTAGGCAGGGGTATCCCTGATTTTAGACAGTAAAACGGAAATAATAAATATCCACGCAATTTTCTTTCGCTGTTTTGAGGGTCAAGACTACGGTTTGAGTTGGGGTTCGATTCGAGTTTGGCTTCAATTGAACTAAATAGATGGAAACTACCGTAGGGTATATCTATAGTTTACACCAGTACTTAAACTGTGAAATTTTGCATGGGGGGACGCTTTTGAAAGCTTGACCAAACGCATTCAGAATGCGAAAGAACTTCAGCAGAAATTCTGCAATACCGTCCCTGAAATCAAGCGAAGACCAAAAAAAGGTCTTCGCCGCATTTTAGGAACCTATTCGGCCAGAATTTGTGGATTTGTTCTGACCGGCTCTTTTTGGTCTGGTCAACCAGCGCTCAAATCTCGATTGGGGGACGCCAAATCCTCAATTGGGGTACGTGTCCCCCCCTACAATTTAAGTACTGGTTTACACCCTAAAGATATTGAGCTGAAACAGATATTCCAAGAAAGTGCTATGTACATATCAAGAGCATTATGAATTCATTCTGTTCCCACCAACTGCCGTATTAAATCGAATGTGGAGGATAGTTTAGAAGTAAAAACCCTTACATCATTCCAGTATTGCGATGCAGCACATGGTATGAAACAACACGATAGCTTCTCACAACGACCTTAAGTTATTGCAATTGCACTAAAATTTGGTTCTGCAGTTCTTCAAAAAGACACAAGAGATATAACGATTCTTGAACAGAAATTTTATTTTAAAAAATTCGATTCAAGATTAAAACTCTAGGCTGCTAACTTCAACACATCATAATTATTATGAACATCATAAAAAAAATTCGGTTGGTTTTCTTGATCTTATTTCAAACACTAGCGGCACATTGGACACTTCCCCAAGGTTCTGCTGAAGTTGAAACGTAAGCAAGTCGCATGATACCAGCGGAAGCAGAGATCACATCCAATCTATGATATTAAAGTAAAATTAATCAATACGATTTGACAATAACAGCAGTGCTGTCGATTTAATTTTTTCATTAAGGTCACAGTATTTTCAAAGAGCTTAGTTCAATCGTAATCATTTGAAAACCTACTTAAAACGACCAAGTTGGAAGTGCACCACGCACATTACCGTATAAAATTGGCGTTAAACACAGTTTCAGATTCACCGGGTTCGATTTGCATTAAATTCTTTTTTATTCCTGTAAAGTTTGCTTTAAAGTTCCAGTTAAGGGATTAATTGCCATACCCTAACGGTAAATAAAATCAAAGAGTTATTCTGCGAAAGTACATGCTCCAGCGTTAGTTGTCTCGTGTTAAATCACTCATGCAAAGATGTCGCGTTTCTTAAATGCCCTTTTTTTGAAAAATCAGAAAATTGTGCGTTAAAAAATGTTGAGATTTATCCACGTATTTTTCTTCTGCGTTTTACAGGTTTTAAAATTGTGCTAGAAGTGCCGGTATAGTGACGGCTTACTTTTATTTTAAAAAGTTGATTTACACAGCAAACAGGGCCAATTGAGAGGCCGGGGCCCACATCAATTAC
Organism: Trididemnum nubilum; assembly: GCA_963965965.1. NCBI lineage: Eukaryota > Metazoa > Chordata > Ascidiacea > Aplousobranchia > Didemnidae > Trididemnum > Trididemnum nubilum. The sequence continues at coordinate 20,621,043 of OZ014482.1, read as the reverse complement.
CACTAGTAGCCTTACATTTGCGCCGAGTTGCACAAAATAAAAATATTTGTCGTGCAACAAACTAGTTCGATCAACTTTTTCGAAATAGGTTAATCCTGGTATTTTGATGTCACAGACACATCTTTTCTCCAAGAGCAAGAAGTGGGTCGGCATGAAATAATTTCGTGACCACCTTGACATTATAATCATTTATGATTTTCTTTCTCTGCTTAAGCCGGGGGGGGGGGGGGGGGGGGGGCTAAAAGACTTTATTCTCCCCCTCCATCTCAGCTAAGTCACTTAGGAAGTTTAACCCAAAACTGTAAGCGTTGAAACATGGTTTGGACTTGACTTGAGCGTAAGGGGAGTGCTTTAAGGGGCTACGCAATTCAATTCTTCAACTGGCTTTAAAATCTTAGCAAAATTAGTTCTTTTAGATGACTTGTACAAAATTTGATTCGAATGGCGTTTAAATGGCTATGTTTTCTAAAATATTACAAAACTTGCCCAGATCTGGAGGCGAAGCACAGACCTACGTCTGTGATACGCATACACATCCCTTTTTCTCAGCACGCTGCCCAATTGAGACATTTTCAAGCAAAATTATTTGACCACTGGATTAAAACCCCAATAACAAAGTCTTGGTTTCGCGCCTGCGACGACAAACCTATCGAGCATTTTGTTGAAATAAACTTGATTTTATTTTGGACTATCCTAAGAAGACTGTTATATATTGATAAAACTTATGTGTATGAACGACAAGAGCAACATTTCAAGATAGGGCTGTACCGGGTGTACCCCCTTTATAAAAAAAAATTTAAAAAACTTTATTTTGTCCATTATGTGACAGTCTGGTTAGTGCGGATATGGACATATAAAACTTTGGACAAAAAAGAACTTAGTTTTTCATGGATGAAACCTACAAGACCGGACTAATGTTCATATAAAACCCTGGAGAAATTTTGCTTGCCTTCATTTTTTCCTTATATTGGCTGGTTTTGTCGCAGTTCAATATCGTCCAAAAAATTGCAAACCTGCAAGGCCTAGTATAAACTTACCCGTTTTCGTTTACTCGTTGCAGAACTACTTTCGCCGCAAACAAAACTTACTTCTTTCATTAATCCTGCAAACAGTTTATCTCAGAACATCTAAGCTATTCTGATTGATTGATGCATCTTTATCCTCCGATCACGACAAAGCAACGGTGGTTCTATCATATGGACGAATCCGCACATGCTTAGGAATTGATCATACAGTATTTAGAGCTTTGCAGTTGATATTTGACTTATTTCGGTGTAGATTTGCTGCTCGTTCAAAGCCACCAAGCAGAGATCATCATTATTAAGCGTCTTATCCAAGGACGCAAATCCTTGACCAGGGTGCGGGTTGAGCCCAAGATCATGCAATCAGAGTGGTGGTGGTACTACCCGACCCCTTCCGAGGGATGGGGGTGCAGAGGAACTCCGCGACGACCCAACAGTCGGCCCACACCCCAAGGTATGGACCATAGGTCAAGAATAAAGAGAGAGGAGCCAGAGATAGATTTACGAAGGGGTTCAGAGGCAGGCAGTCGAGGAGGAAATGATTGAGGTCCTGTAGAGGGTGTCCACAGGCACTACAAGCAGAATTCTCCTTCCGACTGATCCTGTGAAGATATGAGGACAAAAGAAGACTGTGGCCATGGCAGCGAAGACGGGAAAGCTCACAGCGAATGGGGCGAGAAAGGAGAAGTTCCTCCGAAGAGACTTCGGGGACTTGGAAGTTCAGATGGGAGTGGGAGATGTGACGTCTCCAATTGTGGTATTGGGAATAACAAACTTTGGCAACAACTGGGGGGAGAGGGCATGGGATCGCGTCAGTGGGCAGAGAGGCACCAGCTTTGGCAAGTAAATCCGCTTTTTCATTACCGGGGAGACCTGCGTGACCGGGGACCCATTGGAAGCTCAAGATGGTGTTGTTGGAGAGGGAGGAGGCGAGGGACCAAACATTACAGAGGGACTCAGGCAGGAGATAAGAGGGGGCTGATGAAACGATGGAGAGGGCTGATTGGGAGTTGGTTAGGAAAAGAACTGACTGGAATTTGCACGTCATCAAATGGCTAGTACACCAATCGAGACCTTGCTTGAGGGCAAAGGTTTCAGCTGTGAAGCTGGAGGCAATTGGACCAGTGGAAAAGGACAGGAAATTAACGACGCCTATACCCTCTCGGCCACGCTGCCGACTATACTTAGCAGCGAATGGAAGTCGAAGAGTAGCAGCAGTAGTAAAAGCAAATTTATTTCCAGCCTATACGCGTTGCCGATGGAAGCAAGCAAAGCCATGGCAACGGCCACAGCAAGGATAACTAAATTGACAACCATTTTGTACAAAGCAGCGCGAACTAACAAACTTGATTGGAAATCATCAAGCCAGCTGTACGACATTCCAAAATGATGATACTTGGAAGAATTTATTACTTAAGTTTAGGAACTAAGCGGCGAAAAATTAGACGTAATGTACACGGTGATGCTATGGAATATGGTTGGATACGAATCCATAATCTACTTGTATGTTGTGCAACTGAAATTTCACCTGAATTCCGCAGAATTGCTTTGGCATTGTCGAGACGGCATTGTCACAAACTTTCTACGGAAGACGAAAAGTTAAACGATGAAGGGAGAGCCGGAAGATTTTCGACTATTTTTTCACCTACCTGCAAAACATGAACAAAGTTTGCTGTATTGATTTAAATTAATACAAAAGTTATGGATAATGATGTAGAAATATACGAGGGCAGCCAAAGCTAACGATTTAAAAGGGCATTTATTTAACTTACCGGTAAATCTTTCACTCATGACCAAAAGGTTGGGATAAACCTAAAATGCATTCTCAACAATTTTAATTTTTTACGTCTTGTCGTTTTCAAGATATTGCAGTTCAAAGCTACCTCTTACTTCAGGGTTTCTATTTTGTCAGTATTGTGACAGAACTTTAAATTTTAGAAAGCTGGCTTATCTGTATTAAAAAGCAGCTAATTTTACCGCTCTGAACCTTTACTTTGTTTTACAATAACTCCGCCGCAAAAATTTGGTGAAGTTAGTCTTCACTCAGATCTCAGATCTTCATTCTAACGGACAAAATAATGATAGCGATTCTTTGCCTAAGCCAAATCATTTTCTCAAAATTGTTGGTGTAATATTTGATGACAGACTTGAACCTTGAAAAGCATATCAATAGAGAAATTAGTACTTGTTATGCCAATTTACGTAATTTCAAAATTGTATTTAAAATTCAGCTACTTCATTCTTTGATATTGTCCTACCTTGATTATTTATTATTGCAATGCCTTGTTTTATAACATACCGGAATGTTTATAGCACAAGTTGACAAAAGTTTTGTATGCTGCAGAGAGATATATTTTTGGACTTTGTGGTTCTGCTTCGCCTTCATATCTGAAAAGCCTTCATTTTTTACTAGTTAAATTTCGTATTCATTTCTTAACATTATTTTAATTGAGTTTTTAAGGATGTTGCCACTGTTTGATGCCACTATTTTACACCTTATTACAGTAGAATCAATGAAGCTTATTTCCGTAAAGCCATTTTATTTGAATGTCACTACGGCCACTTAGTCAGATGAATCAACACTTGTTGGTGTTATCTCAAGGGGGTAAAAATTGCAATTATTATTATTTTTCCAAACTGACGATATTATTTTTGATCATTCATTGAATATTGAGGTTAATAAATGGTGAATTGTTTTAGTAGATGAAAATAAAAAACAGTACCACCATAGTTAAGCTGTGAAGATGTAACAAAAAACTGAGACTTAAGCAGTATTACTGTAAACCAAAATACTTTTTCAACATAAACATTGAAAATTAATGAAAAACACTGAAAAAAATTGGAAAATTAAATGCTTTTATACTGTAGGACATAAATTGTTTATAATCTGAAAATATCCTCCAACAAAATGCGAACATACTGCTACAATGTGGTGTAATTTTGGGAGTTGAATCTCACCTAACAGCGCCAATGTAGTAAATAATAAAATCAATTATATTTTACTCCGAAATTTTACTGCTTGGCAGAATCTCCATGAAAATATCACAATATTACTTACTGGTACTGTTCGTGTAGCTGCACAATGTGCAAACTTCAACATTTTTCAGAACACCTGAAGAAACAAAAAAGAACAAAAATTTAACTCAATGAGTTGCATATTGAAAGCTGACTACAATAACACCTTACAACTAAAATGTAAGCTAAAATGCAGCAAGAAAAATCCTGCAACCCATCAAAAACAACTAAAAAAAGAACAGAAGGCAAAAATGCAGATATGTAAAGTTAGGGCAATCGTACAAGATTAGATAGGCATTGACTTTGTCCTTCTAAACCCAGCCTTTCCCAAGATATTCTACTTCAAACACAATCCAGGGGCCTATCTAATTATGATTTTTGTAGGCAACTCTGACTGTCATAACATCGATGACACCAGCTTAGTCGACTTTCATCAATCGTAAAGCAATGCCGCAATTAGGATAAGTCATAGCAGGGGCCTTAAAACATACATCTAGCTTACAGTATTGGCCTTCGCTATGGACTAGGCTACTACATTTAAACGTCACGGTTGCCAATAAAAATTATAATTAAAGAGGCCTCTACATGGTGTTTAAAGTGAAATACCTCTGAAATGGCTGGGTCAAAAAGGATAAAGTCAATGCCAAATTCAATTGCCTTTAACTTGAGATACCCACATTGATTTTGCCTTCAGTCTTATTTAAAGGTTGTGCAATTTGCAAGCTAGAGACAACTTTTAACTACGAGTCATGGTTAATCAATCAATTATTGGTTTATGATAAAAATCAATGACATTTTCAAGCAGTTAGTTTTTATCAAGATCTGGACTAAATTGCATTCGCACATTTGTTTAAGCATGCTATAAATTGCCCTTAATTACCAGTTGGTCGAGCGGTAACGCGTTCGTCTCTGGAGCGGTAGGGCAGAGGTTCAAATCTCGAGCCGGTCAAATCGGACACAGTGTTGCCAACGGCTTGCCACCGCTGCGACATTTCTTCGAAAAGAGCTGTGTTGCCTGGGCGCAGTGACGCGGAGATGGGCCCCACAAACTTGTTACACGCTTCGGCGTACTACAGCAAGTATAATGAAAGATTTGATTTGATAAATGAGAGATAGCACTATCTTATTTTTAAAAATATGATATCTAAATTAAATTTGATGTAGTAAGGAGCTTTCAAAGCTTTACAAAGATCCAAATTTGATTTTCAAAACCTACCATGAAACACATTCAAATGATTTCTGCCAACAATCTTTGAAACACATTCTTTTGTACATGGTTGCATATCACCTACAATAATTTTTTTCTTTGAAACACATAACTTTGTTGATGAAATTAATGCAAAGATTTAAAACATAGATGGGGAATCTTCTTAGTACTGCAAGCCGCATGAATTGCACAACATTGCAGGTGGGCCGCAAAAAATCTCAAATTCCACATAAAATTCAAGGAGCAGAAAAACTCCCAGTAAATGGCTGAAAGTTCTTCTGTTTGGCAAGACATGCGATGTCTGCTGAAGTCGAAGATGTTGCTACTCGCAATAACTGTAATAATGGCGAAGTTATCTCAAGAGAATACTTTTACAAAACTTACGTAAACATTTGAATGTTTTGATGCTAAGTTGTTTGCTGTGACAAACTTCAGATGCAGGCCACATTAAAATAGAAAGCAGCCCCCCAACTGATTTAAAGATACTTAACAATTAATCACACCTGTCTTCCCACATTAGTTTTGACAATCAGCCTTTGCTAAAAATTCGTCATATATGTTAAAAATGCAAAAGCTGCAAATAAAATGTTTCTTTTTGGCTATAAGCATGTATAGTCAAGTGGCTTGTTTTGAAATTTTTAACTCCAAGGGCCTTATACTATGGTCTGAGTAAAAAAACAAATATTTGTGTTTCATAAGCCATTCAGTTCATTGTCAAATTTTTATTCGAAATAGGTTTTGGAAGAACATTTCTAGAAACTTGAAAAAATTTTTTTTCTAAAATTATAACCAGATTTTGTATGTGATTGACATTTTGTTGCAAAAATGCAAAGGTGTTGACATTATCGACAACTTGAGCAAGTTGGCGAAAGGTTGCAACCTTCGCAAGCAGTTGGTCAACATCGCTTGCTTGTAGGTTGTAGTAACATGACCTACTAAATCACTGACCATATTTTTACAATTGCAGTTTGTTAGGAAATATTGTAAATAGTATATTTGTATGGTTTAGCACCTACTATCAGTCCAAAGAGTAGGCTGTTAGCAAGGTTAGATGCGGAACAGCCCTAGGCTAGCTAGCTTAATTTGGCAGAGTTACTACGATATTGTACTATCGTTAGGCTTTAGGGACACTAAAAATATGCCTCTCTAAATTTCAATATCATCAGTCACATCTGGACATCTAAGGCTGTAAAATTTACAGTGATTTTTCATAGCCATGCTTGATCTCAGAGCTGCATTTTAATGAATTCACCAAAGCAGTGGGCCTATCCCCACGGGGATCACGTCTTTTCGGTGCGACCATTTCGGCGCCACCTATTTCGTAGCCGTACGTTTTCTGCACAGATCGTTTCGACACCAATTCGGTGCTCTTTGACTTATTTAGGGTTTGGGTTAGGGCTTTGGCTTAGTGTTAGTAAAAAGCACAGAATATTGGCGCCGAAAAGTCGTGGACCCATCCCCACGACATCTAGGTTTCAAAACAAAAATTTATTCTATGCAGCAGAGTAGAAGCTGCTGTATCAGCATAGTGATTCTTTTGGCTAAGCAACTTTTGCTCTTTTGTTTTAAACTAACATGGTGTTGTTGTTTTTCACAGAATACAGAATAACCTACGGTACTAGCGGGCTAGTTTTGAACGTGTTAATAGTGTTTTTGCACAATGTTTGTTAGCTTGTTGTTTAAAAAGTAACAATTGCTCGAATACTGGAAAATTCGCAAAAGTTCTTTCGCTGTCTGCTTGGTCGAAACAACTTGGTGAATATAACTGTATTTAGAATTGGTCTCAAGCTATACTGTATACAAGAGCTAAGAAGATACAACAAAAATCAAAAAAAATTTTATAAAGTTTTGGATTGACCTAATTACTTCTGTGAATAGCAACAAACATGGAATTTTTTCTCCAGAATGTCCACTTAAAAGTCTTCATATTTCTCAAGGTTTGTGACAGTGATCAAGTTGAACTGGAAGAAATAGTTTTGAACTCTCCCAAGTTTTATAATCATGAATATTTATAGTGATTTTTCACTACAGTCCTATGTAATGAAAATAGAAGTGTCCAGCGTATTATGTTCATTTACTGTATCTTTGTGTAATATCTGAATTTAGTTGTTTGTAAATTTCAAAACATTTCTTCCTGTCTCTTAAAATTTAAACTGCTTTATTATGATGAATAAAGTGATCAAGTATACAATTTCAAGTCTGAAGTTCAATCATTACAATTACAGTCAGTGTAACCAGATCGAATTAGAAAGCCAATAAATATCTTATGAGTAGAAAGTGACAGTTTAATTTTTTGCAGCGTAATTTTTTTTTTTGTAGTACGACATTTTTTTAAAGATTACAGTATAATGTAAGTATTTATTCATGTTTTATTGTTTATCAATGTAATCAGTTATTATACTTACTGAAAACTGTAAAATTTTGCAGAAAATTGATAAAGTACTGCAGCTGCCAAGTATGTCCATTAATATAGTTCCATTCTCATCAGTCACCACTAAACAAAAAAACTTGATATAGCATTTTTACAATAAATAATTGGACTGGGGAAGGAAGCATCAGTTACGTGAAAATGTGAAAACTAACAACAATTTTATTCAGATGCTGAGTAACAATTTTCACATGAAAAAATCTACATGTTTTTTATCAGGGGCATACTGTAACCAAAAAATTGCCAAGAAGGGGGGCTTGACCTTACAGCTATAAATTTGTCTGCATCTTACAAACTGTACTTTGGAGCAAAGCCCTTTAAGGTAAACATAGGGATGTTCATTACCGATTCTTTGCTAATTTCGAATCGATTCCGAATCAAATGTTTTGATTCCAGTATTTCGATTCCTAATTTCGATTCACTATTTACATATGACAAAATGTTGGTGCTGGTAACAAAAAATTTTATCGAAATCAAAAGCTCGCAGAAAACACAGTAAGTTAAACTCTCTCTGCACAGTATATAAGTTAAACTCTCTCTGCAGTGCGTGCAACGAACACGTTTATTTCCGTCTTTGTCCAAGACGGGAAGTTCAAAATGGTCCCATACATCAGATGTTCTTTTTCTTCCTGCTGCTGAACGCTTCATAATTACCCAGACTATCGCAATCGCATGTAAATTTAAATTGAAGTCTTAATTCTCTATCTGTAAGAACTTTTGTTATGACTAGTATTATGTTATACCTGTCCTTTTGTAACTGAAGATTTAATAACAGTAAAGTTATGGTAACGATCTCCGCAGAAAGACTTTTGCTAATTCAATATCTGACATTTACATGATCGGCGCCCGGCAAACTGCTAAAAAGTAACCACATCTCCGCAATCACAAAAGTAATTGTGACGTTATTGTTTATTTGCACGTGGGACTTGCGAAAAAGTAGTGAGGCGATCGGGTGGCTTTTTTTTTAGCGCATTTGCAAACACATGCGCTCCTGCATTTGTGACAATACACACGGCCGAGCATGCGAGTGTGCGTGAAAGCGGCGCCGTCTGTACTAACCATCTCTCTAATCATCATGCGAGGCAATTAAATGACGCTGTTACGTAACAATGCTCGTGATGCGTGTTTATTTTCCGTACAAAGCAGTGCTGCCTAAAAACTTAGCACGAGTATTTCGATTCAGTAGTATCAAAAAAAGATTTTGGATCATTTGGGAATCGGAATCGAAATACTAGAATGATCATCCCTAGGTAAACATGATCGTCGCAACGTACTGGTGCCATACCGCAAGAAAGTGTTAACTAATAAAATGCTCACGAAAGCATTAAATGTTGCACTAAACATTGATAAGCGCTCCACTAGTGAATAAAAAAATGAATCTAGTTTCAGAGGCTGACTTTTTCTCAAACCAACTGCTAGTATTACAGTACTGTGCTAAATTCTGATCCTTCGATGATAGTGCCAAATCATGCAAAAAGTGCTTTGTTTTTTTTGCTTTCTCTAGCAAAGCAACACAGCAATCCATTGCACAATAAGCAAAAACTCCACTGCATAACTAATGACGAATCCAGCTTTTAGATTTACTTGTAGTGTTAGCATTGGGAGTCTTCATAAACAGCACGAAATAGCCAACAGAAACAACTGTTTAAGCTTACTATTGATACCATAACATACTTTTCTGAAAAACAAAAATCACATCATAAAACAAAATTAGTCTAATGCTTTCAATGTACCTGTAGACAATTGGTTTACACTCTAACAAAATAAATCTACCGGTACCATAATGAGACATGGAAAAAAATTTTTGTTTCAAATACAGTAACAATTATTTTTTCAAAAATACCGTATTTATTCGAGTATAAGTCGCATGCGTGTATAAGTCGCACCCACATTTTTGACATGAAAAACAGCACAAAATTTTTAAAAACATTATTCATTCATTGCAATCTCATAACAAAAAATTTAAAACCATTGAAGTCATCACTGCTGTCACTGTCTTCAAATAGCCCTGTTTACCTCTGGAACATCCTCATCAGCATCCGATCAAGGTGGCAAGTGATGCAACGCAACGTAAGTGGATAAAATAATGATAACTAAACGTGTTAGAACATGAAAAAAAGGTGACAGTGTTGAAAGTGCAACGCTACTCGCATGGAAGGAAATAAGTGATATGATCTAATGAAAGGAGACAGTGTAAAATTCGATAGCAAGGAAACACCTCAAAAAATTTCGTATGGCATACAATGCACTTCATGTATTTGTGTATAAGTCGCACCTGACTTTTTGGGTGATATTTTGGTACAAAAAAATGCGACTTATACTCGAATAAATACGGTAAGTGTTTTTTTAATTTGTTTTTTTTTTTAAACACATTTTTTTTCAAATAAAACCTTTTCCCCCAAAAAATGTTTTTAAACAAAAAAGTTTTACAGTACTTGGATTAAAATGTTATATAATATTTTCGAAGCTTTTCATCTGACACTTGTCAAGAAGAATCGACAGAACAAACAGCGCAGAAAAAGGAGCCGCCATAGGAAAAAACCAAACAGTGATTAACTGGAAAAGGATCGATGAGGAGCATCATTTGTGTACACAAACATATAGTGGAAAACATTCTTCATGATTGGAAAAAGTACAATATGAAATCAATTTCTGGGAAACTTTTTCCGCTCTCCTTCCATCTATCTACCTGCTTTTAAAGTCACTTTTATCAAAACTTTTAACCCTACCCTATCAGCTATGCAGACAAAAAAAAATTCGTGTACAGTTTACACCCTAATTGACCCTTTTCCAGCCAATTGCTACTCATCTTTTCCTAAAGGCACTCCTTTTTATGCCCTCTCTATTCTGACAATTTTTCTGGACAAGTGTCACATGAAAAGCGTCGAAAATACAAACATTTTAATGAAAGTAAAACTTTTTTGTTCGAAAAAAAATTTGGGGGGGGGAAAAAGCTTAATATATATTTGAAAACTATGTTTTTGAAAAAAAAATAAAAAAACTGATATTTTTGAAAAAAAAAACTGTCATTTAAAAACCTTTTTTTAAATGTTTTTTTTGAACATTTAAAAAAAAAATTTTTTTTGCAAAAAAAATTTTGAAAAAAAATTTTTTACACCTCAGGCATTTTTTTCACCTCGGCCACCTCATCGGCGGCATCTAAACATATATGTCTAAAAAATCACAGTCCGGGTCAGACATACAAATGGCACCCCCTCCAAGCTCAGGTGGCGCCACCTAAAGCTTCAAGTGGCGCCACCTGTAACTTTAGGTGGCGCCACCTGCAACTTCAGGTGGCGCCACCTGCAACTTCACGTGGCGCCACCTGCAACTTCAGGTGGCGCCACCTGAAGCTTCAAGTGGCGCCACCTATAACTTCAGGTGGCGCCACCTACAACTTCAGGTGGCGCCACCTGAAGCTTCAAGTGGCGCCACCTGCAACTTCAGGTGGCGCCACCTGAAGCTTCAAGTGGCGCCACCTATAACTTCAGGTGGCGCCACCTACAACTTCAGGTGGCGCCACCTGAAGCTTCAAGTGGCGCCACCTGCAACTTCAGGTGGCGCCACCTGAAGCTTATAGTGGCGCCACCTGTAACTTTAGGTGGCGCCACCTGAAGTTGCAGGTGGCGCCACTGCAACTTTTTTGTCTGACACTTGTAGAAATTTAGGGTTGGGAGTTACAGCTTGATATTAATTTTCGTTTTTTAGCAACACCTTACCGCAGTGTCTGCCAACATTCAACAAATAATATTTAAGTTTACTTATTAAGTTGTAACTGTCACATCCACTTATAGCTCTATTGTTTTCTATGAACTGCCAAAAGGGCAAGGGAAATCAAAAATTTGGAAAAAAGTTAATGAAATACGATCTTGAAAGTTACACACAAACCAAAAACCTATGTAAATAAAAGCTGCAGCTTAAATCTAAAATTCTTAACCACCACATAATCTTTCAGGTCGTGCCATCTGAGCTTTGAGCTTTCACACTAAACACGGAACAGACATCAACCATAATGGTGAGTTTGATTTCGTTTTAGAATTTACTTAAACATTAATAAATCGTCACCTCAACTAGTTTACATCCACTGCAATTTTGACATCCAATAACATCCACATTAACTTCATGACTACATTACATTAACCTGTAACATCAACAGCCACCCCAACTTTGTTTCAAAACCACCAACCCTTCAGATGGCGCCACCTGAGCTATATGATCTTAACACTAACAGGCATCAATGTAGGTAATGGTAAGACTGTTGGGCATCATCGGCTACACTTACAGTACATTTACAGTCACATCTGATGTCACAAACTGAACCTCAAGTGAGCTTAAATTTATACAAAATAAAATTTCCACACTAAAAAAAGGTAAAATCATACCATACGTTGTAAGCAACAACGTAAACAACTTTATGAATCAGCTGAGAAACAGAGATACATCACTGTTCCACTAGTATTGGGAGGTACAATCTTACATAACACATTAAGTTGCTATTATTATTTCCTACATGACTGTTTGTTATTTGACAGTGAAACATAGCCTACTGAATTGAGACAAGCTTTCAATAAATTTATTTTTTTGGTGATACTTTGGGAGTATCAAAGTTTTATCCTTACTTTGATAGGGGCCTAGACCAATAAAAGTCTTTTCGTTTTTGTTTTAGGGGCCATATAATTCATTTCCAGTACCGGTAATTTACTTATAAGCATTAGGCTACATTTTACACCATAAAATAAAACACTGGTCAGTTATTAAAAACAATTCAAGGAATCAGCTGAGAAGCAGGAAAAGTTTTTATAAGATGTCACTGATTCATGGTGGGAAAAACAAATGTTACAGAAAAGATTCAGAAAACAATTCTAGCCAAAGCTTCTGAAGTAAAGCTGAAATAAAGAAACAAGAGATTTAAAAATACTTGTATATACACTGTCTGTCCAATTTTATTTACTTCTGAATTTAAACATACCTATACTGTAGTGGATAGGCTAAGCCTAGTGCTATACTGTAGTGGATAAGCCTAGTCCAACCATACAGATAGCCTAACACATCAACCATTACACCTAATGATTAAGAGTGCTTCTACTTCTTCAGCCTCCGAACAGTAGCCTAGCCTAACTTTCAACCTTCTGAAGATGCTACACATTACAAAGTAGCCTACCATACTAATACCGGTACAAGTCTGAAGCTAGGCAATAGTATCTCTTATCTTGATCATTCATCAAACCAAAGCCTGGACAATGGCCAGAAACTTAGAAAGGGTACCAATAATACAGTACGATAGCCTGGTAGCCTACTAATGCAATAGTACAGGCCCACAAGTACGGTAAAAGTAGAAAGGCATTTGCCACAGGTTTTCCAAACAACTCTGTGTCCCACACTACTGATACCTCACCCCCTAAAAATACGGTAATAAGCCATGCCTATGACCAGTACCAGCTAAAGAAATCTACTTGCATAGGCCTAGTCAATTCCCAATTCATCCTCATTCAGCATTAGCCTACACATTATACCAATAAAACTGCTTAAACACTTCACTGCTTCATTAAACATTAGCCTATCTTCTAGAATTTCTAACATTCACTTTCCATTGCTTCTCAGTTTAGCCCTGTGAGTTGATAAATAAATCAACAAACTCAAATCTCAACTGCCACTTCAATTCTCAGATGGCGGTACGAATAAATTTTGGTACCGCCACCTGTGATTTTGGTACCGCCACCTGTAAACTTAGTTCCGCCACCTGAAGCTTCAGGTGGCGCCACCTGAACTTAGAAGTGGCGCCACCTGAAGCTGCAAGTGGCGCCACCTAAACTTAGAGGTGGCGCCACTTGAACTTAGAAGTGGCGCCACCTGAAGCTGCAAGTGGCGCCACCTAAATTAAGAGGTGGCGCCACTTGAACTTAGAAGTGGCGCCACCTGAAGTTGCAAGTGGCGCCACCTGAGCTTGGAGGTGGCGCCACCGCCACTTGTATGTCTGACCCCTGTTGTTCAGATGGCGCCACCTGAGCTATGATCTTAACACTAACAGGCATCAATGTAGGTAATGGTAAGACTGTTGGGCATCATCGGCTACACTTACAGTACATTTACAGTCACATCTGATGTCACAAACTGAACCTCAAGTGAGCTTAAATTTATACAAAATAAAATTTCCACACTAAAAAAAGGTAAAATCATACCATACGTTGTAAGCAACAACGTAAACAACTTTATGAATCAGCTGAGAAACAGAGATACATCACTGTTCCACTAGTATTGGGAGGTACAATCTTACATAACACATTAAGCTGTTAAGTTGCTACTATTATTTCCTACATGACTGTTTGTTATTTGACAGTGAAACATAGCCTACTGAATTGAGAAAAGCTTTCAATAAATTTATTTTTTTTGGTGATACATTGGGAGTATCAAAGTTTTATCCTTACTTTGATAGGGGCTTAGACCAATAAAAGTCTTTTCGTTTTTGTTTTAGGGGCAATATAATTCATTTCCAGTACCGGTAATTTACTTATAAGCATTAGGCTACATTTTACACCATAAAATAAAACACTGGTCAGTTATTAAAAACAATTCAAGGAATCAGCTGAGAAGCAGGAAAAGTTTTTATAAGATGTCACTGATTCATGGTGGGAAAAACAAATGTCACAGAAAAGATTCAGAAAACAATTCTAGCCAAAGCTTCTGAAGTAAAGCTAAAATAAAGAAACAAGAGATTTAAAAATACTTGTATATACACTGTCTGTCCAATTTTATTTACTTCTGAATTTAAACATACCTATACTGTAGTGGATAGGCTAAGCCTAGTGCTATACTGTAGTGGATAAGCCTAGTCCAACCATACAGATAGCCTAACACATCAACCATTACACCTAATGATTAAGAGTGCTTCTACTTCTTCAGCCTCCGAACAGTAGCCTAGCCTAACTTTCAACCTTCTGAAGTTGCTACACATTACAAAGTAGCCTACCATACTAATACCGGTACAAATCTGAAGCTAGGCAATAGTATCTCTTATCTTGATCATTCATCAAACCAAAGCCTGGACAATGGCCAGAAACTTAGAAAGGGTACCAATAATACAGTACGATAGCCTGGTAGCCTACTAATGCAATAGTACAGGCCCACAAGTACGGTAAAAGTAGAAAGGCATTTGCCACAGGTTTTCCAAATAACTCTGTGTCCCACACTACTGATACCTCACCCCCTAAAAATACGGTAATAAGCTATGCCTATGACCAGTACCAGCTAAAGAAATCTACTTGCATAGGCCTAGTCAATTCCCAATTCATCCTCATTCAGCATTAGCCTCACATTATGCCAATAAAACTGCTTAAACACTTCACTGCTTCATTAAACATTAGCCTATCTTCTAGAATTTCTAACATTCACTTTCCATTGCTTCTCAGTTTAGCCTTGTGAGTTGATAAATAAATCAACAAACTCAAATCTCAACTGCCACTTCAATTCTCAGATGGCGGTACTAATAAATTTTGGTACCGCCACCTGTGATTTTAGTACCGCCACCTGTGATTTTGGTACCGCCACCTGAAGCTTAGAAGTGGCGCCACCTGAACTTAGAAGTGGCGCCACCTGAAGCTGCAAGTGGCGCCACCTAAACTTAGAGGTGGCGCCACTTGAACTTAGAAGTGGCGCCACCTGAAGTTGCAAGTGGCGCCACCTGAGCTTGGAGGTGGCGCCACCGCCACTTGTATGTCTGACCCCTGTTGCCATTTACTTTCCCAGCCATGTTGCTACCACCATCATAACCTTGACCACGCAGACCAGAAATATCAAGGCCAAGCCTCAATAACCCATCTTTGATCAAATTAAATAAAGTAGTTGAATCCGTTTTACAAGTTTCGAAAAATCCGAAAAATACCTCTCCGCTGATGAAAGAATTTGAACAATATCGAATACAAATGCTCACTTGCTCTTTGTTTGATATATCTGAAGTTTCATCAGCAATCAGAGAGAATACATAGCTGTTTGTGATGCCATCTGCTGGAGTGAAAAAAATTTGAGATTCCAATTTTACGATAGCAATTATTTTTCGTGACACCATCAGTGACAAAATGGTTAGCATCTCATTTTGAATTTCTGGGGACAAGAATCTAATTGAAGATTGCAAAGTCATGTAAGAGTTTATATCGGCATTGTAACGTCCAATTATCCACAATAAATTCCAAAGGTTGCCAGATTTCTTTTCATCGCCATGGCCCCTTAATGCAATCCCTTGCATTCCGCAGTAACGAACGCAATCAAATATAGCTGCAAGTGCTAACCGATTTTTCTTTTGTTCCTGCACGGACTTGTTTCCAAGTTCTACTTGAATTTGGGAATCATCAAGAGCAACCTAAACGAGAATTATGGTGAAGGCCGACATTTTTACTTCATATTACATTATACTACTCATTTTTGTAAATAAATTTTTCTTTGTAACGAAGCTACATATTTAATATGCAAAAGACGGGGCTAACTTTTTACTAAACGAGGCTATACCTAGACAACTTTTTTTTTGTTTTGTAGAAACGACGCATTGTATAGAAATCACGAATTAAAAAATGCTCGAATTCGTCATCGTTAACGCTTTGTTATGTATTAATTTTTACGAAACGAGGCTTTTAGCAGGTGATACACTCATAAGATGCTAATGAAAAAACTTTTGCATAAGCTGTACGTCACCACTCCTGTATGTGTGCCTAATAATTTGATATCATAAAATTAGTAATAATTTGATAACCAACAAATGCAGGAGTATTTGTAAAGTAAAAAATCCCGTAACTTACTTGAAACGCTTCATTGGCTGCTTGATGCCATGAAGAGCCATTGTGGGAACGCAACGCACTCTTTCCCTTTCGATAGTCTTGCCAAGCCTCAGTTATCTTTACCCATTTTGTCTTTCGAATTCCTTCCGTATCTTTTGCCGATAGCTGTTTATTTTTCACTGCCCATAAACAGCATGAACAGTGACACGTACCATCCTCGTTATACCGCAGCCACAAAAAATCTTTAAACCACTCTCTTTGCAAAACACGACCTTCATTAGTTGGCATTTGATTTGGCAAAACACTGCTATCAAACGGTGCGAGAAGATCACTGGGGCAGTTAGAAGTTTCATCAATTTCTGAGTTTGTATTCCGATCAGCTTCTGCGACCACACTTTCATTGTCAACGTCATGAGCTTGCTGCTCACCATTACTATCGGCACTGGACTCTCCTGTAACCTCTACTGCTCCAACTCTTTTTGAAACTGGTCTGAAAAAAGCGCTAATAGCAGACTGACGCTTCATGTTAGTTATTGGCACGTGTTAGCAGAAAATAAAGTTCATCCCTCATTTGCTCCATAGTTATAGTCAATTTCGAAAGATTTTAAAAGTTGATTGTGACGTAGTTTTACTATTATTTTAATTTATTGAGATGTAATTGGAACATCATTATAGCACTTACCGGTATCGTGTAGTTGATATTTAATTGATTGCTGGTCTTTGATCATTGTGGGTTGCAACTGACTCCTTTGGAGCGCAGATATACATCATAATTTTATACGCAGCACGTCCTTGTAATGTTATATCATTTTTCTTTCAGTTCATACGCATAGCATCTGGTGAGTAGCCAGTACGAAACAGGCTGTAGTGTTTTAGCGTATTGTGATTTTAATAATGTTATATCAATTTCATATCACCCTTATATCATATCAATTTGATATCACCCTTTCCTTTTATCGAAATTTTGAATGGTTAACTCACTGCGTAAACAATTTGCTTAAGCTGTTATTGTTCAACCAACATTCCAGAAATATACGTTGTAACGATGTAACAATACATCGAAGGTTTTGATCACGAAGCGTAACGTCGAATTTTAACAACTTTTCACATTTAGAATGACATTCTTCACCAAACCCGCATCCTGCTGTTTGAGCGCCTGTAATCTTTTAGACACGTTGACACGCTAATTTATGTGTAAATTAATAATCTTAAAAACGCCTTCTCAAAAATACTTTTTCTACGCGCTTAGTGTTAAGTGGGCATTACTTGCCAAAAAACGGAGGGGGCCAGACATATTTCGCCCCCTTCAGTGTCAGACCCGAGGGGGCGCCGCCCCCCGGCCCCCCCGAGATCGACGCCTATGGCCTAACCTCAATAACTCTATTTTTTTATCACAAAGACAAGTAGCTTGACCGTCAGTCCGTTGAGAGATCAGCATCCTCGTTCTTTTAAATACAATCATCGAATTCAATGAACACTTTCTGCTCACGTTTTGTTCTATGCTATCAGCAATGTCTACCAAAGTGATCGAAAGAATAGATCCTACTTGCCAAATCGGTTCCGAAAGGTTATTTTGGTTTTTGAGCCAACCTTGCTTGTCATGATAAGGGTTTGGTGCTTCTATGATTGGTTCATCAGCTCATTTATAAAAGGCAAGGCAAAGATTAACTCCATATATGTGAAGAAGCTAATTACTGAAGCATGATGAAAGTCTAGCCAAATCAATTTTTGAATTCGATCTATCGTCTCCGACCATTTTTTTATCATTTTGCTTTGCAAAAAGTTTAGTGATTCAGTTTTATTGCCTCCATACATTAAGCAAGTAAATGACTCCAGGTCTTTACATAACTGGTCTGAAACTTCCCACTCAGTGCCAAGTTTTGTGCAAAACAATATTTTGTATGTTAAGGAGTTTCTCTCTTCATTTTTAGACTTTGTTTTGTATTTGAAAGCTTCTAGATGGTGTTGTTGATTCAACTTTCTAGAATGATCAATTTTCCTTTTCTCTCTAAAAGCACTCGCAATGTCTTCACCTGTGAACAAGTAAATTCCCGCAAGCATAGAACAATACTTTTTTCCAAACTTTTGAGCCAGAAAATTGATGCTGAACTTTTGGCAATATTTTCCATATCCAATATGAAGTAAAATTTGAATGATGAATTTGTATGTAATTTTGGGTTCAAATCTTACTATGGTTGATTGATTTTCAACTACAGGCTGGTACTTAACTTGCTACACCAAACCGCAAAACAAGTTAAGGAGACATACTGCCCAAAGCAAACCAACAACTACTTTTGTAAATTTGAAGAAAGCTAGCCTGTATGTAACTTTAGGTTAGATTTAGCCATCATGGGATTCGAATCTCAGAGCTCCAGCTCAAAGAAGAAGTTTGTAGTGATCTCTGGATAATGTAAACCTAGCTGATTCTTCATCAACACGCCATAACACAAGTTAAATAACTTAATACAGTAGTCCCCACTTAATAAGCCCACCTCGGGACCGGACAATTTTGGGCTTATTAAGCGGGTGGGCTTATTAACCGGGGGCCAAATTTTCGCCACTCTCATGCGCATAAATGAATATGGTCGACTGTGCTAAGGCTAAAAGTTGCTGAATCTATTAATACTGTACGCAACAGTTACAGATAACAAGCAATTTATCTGTAATCAGCAGCCTACAATAAAATCTTCAGAGCACCAGTTGTCTTGCCAATTGATTACCGCACAGATAAACGATCTGTGACGAAACAGTTGAATTAAGAACTAGGGCAGCAGCGTAACGAAGCGTGAAATCATCGAAAGCAAGACAAAGAAGTGTGACTTTCGACGCGTTTTCACTCAGTTTTAAGCAAATGTGTTCGAAAATTGGGCTTATTAAGCAGGGTTTTAGGCAGTGGTGTAAAAAGTACTCGAAAATTGTAATCAAGTAAAAGTTTCGTTACTGACAAAAAAACTACTTGAAGTAAAGTACAAAGTACTGACCAAAAAAAGTACTTGAGTAAAAGTAGTAAGTAGTCGGTTTAAAACTACTCAAGTAAAAGTATTTTTAAAAGTATTCAAGCAAAATAAACAAAATATCCAATCGACAAGTATGACAGACAACTAGTCGATACCTTCAAATCACTGCCACAAAGCGCTTGGTCTTCTAACCCTCATTTTCTCAAGAAGTCATGAATTATTAATTTTTGCAAGCTTTTGTTACTATATTCAAGAAAATTAATCAAAAAGAACAACAACGGTAAAATTTTGAGACTTGAAAATCATGGCGCGCAGAATTTACATGGAATCTGATTAAAAACAATAAAGCCTTATTTAAAATACAAAAAATTTTAAACGTGTCGGACTTAGCTATGTCCATCATCAGTAAAAAGCAAAATCTTATTCTTTACTTTTTACTGATGATGGACAAAGCTAAGTCCGAAATGTTTAAAAAATTTTCTATTTGGAATAAGGCTTTATTGTTTTCAATCAAAATAAATAAAACTGCCTAGCAATCTGTACCGAAAATTACATTGAATCATTTTACAAAATTTTTGTTCAAATATTCATTGTCATTGTTAAATTATGCTAAAATTTAAAAACACTCTAGCTGTGTCTTATCAGTATATAATAATCTCCTGCATCTACAGGGTGGGCCAAAAATTCGCATCATAGCTATTTCAGTGTATTCCGCGATAATCTTTCGTGGATTAATTAATCAAAATTATTGTGGATTTTTTTAATTGAATTTATTTCACAACATGTGAGGGTAGGAGAAGCCTAATGAACATTACGTCACTAAATCACACAAAATCATTGTACATAGCCCATTTACTGTAGATAGTCAGGGTCTGTACTCGAACGAAATTGATCGTCATACTGAAGACATTTTGTAATTACATTGCACAATAAATCAAGAGTACCGTACAATAACGTTTATGGCATATATGGCGTGTGATTTTTGACTTACTCTGTAGAATTTAGCAATAGAAACGTTCAGTTACCATTGGACGCATTTTTGGCAAAATTTATTTGTCTAATTGCTTTTTTCATGAGTTACTTTTAATAGAGTAAACGTCTATGTCAGTATGCGGTGAAGAGCAGACACCAAATAACGAACGTGAACAGGTGCGTAGCCAGAAATCCGCAATGGGGGGAGCTGTTTTGGGGGTCTGGGGGCTGAGCCCCCAGCCACCGGAGGCAAATGGGTTCTGGGGGCGAAGCTCCCAGCCGCTGGAGGTTTAGGGGAAAAGCCCCCAGCCGCCGGAGGCACAGAGTTTATGGGGCGGAGCCCCCAGCGCTTGAAAATTTTGCATTTTTTTGCAAAAATAACTTCATTTTAGGGCTATTTTGATTAAAAAACAATGCTTTTAAAACGTGACTTAGAAATTGGCAGTGCACACATGACTAAACTGGTGGCATGAATGGGCTATTTGGGAGTTGGATAATGGTAAAATGTTAGTTATCTTGTTTAGATGCTGATAAATTATAAAATCGAATAGTTCGATAAAACTCACTTGGAGTAATCTATTTCGTATACAGTTTATAGAAAAAAATAATTCCGGAAAGGGGGCTAATGAAAAGAGACTAGAGAGAAATGCTTGGTAATTAACTAATACTGAAAAGCTCCCCCCCCCACTATTCCTTAGTTTATAGTATATTTGTTGATGACATCTATGCTTAGCATTTTTACACTTGCGATCAAATTTAATTGCTTATTTTTTACCATTTTTCAAAGTTTTCATTTATTTGTTAGCTTTGCTTTTGGCAAATTAGGCCCACCCCCTGAATATATGTTTCAAAAGATGTTTCAAATCACTGTTTAGTACACTCCAGGGCATAAAATAGTCTCAAAAGTGCTAAAAACGTAGTGTTTTTCCCATTTTGCATTTTGGTCGACATGCCAATGGGGGGGGGCTATAGCCCCCCCCCCTGGCTACGCTACTGAACGTTGAAACTAAAACTGTCTTGAACATTGAACTGCTTTTTGCCAGACGCCCAGACTGGATCTGATACGTACACGCACACGTTAAAAAAAGGCATTGATGCAGTCGCTGTGACGGTCTGACAGAGTCTATGGTTGGTCTGACCTGTGACGCAAGAGTTGCCAGCCGAAAAAGAAGCAAAAGACATATAACTTAACTAAATTGAACAATTGCTGGTGGAAAAGCAACAGGGGTCAGACATACAAGTGGCGGTGGCGCCACCTCCAAGCTCAGGTGGCGCCACTTGCAACTTCAGGTGGCGCCACTTCTAAGTTCAAGTGGCACCACCTTTTAGTTTAGGTGGCGCCACTTGCAGCTTCAGGTGGCGCCACTTGCAGCTTCAGGTGGCGCCACTTCTAAGTTCAGGTGGCGCCACCTGAAGCTTCAGGTGGCGGTACCAAAATCACAGGTGGCGGTACTAAAATCACAGGTGGCGGTACCAAAATTTATTAGTACCGCCATCTGAGAATTGAAGTGGCAGTTGAGATTTGAGTTTGTTGATTTATTTATCAACTCACAAGGCTAAACTGAGAAGCAATAGAAAGTGAATGTTAGAAATTCTAGAAGATAGGCTAATGTTTAATGAAGCAGTGAAGTGTTTAAGCAGTTTTATTGGCATAATGTGTAGGCTAATGCTGAATGAGGATGAATTGGGAATTGACTAGGCCTATGCAAGTAGATTTCTTTAGCTGGTACTGGTCATAGGCATAGCTTATTACCGTATTTTTAGGGGGTGAGGTATCAGTAGTGTGGGACACAGAGTTATTTGGAAAACCTGTGGCAAATGTCTTTCTACTTTTACCGTACTTGTGGGCCTGTACTATTGCATTAGTAGGCTACCAGGCTATCGTACTGTATTATTGGTACCCTTTCTAAGTTTCTGGCCATTGTCCAGGCTTTGGTTTGATGAATGATCAAGATAAGAGATACTATTGCCTAGCTTCAGACTTGTACCGGTATTAGTATGGTAGGCTACTTTGTAATGTGTAGCAACTTCAGAAGGTTGAAAGTTGGGCTAGGCTACTGTTCGGAGGCTGAAGAAGTAGAAGCACTCTTAATCATTAGGTGTAATGGTTGATGTGTTAGGCTATCTGTATGGTTGGACTAGGCTTATCCACTACAGTATAGCACTAGGCTTAGCCTATCCACTACAGTATAGGTATGTTTAAATTCAGAAGTAAATAAAATTGGACAGACAGTGTATATACAAGTATTTTTAAATCTCTTGTTTCTTTATTTCAGCTTTACTTCAGAAGCTTTGGCTAGAATTGTTTTCTGAATCTTTTCTGTAACATTTGTTTTTCCCACCATGAATCAGTGACATCTTATAAAAACTTTTCCTGCTTCTCAGCTGATTCCTTGAATTGTTTTTAATTACTGAGCAGTGTTTTATTTTATGGTGTAAAATGTAGCCTAATGCTTATAAGTAAATTACCGGTACTGGAAATGAATTATATGGCCCCTAAAACAAAAACGAAAAGACTTTTATTGGTCTAGGCCCCTATCAAAGTAAGGATAAAACTTTGATACTCCCAAAGTATCACCAAAAAAATAAATTTATTGAAAGCTTTTCTCAATTCAGTAGGCTATGTTTCACTGTCAAATAACAAACAGTCATGTAGGAAATAATAATAGCAACTCAATGTGTTATGTAGGATTGTACCTCCCAATACTAGTGGAACAGTGATGTATCTCTGTTTCTCAGCTGATTCATAAAGTTGTTTACGTTGTTGCTTACAACGTATGGTATGATTTTACCTTTTTTTAGTGTGGAAATTTTATTTTGTATAAATTTAAGCTCACTTGAGGTTCAGTTTGTGACATCAGATGTGACTGTAAATGTACTGTAAGTGTAGCCGATGATGCCCAACAGTCTTACCATTACCTACATTGATGCCTGTTAGTGTTAAGATCATATAGCTCAGGTGGCGCCATCTGAAGGGTTGGTGGTTTTGAAACAAAGTTGGGGTGGCTGTTGATGTTACAGGTTAATGTAATGTAGTCATGAAGTTAATGTGGATGTTATTGGATGTCAAAATTGCAGTGGATGTAAACTAGTTGAGGTGACGATTTATTAATGTTTAAGTAAATTCTAAAACGAAATCAAACTCACCATTATGGTTGATGTCTGTTCTGTGTTTAGTGTGAAAGCTCAAAGCTCAGATGGCACGACCCGAAAGATTATGTGGTGGTTAAGAATTTTAGATTTAAGCTGCAGCTTTTATTTACATAGGTTTTTGGTTTGTGTGTAACTTTCAAGATCGTATTTCATTAACTTTTTTCCAAATTTTTGATTTCCCTTGCCCTTTTGGCAGTTCATAGAAAACAATAGAGCTATAAGTGGATGTGACAGTTACAACTTAATAAGTAAACTTAAATATTATTTGTTAAATGTTGGCAGACACTGCGGTAAGGTGTTGCTAAAAAACGAAAATTAATATCGTAGCTGTAACTCCCAACCCTAAATTTCTACAAGTGTCAGACAAAAAAGTTGCAGTGGCGCCACCTGCAACTTCAGGTGGCGCCACCTAAAGTTACAGGTGGCGCCACTATAAGCTTCAGGTGGCGCCACCTGAAGTTGCAGGTGGCGCCACTTGAAGCTTCAGGTGGCGCCACCTGAAGTTGTAGGTGGCGCCACTTGAAGCTTCAGGTGGTGCCACCTGAAGTTGCAGGTGGCGCCACTTGAAGCTTCAGGTGGCGCCACCTGAAGTTGTAGGTGGCGCCACCTGAAGTTGTAGGTGGCGCCACCTGAAGTTATAGGTGGCGCCACTTGAAGCTTCAGGTGGCGCCACCTGAAGTTGAAGGTGGCGCCACGTGAAGTTGCAGGTGGCGCCACCTGAAGTTGTAGGTGGCGCCACCTGAAGTTACAGGTGGCGCCACTTGAAGCTTTAGGTGGCGCCACCTGAGCTTGGAGGGGGTGCCATTTGTATGTCTGACCCTGACCGTGATTTTTTAGACATATATGTTTAGATGCCGCCGATGAGGTGGCCGAGGTGAAAAAAATGCTCGAGGTTTAAAAATTTTTTTTTCAAAATTTTTTTTGCAAAAAAAAATTTTTGTTTAAATGTTCGGAAAAAACTTTTAAAAAAAGGTTTTTAAATGACAGTTTTTTTTTTCAAAAATATCAGTTTTTTTTATTTTTTTTTCAAAAACATAGCTTTCAAATATATATTAAGCTTTTTCCCCCCCCAAAATTTTTTTTCGAACAAAAAAGTTTTACTTTCATTAAAATGTTTGTATTTTCGACGCTTTTCATGTGACACTTGTCCAGAAAAATTGTCAGAATAGAGAGGGCATAAAAAGGAGTGCCTTTAGGAAAAGATGAGTAGCGATTGGCTGGAAAAGGGTCAATTAGGGTGTAAACTGTACACGAATTTTTTTTTGTCTGCATAGCTGATAGGGTAGGGTTAAAAGTTTTGATAAAAGTGACTTTAAAAGCAGGTAGATAGATGGAAGGAGAGCGGAAAAAGTTTCCCAGAAATTGATTTCATATTGTACTTTTTCCAATCATGAAGAATGTTTTCCACTATATGTTTGTGTACACAAATGATGCTCCTCATCGATCCTTTTCCAGTTAATCACTGTTTGGCTTTTTCCTATGGCGGCTCCTTTTTCTGCGCTGTTTGTTCTGTCGATTTTTCTTGACAAGTGTCAGATGAAAAGCTTCGAAAATATTATATAACATTTTAATCCAAGTACTGTAAAACTTTTTTGTTTAAAAACATTTTTTGGGGGAAAAGGTTTTATTTGAAAAAAAATGTGTTTAAAAAAAAAAACAAATTAAAAAAACACTTACCGTATTTATTCGAGTATAAGTCGCATTTTTTTGTACCAAAATATCACCCAAAAAGTCAGGTGCGACTTATACACGAATACATGAAGTGCATTGTATGCCATACGAAATTTTTTGAGGTGTTTCCTTGCTATCGAATTCTACACTGTCTCCTTTCATTAGATCATATTACTTATTGCCTTCCATGCGAGTAGCGTTGCACTTTCAACACTGTCACCTTTTTTTCATGTTCTAACATGTTTAGTTATCATTATTTTATCCACTTACGTTGCGTTGCATCACTTGCCACCTTGATCGGATGCTGATGAGGATGTTCCAGAGGTAAACAGGGC
This sequence comes from Trididemnum nubilum, assembly GCA_963965965.1. Lineage (NCBI taxonomy): Eukaryota > Metazoa > Chordata > Ascidiacea > Aplousobranchia > Didemnidae > Trididemnum > Trididemnum nubilum. The sequence goes on along the minus strand of OZ014482.1, from coordinate 20,595,518 downwards.
TATTTGAAGACAGTGACAGCAGTGATGACTTCAATGGTTTTAAATTTTTTGTTATGAGATTGCAATGAATGAATAATGTTTTTAAAAATTTTGTGCTGTTTTTCATGTCAAAAATGTGGGTGCGACTTATACACGCATGCGACTTATACTCGAATAAATACGGTATTTTTGAAAAAATAACTGTTACCGTATTTGAAACAAAAATTTTTTTCCATGTCTCATTATGGTACCGGTAGATTTATTTTGTTAGAGTGTAAACCAATTGTCTACAGGTACATTGAAAGCATTAGACTAATTTTGTTTTATGATGTGATTTTTGTTTTTCAGAAAAGTATGTTATGGTATCGATAGTAAGCTTAAACAGTTGTTTCTGTTGGCTATTTCGTGCTGTTTATGAAGACTCCCAATGCTAACGCTACAAGTGAATCTAAAAGCTGGATTCGTCATTAGTTATGCAGTGGAGTTTTTGCTTATTGTGCAATGGATTGCCGTGTTGCTTTGCTAGAGAAAGCAAAAAAAACAAAGCACTTTTTGCATGATTTGGCACTATCATCGAAGGATCAGAATTTAGCACAGTATACTGTAATACTAGCAGTTGGTTTGAGAAAAAGTCAGCCTCTGAAACTAGATTCATTTTTTTATTCACTAGTGGAGCGCTTATCAATGTTTAGTGCAACATTTAATGCTTTCGTGAGCATTTTATTTGTTAACACTTTCTTGCGGTATGGCACCAGTACGTTGCGACGATCATGTTTACCTAGGGATGTTCATTCTAGCATTTCGATTCCGATTCCCAAATGATCCAAAATCTTTTTTTGATACTACTGAATCGAAATACTCGTGCTAAGTTTTTAGGCAGCACTGCTTTGTACGGAAAATAAACACGCATCACGAGCATTGTTACGTAACAGCGTCATTTAATTGCCTCGCATGATGATTAGAGAGATGGTTAGCACAGACGGCGCCGCTTTCACGCACACTTGCATGCTCGGCCGTGTGTATTGTCACAAATGCAGGAGCGCATGTGTTTGCAAATGCGCTAAAAAAAAAGCCACCTGCTCGCCTCACTACTTTTTCGCAAGTCCCACGTGCAAATAAACAATAACGTCACAATTACTTTTGTGATTGCGGAGATGTGGTTACTTTTTAGCAGTTTGCCGGGCGCCGATCATGTAAATGTCAGATATTGAATTAGCAAAAGTCTTTCTGCGGAGATCGTTACCATAACTTTACTGTTATTAAATCTTCAGTTACAAAAGGACAGGTATAACATAATACTAGTCATAACAAAAGTTCTTACAGATAGAGAATTAAGACTTCAATTTAAATTTACAAGCGATTGCGATAGTCTGGGTAATTATGAAGTGTTCAGCGGCAGGAAGAAAAAGAACATCTGATGTATGGGACCATTTTGAACGTCCCGTCTTGGACAAAGACGGAAATAAACGTGTTCGTTGCACGCACTGCAGAGAGAGTTTAACTTATATACTGTGCAGAGAGAGTTTAACTTACTGTGTTTTCTGCGAGCTTTTGATTTCGATAAAGTTTTTCGTTACCAGCACCAACATCTTGTCATATGTAAATAGTGAATCGAAATTAGGAATCGAAATACTGGAATCAAAACATTTGATTCGGAATCGATTCGAAATTAGCAAAGAATCGGTAATGAACATCCCTATGTTTACCTTAAAGGGCTTTGCTCCAAAGTACAGTTTGTAAGATGCAGACAAATTTATAGCTGTAAGGTCAAGCCCCCCTTCTTGGCAATTTTTTGGTTACAGTATGCCCCTGATAAAAAACATGTAGATTTTTTCATGTGAAAATTGTTACTCAGCATCTGAATAAAATTGTTGTTAGTTTTCACATTTTCACGTAACTGATGCTTCCTTCCCCAGTCCAATTATTTATTGTAAAAATGCTATATCAAGTTTTTTTGTTTAGTGGTGACTGATGAGAATGGAACTATATTAATGGACATGCTTGGCAGCTGCAGTACTTTATCAATTTTCTGCAAAATTTTACAGTTTTCAGTAAGTATAATAACTGATTACATTGATAAACAATATAACATGAATAAATACTTACATTATACTGTAATCTTTAAAAAAATGTCATACTACAAAAAAAAAATTACGCTGCAAAAAATTAAACTGTCACTTTCTACTCATAAAATATTTATTGGCTTTCTAATTTGATCTGGTTACACTGACTGTAATTGTAATGATTGAACTTCAGACTTGAAATTGTATACTTGATCACTTTATTCATCATAATAAAGCAGTTTAAATTTTAAGAGACAGGAAGAAATGTTTTGAAATTTACAAACAACTAAATTCAGATATTACACAAAGATACAGTAAATGAACATAATACGCTGGACACTTCTATTTTCATTACATAGGACTGTAGTGAAAAATCACTATAAATATTCATGATTATAAAACTTGGGAGAGTCCAAAACTATTTCTTCCAGTTCAACTTGATCACTGTCACAAACCTTGAGAAATATGAAGACTTTTAAGTGGACATTCTGGAGAAAAAACTCCATGTTTGTTGCTATTCACAGAAGTAATTAGGTCAATCCAAAACTTTATAAAATTTTTTTTGATTTTTGTTGTATCTTCTTAGCTCTCGTATACAGTATAGCTTGAGATCAATTCTAAATACAGTTATATTCACCAAGTTGTTTCGACCAAGCAGACAGCGAAAGAACTTTTGCGAATTTTCCAGTATTCGAGCAATTGTTACTTTTTAAACAACAAGCTAACAAACATTGCGCAAAAACACTATTAACACATTCAAAACTAGCCTGCTAGTACCGTAGGTTATTCTGTATTCTGTGAAAAACAACAACACCATGTTAGTTTAAAACAAAAGAGCAAAAGTTGCTTAGCCAAAAGAATCACTATGCTGATACAGCTGCTTCTACTCTGCTGCATAAAATAAATTTTTGTTTTGAAACCTAGATGTCGTGGGGATGGGTCCACGACTTTTCGGCGCCAATATTCTGTGCTTTTTACTAACACTAACCCAAAGCCCTAACCCAAACCCTAAATAAGTGAACTGTCGAAGAGCACCGAATTGGCGCCGAAACGATCTGTGCAGAAAACGTATGGCTACGAAATAGGTGGCGCCGAAATGGTCGCACCGAAAAGACGTGATCCCCGTGGGGATAGGCCCACTGCTTTGGTGAATTCATTAAAATGCAGCTCTGAGATCAAGCATGGCTATGAAAAATCACTGTAAATTTTACAGCCTTAGATGTCCAGATGTGAATGATGATATTGAAATTTAGAGAGGCATATTTTTAGTGTCCCTAAAGCCTAACGATAGTACAATATCGTAGTAACTCTGCCAAATTAAGCTAGCTAGCCTAGGGCTGTTCCGCATCTAAGCCTACTCTTTGGACTGATAGTAGGCGCTAAACCATACATATATACTATTTACAATATTTCCTAACAAACTGCGATTGTAAAAATATGGTCAGTGATTTAGTAGGTCATGTTACTACAACCTACAAGCAAGCGATGTTGACCAACTGCTTGCGAAGGTTGCAACCTTTCGCCAACTTGCTCAAGTTGTCGATAATGTCAACACCTTTGCATTTTTGCAACAAAATGTCAATCACATACAAAATCTGGTTATAATTTTAGAAAAAATTTTTTTTCAAGTTACTAAAAATGTTCTTCCAAAACCTATTTCGAATAAAAATTTGACAATGAACTGAATGGCTTATGAAACACAAATATTTGTTTTTTTACTCAGACCATAGTATAAGGCCCTTGGAGTTAAAAATTTCAAAACAAGCCACTTGACTATACATGCTTATAGCCAAAAAGAAACATTTTATTTGCAGCTTTTGCATTTTTAACATATATGACGAATTTTTAGCAAAGGCTGATTGTCAAAGCTAATGTGGGAAGACAGGTGTGATTAATTGTTAAGTATCTTTTAAATCAGTTGGGGGGCGCTTTCTATTTTAATGTGGCCTGCATCTGAAGTTTGTCACAGCAAACAACTTAGCATCAAAACATTCAAATGTTTACGTAAGTTTTGTAAAAGTATTCTCTTGAGATAACTTCGCCATTATTACAGTTATTGCAAGTAGCAACATCTTCGACTTCAGCAGACATCGCATGTCTTGCCAAACAGAAGAACTTTCAGCCATTTACTGGGAGTTTTTCTGCTCCTTGAATTTTACGTGGAATTTGAGATTTTTTGCGGCCCACCTGCAATGTTGTGCAATTCATGCGGCTTGCAGTACTGAGAAGATTCCCCATCTATGTTTTAAATCTTTGCATTAATTTCATTAACAAAGTTATGTGTTTCAAAGAAAAAAAGTATTGTAGGTGATATGCAACCATGTACAAAAGAATGTGTTTCAAAGATTGTTGGCAGAAATCATTTGAATGTGTTTCATGGTAGGTTTTGAAAATCAAATTTGAATCTTTGTAAAGCTTTGAAAGCTCCTTACTACATCAAATTTAATTTAGATATCATATTTTTAAAAATAAGATAGTGCTATCTCTCATCAAATCAAATCTTTCATTATACTTGCTGTAGTACGCCGAAGCGTGTAACGAGTTTGCGGGGCCCATCTCCGCGTCATTGCGCCCAGGCAACGCAGCTCCTTTCGAAGAAATGTCGCAGTGGTGGCGAGCCGTTGGCAACACTGTGTCCGATTTGACCGGCTCGAGATTTGAACCTCTGCCCAACCGCTCCAGAGACGAACGCGTTACCGCTCGACCAACTGGTAATTAAGGGCAATTTATAGCATGCTTAAACAAATGTGCGAATGCAATTTATTCCAGATCTTGATAAAAACTAACTGCTTGAAAATGTCATTGATTTTTATCATAAACCAATAATTGATTGATTAACCATGACTCATAGTTAAAAGTTGTCTCTAGCTTGCAAATTGCACAACCTTGAAATAAGACTGAAGGCAAAATCAATGTGGGTATCTCAAGAAGGCAATTGAATTTGGCATTGACTTTATCCTTTTTGACTCAGCCATTTCAGCGGTATTTCACTTTAAACACCATGTAGAGGCCTCTTTAATTATAATTTTTTTTGGCAACCGTGACGTTTAAATGTAGTAGCCTAGTCCATAGCGAAGGCCAATACTGTAAGCTAGATGTATGTTTGAAGGCCCCTGCTATGACTTATCCTAGTTGCAGCATTGCTTTACGATTGATGAAAGTCAACTAAGCTGGTGTCATCGATGTTATGACAGTCAGAGTTGCCTACAAAAATCATAATTAGATAGGCCCCTGGATTGTGTTTGAAGTAGAATATCTTGGGAAAGGCTGGGTTTAGAAGGACAAAGTCAACGCCTATCTAATCTTGTACGATTGCCCTAACTTTACATACCTGCATTTTTGCCTTCTGTTCTTTTTTAAGTTGTTTTTGATGGGTTGCAGGATTTTTCTTGCTGCATTTTTGCTTACATTTTAGTTGTAAGGTGTTATTGTAGTCAGCTTTCAATATGCAACTCATTGAGTTAAATTTTTGTTCTTTTTTGTTTCTTCAGGTGTCCAGAAAAATGTTGAAGTTTGCACATTGTGCAGCTACACGAACAGTACCAGTAAGTAATATTGTGATATTTTCATGGAGATTCTGCCATGCAGTAAAATTTCGGAGTAAAATATAATTGATTTTATTTTTTGCTACATTGGCGCTGTTGGGTGAGATTCAACTCCCAAAATTACACCACATTGTAGCAGTATGTTCGCATTTTGTTGGAGGAGATTTTCAGATTATAAACAATTTATGTCCTACAGTATAAAAGCATTTAATTTTCCAATTTTTTTCAGTGTTTTTCATTAATTTTCAATGTTTATGTTGAAAAAGTATTTTGGTTTACAGTAATACTGCTTAAGTCTTAGTTTTTTGTTACATCTTCACAGCTTAACTATGGTGGTACTGTTTTTTATGTTCATTTACTAAAACAATTCACCATTTATTAACCTCAATATTCAATGAATGATCAAAAATAATATCGCCAGTTTGGAAAAATAATAATAATTGCAATTTTTATCCCCCTTGAGATAACACCAACAAGTGTTGATTCATCTGACTAAGTGGCCGTAGTAACATTCAAATAAAATGGCTTTACGGAAATAAGCTTCATTGATTCTACCGTAATAAGGTGTAAAATAGTGGCATCAAACAGTGGCAACATCCTTAAAAACTCAATTAAAATAATGTTAAGAAATGAATACAAAATTTAACTAGTAAAAAATGAAGGCTTTTCAGATATGAAGGCGAAGCAGAACCACAAAGTCCAAAAATATATCTCACTGCAGCATACAAAACTTTTGTCAACTTGTGCTATAAACATTCCGGTATGTTATAAAACAAGGCATTGCAATAATAAATAATCAAGGTAGGACAATATCAAAGAATGAAGTAGTTGAATTTTAAATACAGTTCTGAAATTACGTAAATTGGCATAACAAGTGCTAATTTCTCTATTGATATGCTTTTCAAGGTTCAAGTCTGTCATCAAATATTACACCAACAATTTTGAGAAAATGATTTGGCATAGGCAAAGAATCGCTATCATTATTTTGTACGTTAGAATGAAGATCTGAGATCTGAGTGAAGACTAACTTCACCAAATTTTTGCGGCGGAGTTATTGTAAAACAAAGTAAAGGTTCAGAGCGGTAATATTAGCTGCTTTTTAATACAGATAAGCCAGCTTTCCAAAATTTAAAGTTCTGTCACAATACTGACAAAATAGAAACCCTGAAGTAAGAGGTAGCTTTGAACTGCAATATCTTGAAAACGACAAGACGTAAAAAATTAAAATTGTTGAGAATGCATTTTAGGTTTATCCCAACCTTTTGGTTATGAGTGAAAGATTTACCGGTAAGTTAAATAAATGCCCTTTTAAATCGATAGCTTATGGCTGCCCTCGTATATTTCTACATCATTATCCATAACTTTTGCATTAATTTAAATCAATACAGCAAACTTTGTTCATGTTTTGCAGGTAGGTGAAAAAAATAGTCGAAAATCTTCCGGCTCTCCCTTCATCGTTTAACTTTTCGTCTTCCGTAGAAAGTTTGCGACAATGCCGTCTCGACAATGCCAAAGCAATTCTGCGGAATTCAGGTGAGATTTCAGTTGCACAACATACAAGTAGATTATGGATTCGTATCCAACCGTATTCCATAGCATCACCGTGTACATTACGTCTAATTTTTCGCCGCTTAGTTCCTAAACTTAAGTAATAAATTCTTCCAAGTATCATCATTTTGGAATGTCGTACAGCTGGCTTGATGATTTCCAATCAAGTTTGTTAGTTCGCGCTGCTTTGTACAAAATGGTTGTCAATTTAGTTATCCTTGCTGTGGCCGTTGCCATGGCTTTGCTTGCTTCCATCGGCAACGCGTATAGGCTGGAAATAAATTTGCTTTTACTACTGCTGCTGCTTTTCAATTTCCATTCGCTGCTAAGTATAGTCGACTGCGTGGCCAAGAGGGTATAGGCGTCGTTAATTTCCTGTCCTTTTCCACTGGTCCAATTGCCTCCAGCTTCACAGCTGAAACCTTTGCCCTCAAGCAAGGTCTCGATTGGTGTACTAGCCATTTGATGACGTGCAAATTCCAGTCAGTTCTTTTCCTAACCAACTCCCAATCAGCCCTCTCCATCGTTTCATCAGCCCCCTCTTATCTCCTGCCTGAGTCCCTCTGTAATGTTTGGTCCCTCGCCTCCTCCCTCTCCAACAACACCATCTTGAGCTTCCAATGGGTCCCCGGTCACGCAGGTCTCCCCGGTAATGAAAAAGCGGATTTACTTGCCAAAGCTGGTGCCTCTCTGCCCACTGACGCGATCTCATGCCCTCTCCCCCCAGTTGTTGCCAAAGTTTATTCCCAATACCACAATTGGAGACGTCACATCTCCCACTCCCATCTGAACTTCCAAGTCCCCAAAGTCTCTTCGGAGAACTTCTCCTTTCTCGCCCCATTCGCTGTGAGCTTTCCCGTCTTCGCTGCCATGGCCACAGTCTTCTTTTGTCCTCATATCTTCACAGGATCAGTCGGAAGGAGAATTCTGCTTGTAGTGCCTGTGGACACCCTCTACAGGACCTCAATCATTTCCTCCTCGACTGCCTGCCTCTGAACCCCTTCGTAAATCTATCTTTGGCTCCTCTCTCTTTATTCTTGACCTATGGTCCATACCTTGGGGTGTGGCCCGACTGTTGGGTCGTCGCGGAGTTCCTCTGCACCCCCATCCCTCGGAAGGGGTCGGGTAGTACCACCACCACCACCCTGATTGCATGATCTTGGGCTCAACCCGCACCCTGGTCAAGGATTTGCGTCCTTGGATAAGACGCTTAATAATGATGATCTCTGCTTTGTGGCTTTGAACGAGCAGCAAATCTACACGGAAATAAGTCAAATATCAACTGCAAAGCTCTAAATACTGTATGATCAATTCCTAAGCGCGTGCGGATTCGTCCATATGATAGAACCACCGTTGCTTTGTCGTGATCGGAGGATAAAAATGCATCAATCAATCAGAATAGCTTAGATGTTCTGAGATAAACTGTTTGCAGGATTAATGAAAGAAGTAAGTTTTGTTTGCGGCGAAAGTAATTCTGCAACGAGTAAACGAAAACGGGTAAGTTTATACTAGGCCTTGCAGGTTTGCAATTTTTTGGACGATATTGAACTGCGACAAAACCAGCCAATATAAGGAAAAAATGAAGGCAAGCAAAATTTCTCCAGGGTTTTTTATGAACATTAGTCCGCTCTTGTAGGTTTCATCCATGAAAAACTAAGTTCTTTTTTGTCCAAAGTTTTATATGTCCATATCCGCACTAACCAGACTGTCACATAATAGACAAAATAAAGTTTTTTAAATTTTTTTTTATAAAGGGGGTACACCCGGTACAGCCCTATCTTGAAATGTTGCTCTTGTCGTTCATACACATAAGTTTTATCAATATATAACAGTCTTCTTAGGATAGTCCAAAATAAAATCAAGTTTATTTCAACAAAATGCTCGATAGGTTTGTCGTCGCAGGCGCGAAACCAAGACTTTGTTATTGGGGTTTTAATCCAGTGGTCAAATAATTTTGCTTGAAAATGTCTCAATTGGGCAGCGTGCTGAGAAAAAGGGATGTGTATGCGTATCACAGACGTAGGTCTGTGCTTCGCCTCCAGATCTGGGCAAGTTTTGTAATATTTTAGAAAATATAGCCATTTAAACGCCATTTGAATCAAATTTTGTACAAGTCATCTAAAAGAACTAATTTTGCTAAGATTTTAAAGCCAGTTGAAGAATTAAATTGCGTAGCCCCTTCAAGCACTCCCCTTACGCTCAAGTCAAGTCCAAACCATGTTTCAACGCTTACAGTTTTGGGTTAAACTTCCTAAGTGACTTAGCTGAGACGGAGGGGGAGAATAAAGTCTTTTAGCCCCCCCCACCCGGCATAAGCAGAGAAAGAAAATAATATATGATTATAATGTCAAGGTGGTCACGAAATTATTTCATGCCGACCCACTTCTTGCTCTTGGAGAAAAGATGTGTCTGTGACATCAAAATACCAGGATTAACCTATTTCGAAAAAGTTGATCAAACTAGTTTGTTGCACGACAAATATTTTTATTTTGTGAAACTCGGCGCAAATGTAAGGCTACTAATGGTAATTGATGTGGGCCCCGGCCTCTCAATTGGCCCTGTTTGCTGTGTAAATCAACTTTTTAAAATAAAAGTAAGCCGTCACTATACCGGCACTTCTAGCACAATTTTAAAACCTGTAAAACGCAGAAGAAAAATACGTGGATAAATCTCAACATTTTTTAACGCACAATTTTCTGGTGATTTTTCAGAAAAAGGGCATTTAAGAAACGCGACATCTTTGCATGAGTGATTTAACACGAGACAACTAACGCTGGAGCATGTACTTTCGCAGAATAACTCTTTGATTTTATTTACCGTTAGGGTATGGCAATTAATCCCTTAACTGGAACTTTAAAGCAAACTTTACAGGAATAAAAAAGAATTTAATGCAAATCGAACCCGGTGAATCTGTAACTGTGTTTAACGCCAATTTTATACGGTAATGTGCGTGGTGCACTTCCGACTTGGTCGTTTTAAGTAGGTTTTCAAAGTGATTACGATTGAACTAAGCTCTTTGAAAATACTGTGACCTTAATGAAAAAATTAAATTGGCGGCACTGCTGTTATTGTCAAATCGTATTGATTAATTTTACTTTAATATCATAGATTGGATGTGATCTCTGCTTCCGCTGGTATCATGCGACTTGCTTACGTTTCAACTTCAGCAGAACCTTGGGAAGTGTCCAATGTGCCGCTAGTGTTTGAAATGAGATCAAGAAAACCATCCGAATTTTTTTTATGATGTTCATAATAATTATGATGTGTTGAAGTTAGCAGCCTAGAGTTTTAATCTTGAATCGGATTTTTTAAAATAAAATTTCTGTTCAAGAATCGTTATATCTCCTGTGTCTTTTTTAAGAACTGCAAAACCAAATTTTAGTGCAAGTGCAATAACCTAAGGTCGTTGTGAGAAGCTATCGTGTTGTTTCATACCATGTGCAGCATCGCAATACTGGAATGATGTAAGGGTTTTTACTTCTGAACTATCCTCCACATTCGATTTAATACGGCAGTTGGTGGGAACAGAATGAATCCATGATGCTCTTGATATGTACATAGCACTTTCTTGGAATATCTCTTTCAGCTCAATATCTTTAGGGTGTAAACCAGTACTTAAATTGTAGGGGGGGACGCGTACTCCCATTGAGGATTTGGCGTCCCCCAATCGAGATTTGAGCGCTGGTTGACCAGACCAAAAAGAGCCGGTCAGAACAAATCCACAAATTCTGGCCGAATAGGTTCCTAAAATGCGGCGAAGACCTTTTTTTGGTCTTCACTTGATTTCAGGGACGGTATTGCAGAATTTCTGCTGAAGTTCTTTCGCATTCTGAATGCGTTTGGTCAAGCTTTCAAAAGCGTCCCCCCATGCAAAATTTCACAGTTTAAGTACTGGTGTAAACTATAGATATACCCTACGGTAGTTTCCATCTATTTAGTTCGATTGAAGCCAAACTCGAATCGAACCCCAACTCAAACCGTAGTCTTGACCCTCAAAACAGCGAAAGAAAATTGCGTGGATATTTATTATTTCCGTTTTACTGTCTAAAATCAGGGATACCCCTTCCTAAAGTTAAATCTACTTTCGCTAATAGTGAAACAAGGGTTGGGGCACATCTTTATGACCTCAAGTAGTTCTCATTTCAACAAAACCTAACTAACTCTTAGAGACAAATCAATCAAACAAGTATTTCATACAAAGTTTCTAGGCCTTACTTTAGATGAAACTCTATCTTGGAAAACACACACGCAAAATTTATTAAAACAAGTTCGTTCAACTTTTGGTATCGTCAGAGCATCTAAAGGATATTTAAATTCCCATTCACTGAAATTGCTGTACTACACCATGATTCAGAGTAAGATACAATATTGCATAACAATTTGGTGCCACGGTAATAAAACAATTAACAACAAGTTGCAAAATACTTGCAATAAATACGTCAAACTAATAAATGAAAAACAACCTAAAGTAAATGGTTCAATTAAATCCCTTCCCTTTCTTTCAATTGACCAACTTCTAAGCAAAGAAATAGCTACTTTTATGTATAAATTCAACAATAAGCTACTACCAAAAACATTTGAAAATTTTTTTCAACACAACCAATGTAACAACAGAGCTACAAGAATAGCCAAATTATTCCAATTAGTTGTTCAACAAATATTGGTCTGCAGTCTATGCAATACTTAGGTCCAAAAATTTGGAACAGTCTTCTCAAACTTGTTAAAGACTGCAAAACAGTAAAAACATTCCAAAAACAAGTAACTAAACATTTATTAGGTGTTGATCATTAAAGTATTTTATATAACGCATCTATCATGATTTTAATTGTAACTAACATTTGACTAAAATACAACTTAAACAAAACTTGATGAACCTAAACTGTTTTCAATGAGTAATGTTTAACAGTAGATACAAAATGAAACAAACAACAAAAAATATTTGTTTGTATTCAACTAAACTAAAATTGATTCAGGCTGTGTGTCTAACATCATGTGTGACTGTAAGTGTGTGACCGGAGGCAACTGCTGAGTAACGGAACTGATTGTGTGACTGAACTGAATGTGTAACTGAAGGTGACTGTTGAGTAATGGTGTGAGTGGATTGTATGCATGTGTGAGTGCGAATTTGTGTGTAAATACCTTTTTTTGCTCTGTAAATATTGCAAATTGAGTTGCTTTTTTTCGCTTTCTTTGAGGTGTAGCAGCCATGCGTGATATTGATAACTCTGGCCATACAACCTTGACTTGATGCATGATATAACGTTATTCGTTTTTCTGCTTTTCCTATTTGTGCCAAACATTATGTGTTTTTTCCTTTAAAATGGCTACAATTGTAATGCTGTTTTTGATTTAATTATTGCTGATTTGAGTAAAATTGTATGTTGGTGCAAGTGAAATAAATAAAATAAAATAAAAAAATAAAACCGATTTCGAAAAGTATCTTTTTATGATATGTAATTTTCGCTAGAATGTTTGAGTAATCGCCAATTTAACAAATAAATTTGAAGCAGGTAGAGGCATTGGTTTTAGCGAAATGTCTAGTTTTTCCCTCAAGTTCCTAGCAATTGAAATGTTTGACCCAAGCCCCACGCTTTTGAGACACCTGCCACCCTTCATTAAAATTGTCAATAACGCGCTCCAACATGTCTCCCGGAATTTCCTGATGTCACATTTGAACTTTTCCTACAGTTTCTCAATTGTTGAAGAATTATTTTCGTAAACCAATCTTGGAAGTAACTCCAGAGGACGTAGTCTGAGGAAATAAGATGTGGGGAAATGCGGAGGCCATGGATTGTCTGTCCTCGAAAACAACTTGTCCTCTGGAAAGTACTGTTTTAGAAGGTTGGAATAATGAGAAGGCGCCTCATTCTGTTGGAAAACAATTGCATTTATGTCATCAAACCTCTACCTCTGTATGGCTGGAATAAAGCGTCGCCTCAGCATGTCCATGTACCGCTCTGAGTTAACTGACAGTTTGGCCGTTATCTACCACATAGCAAGCACCAGTGTTTCTTCGCTGCAGTAGTTTTGTACACTGAGAAGTAAGCTAATTGTAGAAAGAAATAATGCTACTGGGATTTAAACTTAGTTTCGTAGGAACACCAAATTAGGGTTGCCGATTCGCTTTTTTAACGAACTTAAATTGTGAGTTGATGACATACGCTACTACGTTTGTCACGTTTTTTCAATATAAATCATAAAATACTTGAAAATCAAAGCGAAAAACGTTTTAAAAAAGGTTACTAAAGTTAAGTATATAACTAAAGTAAAACCCCTTAAACTTTGGTAATTCGGCTCCGACTCTCTTAGTTGTTGTCCAGTGTTCATTCAATCTTTTTATTCTTTACTACCACTACAACAGCGAATGTATAGTAACACAATATAAGACGTAGAGTCAGGAAAAACACACATCGTCAGACGTTAAAACATGTAGAGAATCTAAGACAAAAAAGCGATTTTTATTAGCAAGGTTGCTACACCTGTCACACCAGTTGAAGTATGTATAATGTAGGCCTAATTATTTCATCAATCACACCACTGCCGTCGCCAGAGCAAATGAAGTAAGGGGGCACTAAAGTTTGCTTATAAAAACTGACCTTCAGATTTTGTACGGCTACAATTATGCACAATTGTAAAACAAGGCCGGCAGGTTTTTTTAGCTAGTTTCGTCAACGGCCCATAATTGCTCGAAAAATCTACCTACAGCAGTGAATGCTACCAGACGTGAAACCAGGATTTTGGAAAAAGGAGTGAAGCAAAAGTTAGTTTTTTTGCACAAACACTGCCTGATTAAGCCCCCGTGATGCTAAGCAAACTGATGCAACTCAAACGCATCACAAAATGCAGAGTCACTAAATATTTAGTGATTGTGTAAGGGGGCCTGGAGGCGGAGCATCCAGCCGCTGGGCGATTTTTATGATTATGCAGCAAAAATATAGAGATTTTACACTTCGCACTTTTTTAAGCCATATGAATAACTAAATTGCTAAACTTCAGAAGTCATTTAAAAGAATTAAATTGCTAAGCACTTTCAGCCTTCTCCTACGTCAGGTCAAGTCTAAAATACGTTTAAACGCTAGTATTTGGAGGTTTCAAAGTGACTTGGCAAAGAGGGCTTAAGCCCCTTCACCCTGGTTGCGCCACTGACTGCGACCTCAAAATCTTGAATAGGCTCTAAAAATCAAAGCAGCTGGTCTTTGAAAAAAATTGTTTTCACGTACCGTATTGTTTCATGTCGTAATCACTAACGAAGTACCGGTAACCATTCTGCAGGCTTACTCCTCTCTGCGACCTATCCGTAAAGGCGTGTAATTAAGACGGAATATTGCGTCAGATTTATGTACAGCATTTGGTTGCCAGCAATTTCGCAAAGAATCGAGAAAACGTCCAAAGAGAATTATGTTTGAACGTAATTATTCCTTTTTCCATCATTGTTAGTTTCTTGTCGTTGCGTGATGTTTCAAAAACAATATTTTGAGTAAACCAAAATAGGGATGGGGGCACAAGCGGCCGTTAGGGGGCCACGGCCCCCTGCCCCCCGGTAGCGACGGCCCTGAATCACACTCATCAACATACACATGCAGGCACACAAGATGTAAATAAATCTAACGGCTGCAGTACTTGTTCAAATAATTGATAAAGAAGAACGGGGACAGTGACCAGTGCGAGGCCGGCACGGTTACGTAGGAGGTCAATGGGAGGCGAGGCGCAACCGGCCAAAAGTATGCTTAGCTCAACGAAGCATGGTGAGGAAAGAAAAACCACCCTGAAAATAAAACCTCACCGTGTCCAGAAACCCTTTCAAGCGGCAGCTGGTCATAGTATCAAGATAATAACAATTTTGTAATCGATACATATGCATTAAAATAATTATATACAGCATACAGCAATAGTGAGTCACACCATCCACATTGCGTCTAAATAAATAGCTGGTAAATAAGTACCATAACTTATGATCGTTCCGATATCTCGGTCAGAACAAAAGTATACTGATTTTGCAAGAGAGGAATTACAGGTTTGTGTCTATGCATTGTTGATGATGTGTATCAGATCAATTAGGCAGAGTCCAGTGATACTCAATTTGAAGGGTAACAGCTTTAGTTTGCTGTGCGAACTACTGGAACTCACGAGCAAGTTTCAAAATTTGACTGGAAGTTCAGTTGGTTTGGAGAAAAGGAGCACTTTTTTCTGCTTATCCCTAGTAAAATAGGTTTGATGTGGCAAACATTTGATGAAAATTTCACAATGATGCTGTTCTCATAATTTGCTCTTCTGCAATCTCAATGAGACATCGGTATCAAACTTTCCTTCCATCATATACTGATACATCAGAACAAGATTTTTCCACTACCGTGTTGCAACATTTTGTTTCTGAAAAAAAAAAAGTTCAATTATTCATTAACTACCGTACCATACATGTTTTCAATCAAAGAGCAGGAACTGTGGGAAATTAAATGTCGTTGCAAGTCAAACGTGTTTAGCGAATCAATAGGCCTAGCTCCTATGGCGTAAGAGAACGTTACCTACTAAAGCAGTATTCCCTGATGCAATTGCAAGTAAGGTTAGAATCTAATTGTTACAATCTGGCATCTTTACTTTTCAGGTTTTCAAGAATCAAATTAGTACAACTAACCATAATCGCAGTCACATTTCTTTATGGGATCCTTTTGAAAACAGTTGTTCCAAATGCGATATTACATGGAAATAATATTTTGATTCATAATTGGTCTAGTGCGCAAATTGATGACGCCAGGCAGTATCTGTTTTAACCGGCAGACTATTAAGGAAAACACTGCAGTTACTGGAAGATACTACAGTTAATATTTTGTTAACTGAGTGATGGAATGATGATATAAATCAATATCAATCATATTACCTAAATAAAATTTAAGTTTATTGTTTATACAAAATACGTCACTACAGTCTGTAGTAGCATTGTTTGCTAAAATGGTTTAGGCACATTCAATTCTGTCTAGTGACTAAAGGTTAATTTTAGAAAAATATCGACTGTTGTGGAATGAAAAAGTTGTTTTGCAACCAAAAACTATTGAGATTTTACAATTTCAACACTAAAATTTCATTAATTTTGAGCTATTTTTATTAACTGATTTAAATGACACAATCCTGCCCTGAACGGGGATATTTTATCCTACATCTCCAAATACAAAGATAGTGCCAAGCTTGCCAAAAAAATTCATTGGTATGAATTTAGTTTATGTAATAAAAATTTTGCAATAAAAATCAGCCAGAAGATTCTTTAGATAAATAATAAAAAGCTAAAAAATCTTTCTTTTTGAAATGTGCGAGTGGACAAACACAAACAAGATACCGAGTATGTGATAGCCAAAAAAATTACCTGAGTAATAATTTCATTGCCGACATTCGATTGAGGTTGATAGATCCATGCAAAATCAGGCCGGCAAGAGAATAACAAACCTAAAAAATAATAGTCAGAGTATGGTAAAAGATTACTCTATATATTATTATCTATAGATGCTGTCTAAAAGTTTTCATGAGAATTAATCCCAGAACCAATTGCACTGCTGAAATCAAAACACGTTGAAATACAACAAAAAACTATATATGTATCACAAAGCCAACAATTTGGATAACATTTAAACCATATTAAGCTTTACAAAAGTATTTCTTGTTTGCAAAATTTACTCAAAAGCCCTCAATCTGCTATAACGTGAAAGCTTAACTTTGCCAGGGCCCAGGATTGCTTTTGATTGTAAATAACCACTTTTTTTTGTTTAAAATTTATTTGAAATGAATGTTGCATTTGCCAAATAATAGAATTTTCTGTAGTGTTGCATTCTCTGTAAGTTAATAAAAACTTTCTTGCTAGTAACATGATCTAGTAAGGGAAACACAGACTGCTATGAATGTTTACATTTGACTTACTAATCTTATTAATTTAACTTGAGAAATGTATCTAATTACTTATCAAACACCATTAGCCAGTTAGCTGGAAATCTGACTGTTTGAGATAGCAGAAAAAACATTTACAATAAAAATTTATGCAAACCTGCAAGAAATCTGCAGTCAACTACAAAAGCTCTTCATGGAATTGGATAGCCTTTTGCCATCATGCATTTTGCAGTATTTAACTACTGCCTATCATAAATCAAACATAAACAAATGAATAATAGTCCAAGGTTCTTTATCAAGTCCAAAAAAGTCACAAATTAGTAAATGCTTCAGAAATAAACCAAAGAAGCGACAGATTTATTTACTTCAGATTTCAGACATACACAGAACCACAGATAAAATACAAAATGATGAGAAACATCTAAAAAACCATAAGATCAGGGTTGATATTTCAGATTTAAATAAAGGAAGTGGCTATTTTGCCTCTAAGAGGCAAAATAGTGTTTTCCCTCTGTTTCGGTTAGAGTTGAGATTAGGCTTCGGGTTAAGGTTAGGGCTAGGATAAGGGTTAAGGTTAGGGCTATTTTGACACTGGAGGCAAGATACCGGTAGCGTTTAGGACTATATCGCCTCCAAATTGCAAAATATCATGGGGCTATTTTGCCTCTACAGGCAAAATAGCCACTGCCTTAAATAAAAATACTCTTCTACATACTAGCACCATAGATCAAAATAAGTTTGTGCATTTATTATTTTTATTTTATTTGCACCAATATGCAATTTTAATCAAATGAACAATCAATTAAGTCAGAAGAAACATTACAAATGTAACCAATTCAATAGAAATAAACTGGAGATGACTTAAACAAATATTACAATCCAGCAAATACTACATAAGAGAAAAAGCAAAAAACAACACACAACATAGATTTCAGAAGTATAACAACATCAGAAATAGTACCTAAACATTAAAAAAAAATGCAATATGTTATGCAGAGGTGGAGTCCTTGCCTCAAGAACCTCCTCGAGGACACAATTTGAAGTCCTTTGCCTTGAACCCTGCAAGTCCTCAAATATGTCCTCGGCTTGAGGACAGCACTACTTTATGACATGTTGAAAATGGGCCAAGGTCATGAGCAATGTTGTTTTGTCTCGGAACACGCCAGAGAACTTGCGATAAAAAATTTTTGACGATTGAATTTTGTGGAAAAGTTGCGAATTTGTGGGCGAAGACCTTTTTTTTTGAGATCGCCTGCGTTTCGCAAAAATTTTGAGCAAAGACCATTTATTTTGTTTTTAGGAGAACACTTCGGCATTGTGTCTTTGGTCCTAGGCCTTGAGCATTCCCATCCTTGGCCTCAGATCTTTTGGTGTCCTTGGCCTTGAGCCTTGTGTCGTTGACTCCACCTGTCCACCTTTGATGTTAAGCTTGTGATCAACTTAGCTAACCTGCAAACTGAAGTGCTTCTAACCGCAAAAGGATTAATCTGGTATAATCCTGAGCAAAATCTATAATACAATAAGAATTTGCATGTCAGTCCGTATTTAATTCATGGTCTAACTCTCAAGGAAGCTCTTCAACACTCAAGTCAGAAGTAGCATTTTGATGAAGAGGCACAAGAGCAGGCTTGGAAATATCGATTACCGGTAGTAATCGATAATCGATACTATTGGTACATTCTTTGCTTTTGGGTTATCAATCATCACAGATGCTTAGCTTTCTTGATTCAATTTTTTCCATGGACTATCGCCTTTTCTTTTCTATGCTTTTTGTTTACAGGTTATCGATTGGTAGAATCTTTATACTTTAAATACTTTTGTTCTGGTTGAGTCTGCATAAGCTTACATTGTTTCCTTTCTCTTATGCTACATCTTGCTCTTTATAATTATCCTAAACAAAGTGACTTGGCCAATGGAACATGCATGGTTAAATAAACAAAGATTTTAGTGACGTTACTCTTTTTTGGAAATTTTTATTTTGATTATTACACTTATAGGCATAGGTGGGCACAAGTCCGTTAATCATTAATAATGAAGCTAACTTTTTCATTAACTCGTTAATCCGTTAAAAAGTTTCTTCATGTTAATATACTAAATTAACTTCCGTTAAGATTTTCATTGTTAATATCTTGCACCATTTATTCATTGTACCAGTAAAAAACAGTTTGCACTGGTAACACTTGTTGCGTATTTGAACGAGTTTTATAGAAAAAAGCGAAGAAAGAAGCTCTTTTTTGTGGCAAATAATAAGCTGCAACCACAGGTAGGTCTATTAGTTATTGCTGCTCACAATTTCCAAAGATTTTTCGATCGCAGCTACATTAGTGCATTTGAACCTATTTTTATCTTGATATTAGATTAGACTGTAAAATGTAATTTCCAAAACACAAAAAGACCACCATAGCAATAAATATTTCCTTACAATCAGCTAAACAGCATCAATATGTGTTCTAGAAGCCATTGAATAAAAAGAAATGTAAATTATATACACGCAAAATATTAACGAATCAACGAACTTTATTAACTTCTGTTAATTAACGCTGAAAATAACGGATTATCGTTAACGCAGGTGAGAAGTTTGTTAACGAACTAGTGGTTAACAAAGCTAACGTTTCGCATTAACTTGCCCACCTATGCTTATAGGTTTGGGTTAGGGTTTAGGTTAGGCTTTGGGTTAGAGCTAGAATTAGAATTAAGGTTAGAGGTAAGGGTTAGTTTTTTGAGGCTTTATTTCAAAATTCAAAATTGTGTGAATGGAACATTCACCAAACCTCTTCTCATCCTAAAAGCATATTTTTTATATCCTTTTTATAGTAGGCTACAGTAATGATAGTTTTTCCTCTCACAAGTTACATTTAATGGTCAATACAGCGAATATTTCAGTG
Source organism: Trididemnum nubilum (assembly GCA_963965965.1). Taxonomy (NCBI): domain Eukaryota; kingdom Metazoa; phylum Chordata; class Ascidiacea; order Aplousobranchia; family Didemnidae; genus Trididemnum; species Trididemnum nubilum. Next base: position 20,575,628 of record OZ014482.1, on the reverse strand, counting down.
CATCCTAGTGAAAAACAGAATATAAATTTTTGTTCACATTTTAGTATTGATTACTAATTTTTGCTTTTGGTTTCTGATATCTTAGCTTTTTGCTTCTGATAACAACTACTGGTACTGTGTCAACAATTCTTTGCTTTTTGTGTGAATTAGTGATATCGATTTGTCTTTGCTTTGCTTTTAAAAAGCATCAACTTTTAACCCTGTACAAGAGCTACTAACAGTGGCGCACCCAGGGGGGGGGTTTCGGGGGTCGAACCCCCCCCCTTTTGGAACTCAAAAAACAACATAATTTTGTTGATATAAACAGTTTGTAACACTTTGCCATATTTACTTTTCACTAAATAATCACTTGCGTTGTTGTTTTAGTTGTAATTTGATCCTGCAAGATAAGATGTTGTTTTAGGGCGGTAATTTGATTCTTACGATATTTACCACGCAATTGAGATTTTTGCATTTGTTTCAATTACAATATTGCTTTCACCGCGTTTCAACTACGAGACCGATATATTGTGTAACTATGCGTATTTGTTGTATCCATTGAATGACGGATAATATTACACCCAATCATAAACTTCTGAGCAGAACATTGCTTGACACTAAAAAGAGACAAACGTCATTTTGTGAAAAAAGTCGTCCTTGTATAAACAAACCTACTAAGCCAAATGCACTTTTTCCCTTAAAAAAGCAAACAAATCCGCTGTTTGAAGACGAAAAGCACAACAAAATTACACTCAAACGTCAAGATTTTTATTCTGCAAACGTATTCAGGAATTTAAAAGTGGCTTTTAAAAGCGTCAGCGCTATCATTTCCAAATGTTTTTTTCTATATTTTTGCATTTACCTTATAGTATTTTAGGTGATTTTGCAGCATCATGCATCATAATAATAACCCATTGTCTACTTCAGTGTAATCAACCTCTGTATATACCATCGCATTTTAGTTTTTTTTCATTTCAGCGTAGATTCATGAAGAGAGTTGGATGAAAACGTTCAATCTAAAACAGCCTGAGTGGAAATTATAGCTCCGACGCTAATGAAAGCTATTTTGAAATTCTGTGCCACTAACAAGCTTTTTGAATTTAAAAACGCATTGATTTAAAAAATTTAAGCCAAATTTGCAATCTTTCAGCATAAGAACATATTTTGGACTTGACCGGTAAATGTGCGGGGGCTGATTGGACTGAGCAAAATAAACTCTTTCAAATGCTTTCAAATCTTTGTAATTTAGCTTTTTCTAATTGCTCTAAAAACGTTCAAAACGTCGTCCAAATGGCGTTAAAATGGCTATTTTTTTCTGAAAAATTGCAAGAATTGCTTAGTGGCTGGGGGCTTCGCCCCTATCTTAGTAATTTAGCTGTTTCTGATTGCTCTAAAAATGTTCAAAACGTCATCCAAATGGCTATTTTCTAAAAAATTGCTAGAATTGCTCAGCAGCTGGGTTCTTCGGCCCCAGGCCCCCACCTAAGAATTTAGTTTTTTCTAATTGCTCTAAAAACGTGCAAAACGTCATCCAAATGACATTAAAATGGCTTTTTTTCTGAAGAATTGAAGAATTGTCCAGTGGCTAGGGGCTTCGTCCCCAGGCCCCCATCTTTGTAATTTAGCTGTTTCTAATTGCTCTAAAAACATACAAAACGTCATCCAAATGGCGTTAAAATGGCTACGTTTCTCTGAAAAATCGCAAAAATTGCCCAGCACCTGGGGGCTGCGCCCCCAGGCCCCCATTGGGGTAAATTGTTATCTTGCACGCAATCTTCACAACCAACAACTTTCAAAATCGTTATTACAAGGTTTCGGAATAAAGAAATGTTGCAACGATGCAACTGTTACCGCGAAACTGTGTTTGACTATAACTGCATTAACCACAATTGGGTACTGGTTGCTTTTTGAAAAATTCAACCCCCCCCTTAAAAAATTTCTGGGTGCGCCCCTGGCTACTAATATTTGAATCTGATATAATGAGTAAGCCTAGTCTAACCAAAATGGAGGATGGGTTGCCAGTGATCTCGTCACAAAGTGATTGCGGCATTCTGAAGACAAAGAAAGCTTATCTTACAATTGCATCGCAATTGTGCCATTGCATTATTACAATCCAAGTGTTGACTGAAAACGGCAGTCATTAAACTAGGCTACTCTACCATTCTCGGAGCTATCTTGCTTTAAAACCCCTACTTTGTGGCCAAATCACTGCGATGAAATTTATTTTTTTGTGATGAGATCACTTGTAGCAATAGGCTATCAGATAAAACATAGGCTAGAAAATTACTAACTAACAGCACTTCTTTCTATTCAGTTTCCAAACAGTGACTTTCAACCTTCCAAAGTTGCTACACAAAAAGGTAGCATCTTAATACAAGTGCTTATCTTCATCATTCATCAAATCCTGGACTTGGACTATAGCCAGAAACTCAGAACTGAGAAAGAATAGGCTAGGCTACAGTACTACTAACAGTATAGTATAGACTACGAATAGTATAGACCAACAAGTAAAAGTCGAGAGGCATTTGCCACGGATTTCCCCAATAAATCTGCGTCCCACATTCTTGACACTTCACTCCTTAAAAACAGCAAGCTATGCCTATGACCAGTAATCTACACGCATATGCCTAATCAATTCCCAATTCATCCTCATTCAGCATTAGCCTACACATTATGCCAATAAAACCGCTTAAACACTTCATTAAACCTTATCTTCTGGAATTTCTAACATTCAGTGATTCACCTTCCATTGATTCTCAGTTTAGCCTTGTGAGTTAATTAGTAAATCAACAAACTCAAATCTCAACTGCCACTTTAATTCTCTGATGGCGGTACTAATAAATTTTGGTACCGCCACCTGTGATTTTAGTACCGCCACCTGTAAACTTAGTTCCGCCACCTGAGCTTGGAGGTGGCGCCACCTGAACTTAGAAGTGGCGCCACCTGAAGCTGCAAGTGGCGCCACTTGAAGCTACAAGTGGCGCCACTTGAAGCTGCAAGTGGCGCCACCGAATTTTAGAGGTGGCGCCACCTGATATTAGAAGTGGCGCCACCTGAGCTTGGAGGTGGCGCCACCGCCACTTGTATGTCTGACCCCGTCTCCATGACCTTGGCCCATTTTCAACATGTCATAAAGTAGTGCTGTCCTCAAGCCGAGGACATATTCGAGGACTTGCAGGGTTCAAGGCGAAGGACTTCAAATTGTGTCCTCGAGGAGGTTCTTGAGGCCAAGGACTCCTGCTCTGCATGACATATTGCGTTTTTTTTTAATGTTTAGGTACTATTTCTGCTGTTGTTATACTTCTGAAATCTATGTTGTGTGTTGTTTTTTGCTTTTTCTCTTATGTAGTATTTGCTGGATTGTAATATTTGTTTAGTCATCTCCAGTTTATTTCTATTGAATTGGTTACATTTGTAATGTTTCTTCTGGCAGTGGGTAAAACGTGGACTAATGGACAAAAAATGGACAAACAATTTTGACCCCCTATTCCCCTTAAATCAACAATTTTAACACCTCCACATGACTCAGCATCGAATTCTCCACAAACCCAGTGGGTTGCCATGGTGGCACAAGCCGTCGCTATGGCAACAATGACGTCATAAAACCATGGCCAAGCGATTTTGACCCCCTATTCCCCTTTGTGCCACCGTTTCAACACTGTCACATGACTCAGCATCGAATTCCCCACAAACCCAGTGGGTTGCCATGGTGGCACAAGCCGTCGCTACGGCAACATGGACGTCATGTTTTGTCCAAAAACCATGGCCAAGCGATTTTGACCCCCTATTCCCCTTTGTGCCACCGTTTCAACACTGTCACATGACTCAGCATCGAATTCCCCACAAACCCAGTGGGTTGCCATGGTGGCACAAGCTGTCGCTATGGCAACAATGACGTCATGTTTAGTTGAAAAATGAAAAAGGTCTTCATCGTAATTTGAAGTGTTTTCTGCCAGCTATATTACAGAAAACCAAACGGATTAGAAGAAAGTTAATGCGGCTATTTGCAAACTCTTTCTGTTAGATCATCTTGAAATAACTGGCAGACCGTTAAGCAGGATTTGGGCAACCCGTTTTTGCATAGGTCTAACCAAATTTATTTTAATATTTTCAATGTTATAAAAATCAGCCAATTAGAGATCTACTATTTTTTGGTCACCAAGAAGGTCTCATGCATTAGAATAATAATTTGCTTTACGTGATTCAATTAATCATGATAAAAAGAGGGATTTTGTAAGTAAATAAAACATCTGGTAGTTTCGGTAGAGAACTACCTAGTAATTTTATAAGAGTTGTACAGGAATTGAGAAATTCATCACCCAAGACGTTGATGTTTCGGCCAAAACAACAAGATTTTTTCACAGAAATTTAATAACATTACGCGAGAAGCAGAAAAAAGGACAAATCATGTATATAAGTAGGGGCTGTTGGCAAAAAAATTTTTCTGGGGGGCTAATAAAAATAGAGCCAGTATTAACTACTAAAATGGAAGAATTTTTGAAATTTAGAAGGTTTAAGAAAGATTGCGTAAAAATCCGGGGAAGGGGGGCATTGCACCCCTTGCCGACGCCCATGTTTATGGGATTCGAACTAAGCATGCAAGTAGTAACTTCAAAAATGTTGTGCATTAGATTTAGATTCTAAAATGCGGTATAACAATATTCAATGTAGGACAGTCGTTAAGGGCACAAAGTGCTTAAACTAACAAAAAGAATCTACATTTAATAACAAAGATAAAAAGCAAAACAGTTGTCAGAAGTGGGCACTTGCGGTGCAACTATTTCACTTGCAATTGCACTTGCGCCGCAAGTATTTTTAAACGGTTGCGTTGACCCTTGCACCGCAAGTATTTTAGCAATTTTGCGCAAGTCAAATGCGATTATGAATGATTGTTTTTCAATCAAATGTGATTGAAGTTAACAAAAGAATATTGATAAGGTACAGAGGCGTAACCAGGATTTTTAATTGGCAGGGGAGGCCAAATCGCAAATCACACGCAATGACGTCATCAAAATTTTTCTATAAGAGGAACTTTTTACCAGACAAAGATACCGTAGAATGGTGGATCAGAAGCCGGTGCATGTAACATGGATGTAACATGGTTAGCATGTAACATGGGTTTTGCTAAAGAAAAAGGACTTGAACCTAAAGTCAAAAAATTTCCAAAATTGGCTAAGTTGGGTGACGTGGTGAGAAAACTAGTTTAGTCCAAACATGTCACAGACGGGGGTCTGAGAGCCGCCGCTGGGCAATTTTTTGGAATTTTTTTGGAAAAAAAGAACTATTTTAATGCTATTTGGTTCACGTTACGTACGTTTTTAGAGCTATTAAAAATAACTGAATTGAAAGCCAATTGAAACAATCAAATTTGTGAATCTTCCCTTTACTTAAAGATCAAGTCTAAAACACGTTTAAAATCTTGAATTTGGGTGTTAAATTTTGTAAGTGACTTGGTCCAAGATGGAGAAGCAAAGTGCATTGCCTCCTGCAATATTTTTAGCAGTAATTAATCAACCGAATATTTGCCTTGAGAAATTTTTGTTTTGTCATGAATAAGGGTTATACATTTAAATTGGATGACAAAAATTTGATTTGAGGGGGCCCATGCCTCCTCCTACCTGGTCGTTAATATTAGTCTGTTGTACACGAACTCAAACTTGAACGCAAACTTGAACTTGAACTCGAAAAAACTTGATTGTTTTGCCGAACTCGAACTTGAACTCGAAAAACAATTTTTTCTGAACTCAAACTCGAATAAAACTTTTCGAGTTGATTAAAATGAAATTTAAAGATTAAAAAGTTTCAGGAAAAAAAAGTTTTGTTGATTATGCTATGTAAATTGAAATTGTCGTTCACTTGTTTTTGCCGTGCTGGCGATCTACAAAAACAGCATGCTATAAACAAAAAAAAGAGCGAGTAAGTCGAAATGTAGACTTAGTATTTTTGTCAGCTTGAACTCAAACTCAAAAAACTTGATAGTTTAGCAAACTTGAACTCGAACTTCAACTCGAAAACACTAAATTAGAGAATTGGAACTTGAACTCGGACTTGTTAAAATAGGCTGAACTCGCATAAAAATCGATCGAGTTCGCAGCCCTGATTGTAACTACAGGTTTGTCACCATAGGAAATAGGAATATTTCTCTATTTCAGCATTTTAAGATGTTTTAGTGTAAAGGAACAACTAACTGTTTTGTGTTATGGAACAACTACGGTAAGCTTTGGTATAAAAAAAAGTAAGGTTTCGAAAAGCTCCGGGGTGGAAAAAAATGATTAATCGTCGCATCGGTTTTTGAAAACCGGTGTTCCATCCAAGATTATCAAAATTGCATTTGCATTTAAATCAAAAGACGTTTTCCGTGATTGAGAAATTTGCCACTTGTCCCAACTGCTGACCTTGGGTCGGTTTGGCGATAGGTCCTCCATTGCTTTAGTAGCTTCAAACATCCTGCATAGTTTATTTATTTTTGTGTAGTAGTTTCTCGCTGTAAAATGCATTTGACCCCTTCCCCCAAAACGTATGAAATAAAGCTCTAGAGTATTTCCCTTCTTTCACTTACATAACATTTGCATATATATTTAGGTGTTTTACAAAGGATTTTCCTGAACAAATACATCGCTTTTGCAAAAAGAAAAATGTGCAACTTTCCAAAAGCTGAGAGTGATGAAAGATAAAAATTCTTTCTTAGGCAAGCCTTATAATGTTGTATTGTACATTGCATAAAACTGATTACTATTTATTTATTCAAAATAATGCATCATATTTAATGCTAATTGCCAGCATAAGCATATCTTTCACAAATTAACTAAAATTTTAAGCATGGTCATCTCTAATTGCAATTAATTTTAATTACATCTTGATTTTAAAAAGTTTTCTTAACTTGGAGACAGCGAGGAGACATTTTCGTGTTGGAGTCACTTCACAATATCCTTTTAATTGCTGAACGTCAAGCAGGGAAGCTGTGAATACCAATTTTTATACTCTTTGGTTTGACCCGACCTGGAATCGAACCCGACTTTACCGTTTCAGTATAGCAGATGCTCTGTCCATTAGACTATAGACCAATGATTGGCAAAACAAACAAATATCATTTTCACGGCACAGTGTAGCTGGGACAAACTATCGGGGGGGATAAGATGGTTATACGAGGCGAGTTGTAATCAGGGATGTGGAAGCAGTCAAATTTTTAATGCTTACGCTTCCAGCTTCTCTTGAACTTTTATGCTTCCAAGTTCGCTTACGCTTCCTCACCTAAGGAATTTTTTGCTTCTGCTTCCAGCTCCGGATAGAATTAGTCGCTTGCGAGTGCGCTTCCGCTTCCAGTCTCCTTCATCAAAGTGCTTCCGCTTCCACCGCTTCCAGCTTCCGCTCCCACATCCCTGCTCAGTATGAAACAGTTAATTGTATTTAGCGTAAAAAAACAAAAAACAGACAAGTTTACTTTGTAAGCTATTTTATTTGACTTGTGTTGTCGAGGGCATGGTATGGAATGGAAGACGATTTTCCGTATTCCATACTAGCAATTTTCTTCCATTCTATTTCCATTGCATACTAATAATTTTCCATTCCATGTTCCATCACATAATAAAATTTTCTTCCATATTCCATTCCATACTTCCATACCAAAGAAATATTAGACTGGAAGCAAAGCAACGTATATTTCGCTGCTTTGCATCTTTGAAATGTCGTAAGCAACCGCTCGTGAAGGTGCGTCAACAATACTAAGATGCAACAATCTGGAATGCATATTGCACATGGTTTTATGCATAGACGTAGCCAGGATTTTGGATTGGGGGAGGGCTAAACCGTAAATCACATGCAATGATGTCATCAGAAATTTTCGAAAACAGAGAGACTTTTTATGGGACAAAGAATGAAAGATCAAAAGCGGGGGTCTGATTTAGTACGTAATCAGGATTTACTAAAGGGAAAAAACTAAAACCACAAGTTAAAAAGTTTTACCAACATATCAAAATTGGGGGACAAGAGGAGCAAATTAGTGCAACTCAAACGTGTCACAGACGGCGCCTGGGGGAGGAGCCACCAGCCGCCGGAGGCTATGGGAGTCTAGGGCAGAGTTGTAAGTCGGGTCGGGTTCGGGCCTAAAGTTGACAAAAATTTCGTGCTTATTTCGGGCCTGAGACGTGCTTTTTGTTGTAGGTACACAAAAATCACTCAACACAACTAGGCAACATTGCTAAATTTTTCAGACCCAACTTAACTTTCGGGTTTTTTGATTTTGGCTCTAAATTAGTTTTCGGGTCCGGGCCGGGTTGGGCTTATGTTTACGGGTTCGGGCCTGGACTAGTCGGTCCGTTTACAATTCTGGTCAGGGAGCGAAGCATCCAGCCGCTGGGCAATTTTTTGTAAGTTTTTGTAAAAAAAATGGCTATTTTAATGCTATTTGATCACATTTCGCACGTTTTCAGAGGCATTTGAAAGAACAAACTTTTTGAGATTTGACAGCCCATTGAACAAGTCCTTCCCTTTACTTCAGGTCAAGTCCAAAACACGTTTAAAATCTTGCATTTTGGGGTTAAATTTTGTGACTTGGCCTAGTCAGGGGATTCAAGGAACATTGCTTTCTGCAACATTTTTAGCATTAAATCATTCACTCGAAAATTTGCCTTTGAAGATTTTTGTTTTGTCATGAAAATAACCAGTTTTAGGAACATGTACAACCAGGAGCCCAGGCACCTTCGATTCAACTTCAATAATTTGTTCAATAAGCATTTCCCCTAGCTAAGTTTTTTCAAAAACATTTTATCGCGTGAAAACCGACGAGATGAGATGGATTGTTATTTGAAGTTGGTAGGTGGTGAAGGTAGAATTTAAAGTTATTTCAAGTTGGCACATTATATGCAATAAATGGTTGCTAATCATGTTATTGCAATATAAAAGTTAGCTGGGGGCCTAAAACATACTATTGCATAAAAAAGTTAGATGAGGGCCTGAGATTGCACCTTTCGGAACAAAACCATTGAATTTTTCCCGGCTTGGACAATTAAATTGGTTGGCAAAAATTTAAATCGAGAGGGCCGATCACCCAGGTCGTCAATATTAAGTTATTGCTAATTGCTGTTGTACGCATGTACTGTTGCGCCCAAAAAATGCTAAAAAAAACTGAATAATTAGGGTTTGTGTCATCATTTTTGTCATTGGTTGCATTTCAATTGGGGGGGAGGCAAAAGGTCCTAGGCGCTCTGGTTACGCCTATTGTTTAATGATTACCGTACAAGTTTGCTCTCTTATCAACTATAAACTTTGTCATCACCAAACTGCTAAAGAACATTTACCGTAATAGAAATACCAAGCTTTAACATCAAAAGGAATCAGAGTTGTAAGTCGGGCCGGGCTTTTCGGGTCAGGTTCGGGCCGGGTTCGGGCCTGAAGCTGAAAAAAAATTCGGGCTAAATTCGGGCCTGAGATGTGCCTTTTGTTTTAGGTACACAAAAATATAATCAAAATAGCGCGGCAACATTACTAAACTTTTCAGACCTAACATAACTTTTGGGTTTTTTCGAGCATGATTTGGACTCCAAATTAGTTTTTGGGTTCTGGCCGCGTTCGGGCTTATATTTTCGAGTCCGGGCCGGGTTCCGGCCTGAACTAGTCGGCCCGTTTACAACTCTGAAAATAATTATTGTAAACTGAAAAACTAAAAATTTAAATAAAATTAAGCTGAATCGGGAATAAAACAGCAAATAAACTTACGAGTTTTCGCGACGATGTACAAAAAACAAAATTTAGGACTTGTCAGATTGTCAATCTCAAAAAAAAAAAAAAAGTCAAACCTGCCAAAGTCGTCAACTATAACATCAATGCTGCAAATTGCAACAGAGATGGAACCGGTCAGAATTTTCTCGACCCGACCCGACCGGTAAATTTCAAAATCATCGCCGGTTGACCGGCCGGTCGACCGGCCGGTTGACCGGTTTCTGACCGGCCCGGTCGACCGTTTTTTTTACGGAAGGTTTTTCTTCATTATTCAATGTATTTAATGAAAAATTTTCAAAAGGGGGGAGGCATGGATGATGTGTTAAAATTTGTGACTTTAGACGGAGGTCTTAGAAAAAAAAACGGAGAATGATTTTTGTGTTTTTTGCAAAAATGACTCAATTTTAAGACCTTTTTTGGTTACGTTTTGGTTTGAGTGACCTGTTTTGCGCAGCGCACAACGTGCACAAAATAAACATAAAAAGCACTGGAGAGCACATGCTGAATTATTTGGCGTTCTTTCTAATGATATTTTGCGAAAGGCCAAAAAATGAAGTTACAAAATTTAGCTATTGGTGACAGATTATTTGCGATTTTCCGAGCAGCAAACACTAAACTTTTTTTCGGCGGTGCTGCCTTTGCAGTTGCTAAAAGATAAATGAGAAAGAAATGACAGCAAAAGATAGGTAACAGTAAAAACTTATGAACATCACAATACTTGTACTATTATACCCAAAAACATTAAAATCATGGAGCAATGACATTATATAATATCGAAAATTATGTCACTAACAGCGTGAAAAAAAGGAATATTGAAAAATTATGTCACTAACAGTGTGAAAAAAATTAATATTTATAACAACTAGGCTGCTTCACTAACAGTTCGAGAAAGCATGAAAAGGATCTATTGCAAACACATTATGTACTGGGAAAGGTTTTTAGCTCCAAATAGATTTATATTAATTGTTCCGTCCGTATATAAATCTCTGTGGAGCTAAAAACCTTTTCCAGTACATAATGTTTTGCAATAGATCCTTTTCATGCTTTCTCAAACTGTTAGGGAAGCAGCCTAGTTGTTGTGAATATTTTTTTTTTCACGCTGTTAGTGACATAATTTTCAATATTATACGATGTCATTGCTTCATCATTTTAATGTTTTTGGGTATTGCTTTTGAGTATAATGTCATTGCTCCATCATTTTAATGTTTTGGGGTATAATAGTACAAGTATTGTGATGTTAGTATGTTTTTACTGTTACCTATCTTCTGCTGTTATTTTTTTTCATTTATCTTTTTGCAACTGCAAAGGCAGCAACGCCAAAAATTGTTCTGAAGAATTTTCCCGGTTTGGAAAGCGAATCGTCAAACCAATAAATAAACTCATAGATAGTGCGAAGTCGTTATGAATAACTATCCGATGAACGCAACGCGTCCGTTCCTTTCATTGAAAACACTAAACTGTTATGACATTGGCTAGAAAACATTCGAAACATAATGTGCCCCAGCAATTTGTAGAAATACTGCTATTTCAGTACAAGCCATGGTTAGTTAGATATAAAAAAATAAGAGCTCTGTCTTTCTTGCCCAGTGTAGAGTGTGGTAAATTTGAGTTGAAAAAAGCTTTTCAAAGCGACAAGATTTTAGTATGTATAGTAAAAAATCTGTAATCAGCGCCACTTCTACTCTTAAGCTGATTAAAATGATGTTAAAATGCTAGGTAGCGCAAGCCTCTTCCACGTGCATGCTTTATTAGAATCTGATTACGCAATTTGACCGTATATTTTGCACTTTTTTGCTTTGTGCCGTGGCCCAAAGTGGTGGGGCATGGAACAATAGTCCCACCCTAAATACGTCCCTGGATGTGCGTGTCCTAATGGTCACAGCATATTAGTCACAGCTTGAAACCATTCAACAAGTGTTTTCGAAAGATGTGGTTTGTTAATACTGTTTTTTTATAAAAAGTTTTATTTATGATAAAATATATAAATATATTTCGGTTGGTGCTTAGATGTCTTTTAGTAGCCAGAAAGGAGAATTTGACCGGTTTTTCAACCGGCTTCACCGGCCGGTCGAAGAATCTCGACCCGACCGGCAACCCGACCGGTGCCGGTCGACCCGACCGGTTTCCATCTCTGAATTGCAATATACTTACAATGATGTAAAACGTACCGGTACACTGTTTGCGCAATATAAACAACCGAAGTACCGCGATTTGTCGACAAATAATACGCGTAGATATTGAAGTTGAATACTTCTGTGACAAAATTATTTATCACCGTTTGACATCGGTATGTATTTTTCTGTAAATACAACACTCACAATCTAGTATGGAATTGGTATGAAAGTATGGAAGACTGTCTTCCATTCCATTCTCGAAATTTTCCATTCCATTCCATTCTGGCATCTTCTATATTCCATACCGAAATTTCCGTTCCATTCCATTCCATTTCATACCATCCCCTGGTTGTCGATTCTATATTATTATTGCTACATTTTACCCCAACGGTTGTAGCCAGTTTCAGATTTTGCAAATTTGGAAGCGCCTGATTTTGAAAAAATTGCTTCTGCTTCTAGCTCATTTTCAACACTTTCGCTTCCGAGTTTACTTCCGCTTCCAACCTCTTCCGTCAAAGTGCTTCTGATTCCGCTTCCACAAAAAATTAATTGCTTCCGCTTCCACATCCCTGGTTGTAGTAATGGACCCAATAATATGGTCTCAGTTTTTGCTAAAAGTCTGATATAGAATATGACAAAATGGTGTAAGCACAGTATTAATTGATTATAGCTCTATTAGTGAATTTTTATTTCGTATTTTTAGATTGGTATACGTTTTATTACTTCCGTTAATATAATTTTAATTACAGTATGTCATTATTGTGCAACTAACTATTCACCTTTATGTAAGTAGTTCATATTGCTTTCTAGATGATAGTGATGACCTATCTAGTGGTGATTCATGACAGAGTCTTCCATTCATCATTTATGGTTATGCTGCTCTCACACTTTGGCGACTTTGACTGCGACTCTACTGCGAATGGAACATCAAATTGATAGCGACTGCACTGCGAACCCATGGAGGTAGCAGCGAGACTATGTCGAATGTACGGAGACTGCGCTGCGAATCATATCAATATAACGAAAATGACTTAGTTGATTGTTTTGAAATAAATTTTGCAAAATAGTGAGTGTTGGAAAGTAAGGGTAACCAAGGAAGGCAGTACGGTAAGTTCAGAATTTGTGTACTACGCACCTCGCACCTTCAACCGCACCGTGCCAGCGTACCGTACCGCACTGCCATCCTTGATGGTAACACAAATAATTCGGCGAATGTCAGCTATTCGGCAAAAAGAGTCAAAAACTAAAATATTTTTCTAGCCCGAAGCTAATGAAACTATTAAAATATTGATGAAGCAGATCAAAACGAATGAAACGGAAAAGTTTTTAATAAAGTATTAATACGGAAGTGAATAGCATAAAACCTTGGGTTTTTAATAGTCGGAGTCATATTTTCTATGAATTTGAAGCGTATAGTAATTTTAGTTATAATTTTATGTTGGAATTTGCTTTTAAATTTCCTTTTAAAAGTTCAGGGATGGTGCAGTTGATAACGTAAATGCTAGCTACAGTACAGTATGTCTGCGTTAAGATGGGGCTATGTTTGGATCAGATATAGTGTGTCTGAAAGTGGGGTCCACTGTTTGATTCTGGCTGAACAGTCAGTAGGTAGACAACTAGTCATTAGACAATAGTGCTAGTGATACGCTAGATAACTGATTGCTTATATCTATTTAATTGATGGGTACTGCTTTGGTTTTTATACAGCTGGCTTGACTTTCGCTTTGTTTTTAATCATACGTAGATTAAAACTGATGGCATCAGGATGTGGATGATTATTATGATTTGTGGTTGAATGAATGAGTGTCGTTTAGTACGAATCGTGTGTAATCATAAATTTGTAGTTTCAGTAGGGAGGTTATTTTCATTAACCATATTGCAACATGACTCAAAAACACCACTACGTTATCTTATTACATTAAGGCTACTACAAGCTAGGCTGACTTTATAATTGAATTATACCTAATTACTATGGCAAGTTTTTGCAACTTTTTTCATAGCTTCCTGCAGCTTCATAAATACTAAAAATTTTTGTTGTACAGTATAATTTTTTAAGCTGTTTTATTAAGTATGGCGCAAAATACTACTGTGATTTAACAAACATGTTCTGAAACTACATTAGGGGCCACATACTATGGTCTCCGAAAAAACACGAACGTTCGTGTTTTGCGAAATTAGCGTACTGTGGTCTTCGTTACGAATAAAATTTACGAATCTTCGTTTTGAAGACTTTCGTTTTTTCCGAATATTCGTAAATATTTTACGAACAAAAAAATCTTCGGCCGAAAATTTTTTTGTTTCGCCGAAGATTTTTTTATTCGGAAATTTTTACGGAGATTTTGAATTTTTTTTCAAAAAATTTTTTTCGGCCGAAAATTTGTTTGTTCGGTACTTTACATTTTTGTTCGTACAAACGTTTTTCTTCTTCAGAAAAAAAACTGAAAATGGCTCAAATTGTTTGTGAACTAGCCCGAATCTTCGGAAAAAATCACAAATGCTCTGACCACTCGTAGAATCTACCGAAGTTTTTTTGCTGACAATTACACTTGTTTCGCAGGTTGTTGGTAAGTGAAAAAAAGCATTCCACACATTAGTGCCTGATTCATCATGGCTTTGTTGTAGGAACTTATAAATGAGGAGAAAAATTTTGAAATGAAGAAAACCCATTTTAGTTTATTAGAGGGCGAAACTAAACCAGATTTGGCAGAATTTACCGTTTTGCGAGGACCACGGCCGGTCTTTGATAGCTCTTTATTGTAAGAGCCCCATTTTTTTACCAATGAATTTCTTCAAATTGAACCAATTTAGTTTAAATTTTTCTACCGAAACAAAACTGTCACTTGCACAACCGATGAGAACTGCAATCCACTTCCGTTTTTGATCCAAAATGCCTTTCACCTTGCACACAAAAAACAAATATGCTCGATAGTCATAATTCTGACTACTAAACTATTGGTAAATTTACATTATATCGGGTTTTGGCTTGCATTTATACGTTTTTTCCTCTGCATGAAAAACTGGCTATGTTTAATTACCTTTAGGTTTTAATACGTCCTTATCCGCAAACTCCAGACTGTCATACGCTAAACAAAAGCTTTTCAAAAACATTTTTTGTCAAGAAGTAAAGCTTTCTTTTGAAACGACGAATTTTGACCAAAATTTTTATGATTTTGTTGCAGTGCACTTAACCAAAAAATGGACGTATAAAAAAGCAGAAAAGTACATTCATTTTCAAGCAGAAGTAAAAACCTAAACACGAAACGGACAAAAATTAAAAACTGTATAACTTGGCCTTATCATTAAAAAATTTATTGGACGGATAACTTCATTGTCGTTGAAATGTTAAAACGGCGGAACGAAGACGAATAAAGGGTCAAAATCGCTTGGCCATTGCTTTATGACGTCATTGTTGCCATAGCGACGGCTTGTGCCACCATGGCTACCCACTGGGTTTGTGGGGAATTTGATGCTGAGTCATGTGACAGTGTTGAAACGGTGGCACAAAGGGGAATAGGGGGTCAAAATCGCTTGGCCATGGTTTTTGGACAAAACATGACGTCATTGTTGCCATAGCGACGGCTTGTGCCACCATGGCTATCCACTGGGTTTGTGGGGAATTCGATGCTGAGTCATGTGACAGTGTTGAAACGGTGGCACAAAGGGGAATAGGGGGTCAAAATCGCTTGGCCATGGTTTTATGACGTCATTGTTGCCATAGCAACAGCTTGTGCCACCATGGCTACCAACTGGGTTTGTGGGGAATTCGATGCTGAGTCATGTGACAGTGTTGAAACGGTGGCACAAAGGGGAATAGGGGGTCAAAATCGCTTGGCCATGGTTTTTGGACAAAACATGACGTCATTGTTGCCATAACGACGGCTTGTGCCACCATGGCTACCCACTGGGTTTGTGGGGAATTCGATGCTGAGTCATGTGACAGTGTTGAAACGGTGGCACAAAGGGGAATAGGGGGTCAAAATCGCTTGGCCATGGTTTTTGGACGTCATTGTTGCCATAACGACGGCTTGTGCCACCATGGCTACCCACTGGGTTTGTGGGGAATTTGATGCTGAGTCATGTGACAGTGTTGAAACGGTGGCACAAAGAAGAATAGGGGGTCAAAATCGCTTGGCCATGGTTTTTGGACAAAACATGACATCATTGTTGCCATAGCGACGGCTTGTGCCACCATGGCTACCAACTGGGTTTGTGGGGAATTCGATGCTGAGTCATGTGACAGTGTTGAAACGGTGGCACAAAGGGGAATAGGGGGTCAAAATCGCTTGGCCATGGTTTTATGACGTCATTGTTGCCATAGCGACGGCTTGTGCCACCATGGCTACCCACTGGGTTTGTGGGAAATTCGATGCTGAGTCATGTGACAGTGTTGAAACGGTGGCACAAAGGGGAATAGGGGGTCAAAATCGCTTGGCCATGGTTTTTGGACAAAACATGACGTCATTGTTGCCATAGCGACGGCTTGTGCCACCATGGCAACCCACTGGGTTTGTGGGGAATTCGATGCTGAGTCATGTGACAGTGTTGAAACGGTGGCACAAAGGGGAATAGGGGGTCAAAATCGCTTGGCCATGGTTTTTAAACAAAACATGACGTCATTGTTGCCGTAGCGACGGCTTGTGCCACCATGGCTACCCACTGGGTTTGTGGGGAATTCGATGCTGAGTCATGTGACAGTGTTGAAACGGTGGCACAAAGGGGAATAGGGGGTCAAAATCGCTTGGCCATGGTTTTATGACGTCATTGTTGCCGTAGCGACGGCTTGTGCCACCATGGCTACCCACTGGGTTTGTGGGGAATTCGATGCTGAGTCATGTGACAGTGTTGAAACGGTGGCACAAAGGGGAATAGGGGGTCAAAATCGCTTGGCCATGGTTTTTGAACAAAACATGACGTCCATGTTGCCATAGCGACGGCTTGTGCCACCATGGCAACCAACTGGGTTTGTGGGGAATTCGATGCTGAGTCATGTGACAGTGTTGAAACGGTGGCACAAAGGGGAATAGGGGGTCAAAATCGCTTGGCCATGGTTTTTGGACAAAACATGACGTCATTGTTGCCATAGCGACGGCTTGTGCCACCATGGCAACCAACTGGGTTTGTGGGGAATTCGATGCTGAGTCATGTGACAGTGTTGAAACGGTGGCACAAAGAAGAATAGGGGGTCAAAATCGCTTGGCCATGGTTTTTGGACAAAACATGACGTCATTGTTGCCGTAGCGACGGCTTGTGCCACCATGGCTACCAACTGGGTTTGTGGGGAATTCGATGCTGAGTCATGTGACAGTGTTGAAACGGTGGCACAAAGGGGAATAGGGGGTCAAAATCGCTTGGCCATAGTTTTATGACGTCATTGTTGCCATAGCGACGGCTTGTGCCACCATGGCAACCCACTGGGTTTGTGGGGAATTCGATGCTGAGTCATGTGACAGTGTTGAAACGGTGGCACAAAGGGGAATAGGGGGTCAAAATCGCTTGGCCATGGTTTTTGGACAAAACATGACGTCATTGTTGCCATAACGACGGCTTGTGCCACCATGGCTATCCACTGGGTTTGTGGGGAATTCGATGCTGAGTCATGTGACAGTGTTGAAACGGTGGCACAAAGGGGAATAGGGGGTCAAAATCGCTTGGCCATGGTTTTATGACGTCATTGTTGCCGTAGCGACGGCTTGTGCCACCATGGCTACCCACTGGGTTTGTGGGGAATTCGATGCTGAGTCATGTGACAGTGTTGAAACGGTGGCACAAAGGGGAATAGGGGGTCAAAATCGCTTGGCCATGGTTTTTGGACAAAACATGACGTCATTGTTGCCACAACGACGGCTTGTGCCACCATGGCAACCCACTGGGTTTGTGGGGAATTCGATGCTGAGTCATGTGACAGTGTTGAAACGGTGGCACAAAGAAGAATAGGGGGTCAAAATCGCTTGGCCATGGTTTTATGACGTCATTGTTGCCGTAGCGACGGCTTGTGCCACCATGGCTACCAACTGGGTTTGTGGGGAATTCGATGCTGAGTCATGTGACAGTGTTGAAACGGTGGCACAAAGGGGAATAGGGGGTCAAAATCGCTTGGCCATGGTTTTTGAACAAAACATGACGTCCATGTTGCCATAGCGACGGCTTGTGCCACCATGGCAACCAACTGGGTTTGTGGGGAATTCGATGCTGAGTCATGTGACAGTGTTGAAACGGTGGCACAAAGGGGAATAGGGGGTCAAAATCGCTTGGCCATGGTTTTTGGACAAAACATGACGTCATTGTTGCCATAGCGACGGCTTGTGCCACCATGGCAACCCACTGGGTTTGTGGGGAATTCGATGCTGAGTCATGTGACAGTGTTGAAACGGTGGCACAAAGAAGAATAGGGGGTCAAAATCGCTTGGCCATGGTTTTTGGACAAAACATGACGTCATTGTTGCCGTAGCGACGGCTTGTGCCACCATGGCTACCAACTGGGTTTGTGGGGAATTCGATGCTGAGTCATGTGACAGTGTTGAAACGGTGGCACAAAGGGGAATAGGGGGTCAAAATCGCTTGGCCATAGTTTTATGACGTCATTGTTGCCATAGCGACGGCTTGTGCCACCATGGCAACCCACTGGGTTTGTGGGGAATTCGATGCTGAGTCATGTGACAGTGTTGAAACGGTGGCACAAAGGGGAATAGGGGGTCAAAATCGCTTGGCCATGGTTTTTGGACAAAACATGACGTCATTGTTGCCATAACGACGGCTTGTGCCACCATGGCTATCCACTGGGTTTGTGGGGAATTCGATGCTGAGTCATGTGACAGTGTTGAAACGGTGGCACAAAGGGGAATAGGGGGTCAAAATCGCTTGGCCATGGTTTTATGACGTCATTGTTGCCATAGCGACGGCTTGTGCCACCATGGCTACCCACTGGGTTTGTGGGGAATTCGATGCTGAGTCATGTGACAGTGTTGAAACGGTGGCACAAAGGGGAATAGGGGGTCAAAATCGCTTGGCCATGGTTTTTGGACAAAACATGACGTCATTGTTGCCACAACGACGGCTTGTGCCACCATGGCAACCCACTGGGTTTGTGGGGAATTCGATGCTGAGTCATGTGACAGTGTTGAAACGGTGGCACAAAGGGGAATAGGGGGTCAAAATCGCTTGGCCATGGTTTTTGGACAAAACATGACGTCATTGTTGCCATAGCAACGGCTTGTGCCACCATGGCAACCCACTGGGTTTGTGGGAAATTCGATGCTGAGTCATGTGACAGTGTTGAAACGGTGGCACAAAGGGGAATAGGGGGTCAAAATCGCTTGGCCATGGTTTTATGACGTCATTGTTGCCATAGCGACGGCTTGTGCCACCATGGCAACTCACTGGGTTTGTGGAGAATTTGATGCTGAGTCATGTGGAGGTGTTAAAATTGTTGATTTAAGGGGAATAGGGGCTTAAAATTGTTTGTCCATTTTTTGCCCATTAGTCCACGTTTTACCCACTGCCGTTTCTTCTGACTTAATTGATTGTTCATTTGATTAAAATTGCTTATTGGTGCAAATAAAATAAAAATAATAAATGCACAAACTTATTTTGATCTATGGTGCTAGTACGTAGAAGAGTATTTTTATTTAAGGCAGTGGCTATTTTGCCTGCAGAGGCAAAATAGCCCCATGATATTTTGCAATTTGGAGGCTATATAGTCCTAAACGCTACCGGTACCTTGCCTCCAGTGTCAAAATAGCCCTAACCTTAACCCTTGTCCTAGCCCTAACCTTAACCCTAAGCTTAATCTCAACTCTAACCGAAACAGAGGGAAAACACTATTTTGCCTCTTAGAGGCAAAATAGCCACTTCCTTTATTTAAATCTGAAATATCAACCCTGATCTTATGGTTTTTTAGATGTCTCTCATCATTTTGTATTTATCTGCGGTTCTGTGTATGTCTGAAATCTGAAGTAAATAAATCTGTCGCTTCTTTAGTTTATTTCTGAAGCATTTACTAATTTGTGACTTTTTTGGACTTGATAAAGAACCTTGGACTATTACACATTTGTTTATGTTTGATTTTATGATAGGCAGTATTTAAATACTGCAAAATGCATGATGGCAAAAGGCTATCCAATTCCATGAAGAGCTTTTGTAGTTGACTGCAGATTTTTTGCAGGTTTGCATAAATTTTTATTGTAAATGTTTTTTCTGCTATCTCAAACAGTCAGATTTCCAGCTAACTGGCTAATGGTGTTTGATAAGTAATTAAATACATTTCTCAAGTTAAATTAATAAGATTAGTAAGTCAAATGTAAACATTCATAGCAGTCTGTGTTTCCCTTACTAGATCATGTTACTAGCAAGAAAGTTTTTATTAACTTACAGAGAATGCAACACTACAGAAAATTCTATTATTTGGCAAATGCAACATTCATTTCAAATAAATTTTAAACAAAAAAGTGATTATTTACAATCAAAAGCAATCCTGGGCCCTGGCAAAGTTAAGCTTTCACGTTATAGCAGATTGAGGGCTTTTGAGTAAATTTTGCAAACAAGAAATACTTTTGTAAAGCTTAATATGGTTTAAATGTTATCCAAATTGTTGGCTTTGTGATACATATATAGTTTTTTGTTGTATTTCAACGTGTTTTGATTTCAGAAGTGCAATTGGTTCTGGGATTTCTGGGATTAATTCTCCTCAAAACTTTTAGACAGCATCTATAGATAATAATATATAGAGTAATCTTTTACCATACTCTGACTATTATTTTTTAGGTTTGTTATTCTCTTGCCGGCCTGATTTTGCATGGATCTATCAACCTCAATCGAATGTCGGCAATGAAATTATTACTCAGGTAATTTTTTTGGCTAGCACATACTCGGTATCTTGTTTGTGTTTGTCCACTCGCACATTTCAAAAAGAAAGATTTTTTAGCTTTTTATTATTTATCTAAAGAATCTTCTGGCTGATTTTTATTGCAAAATTTTTATTACATAAACTAAATTCATACCAATGAATTTTTTTGGCAAGCTTGGCACTATCTTTGTATTTGGAGATGTAGGATAAAATATCCCCGTTCAGGGCAGGATTGTGTCATTTAAATCAGTTAATAAAGATAGCTCAAAATTAATGAAATTTTAGTGTTGAAATTGTAAAATCTCAATAGTTTTTGGTTGCAAAACAACTTTTTCATTCCACAACAGTCGATATTTTTCTAAAATTAACCTTTAGTCACTAGACAGAATTGAATGCGCCTAAACCATTTTAGCAAACAATGCTACTACAGACTGTAGTGATGTATTTTGTATAAACAATAAACTTAAATTTTATTTAAGTAATATGATTGATATTGATTTATATCATCATTCCATCACTCAGTTAACGAAATATTAACTGTAGTATCTTCCAGTAACTGCAGTGTTTTCCTTGACAGTCTGCCGGTTAAAACAGATACTGCCTGGCGTCATCAATTTGCGCACTAGACCGATTATGAATCAAAATATTATTTCCATGTAATATCGCATTTGGAACAACTGTTTTCAAAAGGATCCCATAAAGAAATGTGACTGCGATTATGGTTAGTTGTACTAATTTGATCATTGAAAACCTGAAAAGTAAAGATGCCAGTTTGTAACAATTAGATTCTAACCTTACTTGCAATTGCATCAGGGTATACTGCTTTAGTAGGTAACGTTCTCTTACGCCATAGGAGTTAGGCCTATTGACTCGCTAAACACGTTTGACTTGCAACGACATTTAATTTCCTACAGTTCCTGCTCTTTGATTGAAAACATGTATGGTACGGTAGTTAATAAATAATTGAACTTTTTTTTTCAGAAACAAAATGTTGCAACACGGTAGTGGAAAAATCTTGTTCTGATGTATCAGTATATGATGGAAGGAAAGTTTGATACCGATGTCCTCATTGACAGGTTGTAGAAGAGCAAATTATGAGAACAGCATCATTGTGAAATTTTCATCAAATGTTTGCCACATCAAACCTATTTTACTAGGGAGAAGCAGAAAAAAGTGCTCCTTTTCTCCAAACCAACTGAACTTCCAGTCAAATTTTGAAACTTGCTCGTGAATTCCAGTAGTTCGCACAGCAAACTAAAGCTGTTACCCTTCAAATTGAGTATCACTGGACTCTGCCTAATTGATCTGATACACATCATCAACAATGCATAGACACAAATCTATAATTCCTCTCTTGCAAAATCAGTATACTTTTGTTCTGACCGAGATATCGGAACGATCATAAGTTATGGTACTTATTTACCAGCTATTTATTTAGACGCAATGTGGATGGTGTGACTCACTATTGCTGTATGCTGTATATAATTATTTTAATGCATATGTATCGATTACAAAATTGTTATTATCTTGATACTATGACCAGCTGCCGCTTGAAAGGGTTTCTGGACACGGTGAGGTTTTATTTTCAGGGTGGTTTTTCTTTCCTCACCATGCTCCGTTGAGCTAAACATAGTTTTGGCCGGTTGCGCCTCCCATTGACCACCTACGTAACCGAGCCTGGCCTCGCACTGGTCACTGCCCCCTTTCTTTCTTCTTTATCAATTATTTGAACAAGTACTGCAGCCGTTAGATTTACTTACATCTTGTGTGCCTGCATGTGTATGTTGATGAGTGTGATTCAGTGCCGTCGCTACCGGGGGGCAGGGGGCCGTGCCCCCCTAACGGCCGCTTGTGCCCCCATCCCTATTTTGGTTTACTCAAAATATTGTTTTTAAAACATCACGCAATGACAAGACAACTAACAATGATGGAAAAAGGAATAATTACGTTCAAACATAATTCTCTTTGGACGTTTTCTCGATTCTTTGCGAAATTGCTGGCAACCAACTGCTGTACATAAATCTGACGCAATATTCCGTCTTAGTTACACGCCTTTACGGATATGTCGCAGAGAGGAGTAAGCCTGCAGAATGGTTACCGGTACTTCGTTAGTGATTACGACATAAAACAATACGGTACGTGGAACCAATTTTTTTCAAAGACCAGCTGTTTTGATTTTTAGAGCACATTCAAGATTTTGAGGTCGCAGTCAGTGGCGCAACCAGGGTGAAGGGCTTTAGCCCTCTTTGCCAAGTCACTTTGAAACCTCCAAATACGAGCGTTTTGACGTATTTTAGACTCGACCTGACGTAAGGGGAAACTGAAAGTGTTAAGCAATTTAATTCTTTTTAATGACTTCTGAAGTTTAGCAATTTAGTTATTCATATGGCTTCAAAAAGTGCGAAATGTGGTTGAAATGGCGTTAAAATCTCTAAATTTTTGCTGAATAATCGTAAAAATCGCCCAGCGGCTGGATGCTTCCGCCTCCAGGCCCCCTTACACAATCACTAAATATTTAGTGACTATGCCCTTCTGTGACACACTTGAGTTGCATCAGTTTGTTTTGCACGGGGGCTTAATCAGGCAGTGTTTGTGCGAGAAGCCAAACTTTTGGTTCACTCCTCTTACCAAAATCCTGGTTTCACGTCTGGTAGCATTCACTGCTGTTTATAGATTTTTCGAGCAGTTATGGGCCGCTGACGAAACTAGCTAAAAAAACCTGCCGGCCTTGTTTTAGAATTGCGCATAATTGCAGCCGTATAAGATCTGAAGGTCAGTTTTTATAAGCAAACTTTAGTGCCCCCCCACTTTTGGCTAGTGCCGCCTTACTTCATTTGCTCTGGCGACGGCACTAGTGTGATTGATGAAATGATTAGGCCTACTTGTGCATACTTCAACTGGTGTGACAGGTGTAGCAACCTTGCAAATAAAAATCGCTTTTTTGTCTTCAAGATCCTCTGCTTGTTTCAACGTCTGACGATGTGTCTTTTTCCTGACTCTACGTCTTATATTGAGTTACTATGCATTCGCTATTGTTGTGGTAGTAAAGAATAAAAAGAATGAAGGAACACTGGACAACAACCTAAGAGAGTCGGAGCCGAATTACCAAAGTTTAAGGAGTTTTACTTTAGTTACATACTTAACCTTAGTAACCTTTTTTGGACATCTTTCACTTTAATTTTTAAGCATTTTATGATTTATGTTGAAAAAACCTGACAAACGTAGTAGCGTATGTCATCAATTCGCAACTTAAGTTTGTTAAAAAAGCGAATCGGCAACCCTAATTTGGTGTTCCTACGAAACAAAGTTTAAATCCCAGTAGCATTATTTCCTACAATTAGCTTCTCAATGTACAAAACTACTGCAGCGAAACACTGGTGCTTGCTATGTGGTAGATAACGGCCAAACTGTCAGTTAACTCAGAGCGGTACGTGGACATGCTGAGGCTACGCTTCATTCCAGCCATACAGAGGAAGAGGTTTGATGACATAAATGCAGTTGTTTTCCAACAGAATGAGGCGCCTTCTCATTATTCCAACCGCACACTCTCGCGTATCTAAAACAGTACTTTCCAGAGGACAAGTTATTTTCGAGGACAGACAATCCATGGCCTCCGAATTTCCCCACATCTCATTTCCTCACACTATGTCCTCTGGAGTCACTTCCAAGATCGGTTTACGAAAATAGTCCCAACAATTGAGAAATTGTAGAACATCAACTGTGAAATCACGAAATTCCGGGAGACATGTTGGAGCGCGTTATTGACAATTTTAATGAAGGGTGGCAGGTGTCTCAAAAGCGCGGGGCTTGGGTCAAACATTTCATCAATTACTAGGAACTTGAAAAAACTAGACATTTTGCAAAAATTAATGCCTCTACTTGCTTTAAATTTATTTGTTAAATTGGCGATTACTCAAACATTCCAGCAAAAATTACATATCATAAGGAGATACTTTTCGAAATCGGTTTTGTTGAAGAAATGAGAACTACTTGAGGTAATAAAGATGTGTCCCAACCCTTGTTTCATTATTAGCGAAACTACATTTAACTTAGGCAGGGGTATCCCTGATTTTACACAGTAAAACGGAAATAATAAATATCCACGCAATTATCTTTCGCTTTTTAGAGGGTCAAGATTACGGTTTGGGTTGGGGTTCGATTTGAGTTTGGCTTCAATCGAACTAAATAGATGGAAACTACCGTAGGGTATATCTATAGTTTACACCCTAAAGATATTGAGCTGAAACAGATATTCCAAGAAAGTGCTATCAAGAGCATTATGGATTCATTCTGTTCCCACCAACTGCGGTATTAAATCGAATGTGGAGGATAGTTTAGAAGTAAAAACCCTTACATCATTCCTGTATTGCGATGCTGCACTTGGTATGAAACAACACGATAGCTTTTCACAACGACCTGAAGTTATTGTAATCACACTAAAATTTGGTTTTGCAGTTCTTCAAAAAGACACAAGAGATATAACGATTCTTGAACAAAAATTTTATTTTAAAAAATCCGATGCAAGATTAAAACTCGAGCCTGCTGACTTCAAAACATCATAATTATTATGAACATCATAAAAAAAATCCGGTTGGTTTTCTTGATCTCATTTCAAACACTAGCGGCACATTGGATATTTCCACAAGGTTCTGCTGAAGTTGAAACGTAAGCAAGTCGCATGGTACCAGCGGAAGCAGAGATCACATCCAATCTATGATATTGAAGTAAAATTAATCAATATGATTTGACAATAACAGCAGTGCTGTCAATTTAATTTTTTCATTAAAGGCCACCTAATGTCTGCAAACCAATGCACTTAAAATGCAATAAAAAAGTATTACTAATCGAATGCTGAAAACCTGGTTTAGATGCACGTTCTCAGTTTCAAGCTTTCGCGTTTTTAAAAAGTGACATGACGTCATTAGACCCAGGAGTTTGGTGCCTTCGACTAATTTATCTTTGCAGAGGATAGGCGATTTTGGAAAGGCACGTGATAACAGCTTGCTAGTCAAAAAGGGTTGTGCAAAAAAAGGCGTAATTAGCTCAAAGTAAAGTCGAACACACCAAACTCCTGGGTCTAATGACGTCATGTCACTTTTTAAAAACGCGAAAGCTTAAAACTGAGAACGTTCATCTAAACCAGGTTTTCAGCATTTGATTAGTAATACTTTTTTATTGCATTTTAAGTGCATTGGTTTGCAGACATTAGGTGGCCTTTAAGGTCACAGTATTTTCAAAGAGCTTAGTTTAATCGTAATCATTTTGAAAACCTACTTGAAACGACCAAGTTGGAAGTGCACCACGCACATTTCGGTATAAAATTGGCGCTAAACACAGTACCAGATTCACCGGGTTCGATTCGCATTAAATTCTTTTTTATTCCTGTAAAGTTTGCATTAAAGTTCCAGTTAAGGGATTAATTGCCATACCCTAACGGTAAATAAAATCAAAGAGTTATTCTGCAGAAGTACATGCTCCAGCGTTAGTTGTCTCGTGTTAAATCACTCATGCAAAAATGTCGCATTTCTTAAATTGCCTTTCTTTGAAAAATCAGAAAATTGTGCGTTAAAAAATGTTGAGATTCATCCTCGTATTTTTCTTCTGCGTTTTACAGGTTTTAAAATTGCGCTAGAAGTGCCAGTAGAGTGACGGCTTACTTTTATCGTAAAAGGTTGATTTACACAGTAAACAGGGCCAATTGAGGGGCCGGGGCCCACATCAATTACCACTAGTACTTAGTAGCCTTACATTTGCGCTGAGTTTCACAAAATAAAAATATTTGTCTTGTAACAGACTAGTTTGATCAACTTTTTCGTAATAGATTAAACCTGGTATTTTGATGTCACAGACACATCTTTTCTCCAAGAGCAAGAAGTTGGTCGGCATGAAATAATTTCGTGACCACCTTGACGTTATAGTCATATATGATTTTCTTTCTCTGCTTATGCCGACGACTTAGTGGGGCAACCACGGGGGGCTAAAAGACTTTATTCTCCCCCTCCATCTCAGCCAAGTCATTTAGGAAGTTTAACCCAAAACTGTAAGCGTTGAAACATGGTTTGGACTTTGACTTGAGCGTAAGGGGAGTGCTTGAAGGGGCTAAGCAGTTTAATTCTTCAACTGGCCTTAAAATCTTATTATATAAAGCTTTTTATATACTAAGATTTTAAATAAAACTTTATATAAAAAATATAAATTTATATAAAACTTTTTATACATCTTATTATATAAAACTTTGGACAAAAAAGAACTTAGTTTTTCATGGATGAAACGTACAAGAGGGGACTAATGTTCATTAAAACCCTGGGGAAATTTTGCTTGCCTTCACTCTTTCCTTATCTTGGCTGGTTTTGTCGCAGTTTAATATCGTCTAAAAAAATTGCAAACCTGCAAGGCCTAGTATAAACTTACCCGTTTTCGTTTACTCGTTGCAGAACTACTTTCGCCGCAAACAAAACTTACTTCTATCATTGATCCTGCAAACAGTTTATCTCAGAACATCTAAGCTATTCTGATTGACTGATGCATCTTTATCTTCCTATCACGACAAAGCGACGGTGGTTCTATCATATGGACGAATCCGCACGCGCTTAGGAATTGATCATACAGTATTTAGAGCTTTGCAGTTGATATTTGACTTATTTCAGTGTAGATTTGCTGCTGTTCAAAGCCGCAAAGCAGAGATCATCATTGTTAAGCGTCTTATCCAAGGACGCAACAACTTGACCAGGGTGCGGGTTGAGCTCAAGATCATGCAATCAGGGTCGCCGTAAAAACGACGCCTTTACCCTCTCGGCCACGCTGCCGACTATACTTAGCAGAGAATGGAAATTGAAAAGCAGCAGCAGTAGTAAAAGCAAATTTATTTCCAGCCTATACGCGTTGCCGATGGAAGCAAGCAAAGCCATGGCAACGGCCATAACGAAGATAACTAAATTGACAACCATTTTGTACAAAGCAGCGCGAACCAACAAACTTGATCGGAAATCATCAAGCCAGCTGTAAGACATTCCAAAATGATGATACTTGGAAGAATTTATTACTTAAGTTTAGGAATTAAGCGGCGAAAAATTAGACGTAATGTACACGGTGATGCTATGGAATACGGTTTAATACGAATCCATAATCTACTTGTATGTTGTGGAACTGAAATCTCACCTGAATTCCGCAGAATTGCTTTGGCATTGTCGAGACGGCATTGTCGCAAACTTTCTACGGAAGACGAAAAGTTAAACGATGAAGGTAGAGCCGGAAGATTTTCGATTATTTTTTCACCTATCTGCAAAACATGAACAAAGTCCACTGTATTGATTTAAATTAATGCAAAAATCATGGATATTGATGTAGAAATATACGAGGACAGCCATAAGCTAACGATTTAAAAGGGCATTTATTTAACTTACCGGTAAATCTTTCACTCATGACCAAAAGGTTGGGATAAACCTAAAATGCATTCTCAACAATTCTAATTTTTTACGTCTTGTCGTTTTCAAAATATTGCAGTTTAAAGTTACCTCTTACTTAAGGGTTTCCATTTTGTTAGCATCGTGACAGAACTTTAAATTTTGGAAAGCTGGCTTATCTGTATTAAATAGCAGCTAATTTTACCGCTCTGAACCTTTACTTTGTTTTACAATAACTCCGCCGCAAAAATTTGGTGAAGTTAGTCTTCACTCAGATCTTCATTCTAACACACAAATTAATGAGAGCTATACTTTGCCTATGCCAAATCATTTTCTCAAAATTGTTGGTGTAATATTTGATGACAGACTTGAACCTTGAAAAGCATATCAATAGAGAAATTAGTACTTGTTATGCAAATTTACGTTATTAGGCAGAATTGTATTTAAAATTCAGCTGCTTCATTCTTTGATATTGTCCTATCTTGATTATTTATTATTGCAATGCCTTGTTTTATAACATACCGGAATGTTTATTGGACAAGTTGACAAAAGTTTTGTATGCTGCAGTGAGATTTATTTTTTGACTTAGTGGTTCTGCTTTGCGTATGCAAATGCCTCTATATTTGAGAAGCCTTCATTTTTTACAACTTAAATTTCGTATTCATTTCTAAATATTATTTTAATTGAGTTTTTAAGGATGTTGCCACTGTTTGATGCCACTATTTCACAGCTTATTACTGTAAAATCAATGAAGTTTATTTCCGTAAAGCCATTTTATTTTAATGTTACTACGGCCACTTAGTCAGATGAATCAACACTTGTTGGTGTTATCTCAAGGGGGATAAAAATTGCAATTATTATTATTTTTTTTCCAAACAGGCGATATTATTTTCGATCATTCATTAATTATTGAGGTTAATACAAGGTAAATTGTTTTAGTAAATGAAATAAAAAACAGTACCACCACAGTAAAGCTGTGAAGATGTAACAAAAAACTAAGACTAAAGCAGTATTACTGTAAACCAAAATACTTTTTCCACATAAACATTGAAAATTAATGAAAAACACTGAAAAAAATTGGAAAATGAAATGCTTTTATACTGTAGGACATAAATTGTTTATAATCTGAAAATATCCTCCAACAAAACGCAAACATACTGCTACAATGTGGTGTAATTTTGGGATTTGAATCTCACCCAACAGCATCAATGTGGTAAATAATAAAATCAAATATATTTTACTCAGAAATTTTACTGCTTGGCAGAATCTCCATGAAAATATCACAATATTACTTACTGGTACTGTTTGTGTAGCTGCACAATGCGCAAACTTCAACATTTTTCTGAACACCTGAAGAAACAAAAAAGAACAAAAATTTAACCGAATGAGTTGCATATTGAAGGCTGACTATATTAACACCTTACTACTAAAATGTAACCTAAAACGAAGACAAGAAAAATCCTGCAACCCATAAAAACAACTAAAAAAAGAACTGAAGGTAAAAATGCAGGTATGTAAAGTTAGGGCAATCGTACAACATTAGATTGGCGTTGACTTTGTTCTTCTAAATCCAGCCTTTCCGAAGATATTCTACTTCAAACACAATCCAGGGGCCTATCTAATTATGATTTTTGTAGGCAACTCTGACTGTCATAACATCGATGACACCAGCTTAGTTGACTTTTATCAATTGTAAAGTCATGCCGTTATTAAGATAAGTCATAGCAGGGGCCTTAAAACATAGATCTAGCTTACAGTATAGGCCTTTGTTATGGACTACGCTACTACATTTAAACGTCAGGGTTGCCAATAAAATTATAATTAAAAAGGCCTTTACATGATGTTTAAAGCGGAATACCTCTGAAATGGCTGGGTCAAAAAGGATAAAGTTAACGCCAAATTCAATTGCCTCTAACTTGAGATACCCACATTGATTATGCCTTCAGTCTTATTTGAAGGTCGTGTAATGTGCAAGCTTGAGATAACCTTTAACTATGAGTCATAGTTAATCAATTATTAGTTTGTGATAAAAATCAATGACATTTTCAAGCAGTTAGTTTTAATCAAGATCTGGACTAAATTGCATTTGCACATTTGTTTAAGCATGCTATGAATTGCCCTTAATTAACTATATTATCTATAAAGAACACAAAACATAAACAAGTGATAGAACAATCTAATTTTTTAAAAATATGATATCTAAATTAAATTTGATGAAGTAAGGAGCTTCCAAAGCTTTACAAAGATCCAAATTTGATTCTTTTAAAACCTACCATGAAACACATTCAAATGCTTGGTCATGAAATATCTTCTGATCAAAAACTTTTTGCAAAGCCACAGTGTGATTTCTGCCAACAATCTTAGAAACATATTCTTCTGTACATGGTTGTATATCACCTACAAAAAATTTTTTTATATAAAACACATAACTTTGTCAATGAAATTAATGCAAAGATTTAAAACAGGGATGGGGAACCTTCTTAGTACTGCGGGCTGCATGAATTGCACAACATTGCAAGTGGGCCGCAAAAAATCTCAAATTCCACATAAAATTCAAGGAGCAGAAAAACTCCCAGTGAAATGGCTGAAAGTTCTTCTGTTTGGCAAGACATGCGGTGTCTGCTGAAGTGGAAGATGTTGCTACTCGCAATAACTGTAATAATGGCGAAGTTATCTCAAGAGAATACTTTTACAAAACTTATGGAAACATTTTAATGTTTTGATGCTACGTTGTATGCTGTAACAAACTTCTGATGCGGGCCACATTAAAATAGAAAGCGAGCCCCACCCCTGATTTAAAAGATACTTAACAATTAATGGCACCTGTTTTCCCACATTAGTTTTGATAACCAGCCTTTGCTAAAAATTCAATATATTTGTTAAAAATGCAAAAGTTGCAAATGAAATGTTTACTTTTTGGCTATAAGCTTGTTAGTCAAGCGGCTTGTTTTGAAACTTTTAACTCCAAGGGCCCTACACTATGTTCTGAGTAAAAAAAACAAATAATTGTGTTTTGGAAGCCATTCAGTTCATTGTCAAATTTTTATTAGGAATAGGTTTTGGAAGAACATTTTTAGAAAGTTGACAATAGTTTTTTTTCTAAAATTGTAACAAGATTTTGTATGTGATTAACATTTTTTGCAAAAATTAAAAGGTGTCGACATTATCAACAACTAGCGCAAGTTAGCGAGAGGTTGCAACCTTCGCGAGCAGTTGCTCAACATCGCTTGCTTGTTGGCTGTAGTAACATAACCTACTAAATCACTGACCAGAATTTTACAATTGCAGTTTTTTAGGAAATATTGTAAATAGTATATTTGTATGGTTTAGCTCCTACTATCAGTCCAAAGAGTAGGCTGTTGCCAAGGTTAGATGCGGGACAGCCCTAGGCTAGCCAACTTTATTTGGCAAAGTTACTACGATATTGTGCAATCGTTAGCCTTTAGGGACACTAAAAATGCAATGCCTCTCTAAATTTCAGTATCATCAGTAACATCTGGACATCTAAAGCTGTAAATCCTACAGTGATTTTTCATAGCTATGCTTGATCTCAGAGCTGCAATTCAATGAATTCACCAAAGCAGTAGCTAAACAAAAAATTTGATATAGCATTTTTGCATCAAATAATTGGACTGGGGAAGGAAGCATCAGTTACGTGAAAATGTGAGAGCTAACACAATTTATTTCAGATGCTGAGTAACAATTTTCACACAAAAAAATCTACATGTTTTTTATCAGGGGCATAACCAAAAAATTGCTAAGAAGGGGGGCTTGACCTCACAGCTATAAATTTGTCTGCATCTCACAAACAGTACCTTGGAGCAAAGCCCTTTGAGGTAAACACGATCATCGCAACGTACTGGTGCCGTACCGCAAGAAAGTGTAAACTAATAAATTTAACGTCGTGCTAAACATCGATAAGCGCTCCACTAGCGAATAAAAAACTGAACATAGTTTCAGAGGCTGACTTTTTCTCAAACCAACTGCTGGTATTACAGTACTGTGCTAAATTCTTGTCCTTCGATGATAGTGCCAAATCATGCAAAAACTGCTTTGTTTTTTTTGCTTTCTCCAGCAAAGCAACACAGCAATCCATTGCACAATAAGCAAAAAATTCACTGCGTAACTAATGACGAATCCAGCTTTTAGATTCACTCATAGCATTAGCATTGGGAGTCTTCATAAACAGCACAAAATAGCAAACAAAAACAACTGTTTAAGCCTACTATCGATACCATAACATGCTTTTCTGAAAAACAAAAATCACATAATAAAATAACACAATCTACCAGTAGACAATTGGTTTACACTTTACAAGATAAATCTACCAGTACCATAATGAGACATGGAAAAAAAAAATTTTGCTTCAAATACCAGTAACAGTTACTTTTTCAAAACTAAGTGTTTTTTAATTTTTTTTTTTAACAAAAAATTTTTTTTCAAATAAAACCTTTTCCCCCCAAAAAATGTTTTTTAAACAAAAAAGTTTTACAGTACTTGGGAATAAAATGTTATATACCGGTAATATTTTCAAAGCTTTTCATCCGACACTTGTCAAGAAGAATCGACAGAACAAAGAGTGCAGGAAAAGGAGCAGCCATAGGAAAAAGCCACACAGTGATTAACTGGAAAAGGATCAATGAGGAGCGTCATTTGTGTCCACAAACATAATAGTGGAAAACATTCTTCATGATTGGAAAAACTACAATATGAAACCAATTTTTTGTGAAACTTTTTCCGCTCTTCTTCCATCTATCTACCTGCTTTTAAAGTCACTTTTATCAAAACTTTTAACCTTGCCCTATGCAGACAAAAAACTTCATGTACAGCTTAAAGGTTGCACATAAACGACACTCCTCATTGATCCTTTTCTAGCCAATCACTACTCGGCTTTTCCTATATGCGCTCCTTTTTCTGTGCTCTCTATTCTGACAATTCTTCTGGACAAGTGTCACATGAAAAGCTTCGAAAATATTAACATTTTAATGAAAGTAAAAGTTTTTTGTTTGAAAAAAAACTTAAAAAAACTGTTATTTTTGAAAACTGTCATTTAAAACCAAAAAAAATTTTTTTTTGGAAAAACACTTTTAAAAAAAAAAAATTTTTGTTTTCAAAAAAATTTTGGAAAAAAATTTTTTTCACCTCGAGCGTTTTTTTTACCTTGGGCACCTCATTGGCAGCATCGAAACATCCATGTCTAAAAAGTCACGGTCCGGATCATATATACAAACGACACCCCCTCCAAGCTCAGGTCGCACCACCTGTAAGTTCAGGTGATGCCACCTGAAGCTTCAAGTGGCGCCACCTATAGCTCTAGATGGCGCCACCTGAAGCTTCAAGTGGCGCCACCTGTAAGTTCAGGTGGCGCCACCTAAAGTTGCAGGTGGCGCCACCTGAAGCTTCAAGTGGCGCCACCTGTAAGTTCAGGTGGCGCCACCTGAAGTTGCAGGTGGCGCCACCTGAAGCTTCAAGTGGCGCCACCTGTAAGTTCAGGTGGCGCCACCTGAAGCTTCAAGTGGCGCCACCTATAGCTTCAGGTGGCGCCACCTGTAAGTTCAGGTGGCGCCACCTGAAGCTTCAAGTGGCGCCACCTATAGCTTCAGGTGGCACCACCTAAAGCTTCAAGTGGCGCCACCTGTAAGTTCAGGTGGCGCCACCTGAAGTTGCAGGTGGCGCCACCTGAAGCTTCAAGTGGCGCACCTGAAGTTGCAGGTGGCGCCACCTGAAGCTTCAAGTGGCGCCACCTGAAGTTGCAGGTGGCGCCACCATGACTTGTTTGTTTGACACCTGTAGAAATTTAGGGTTGGGAGTTACAGCTAGGATTTTTTTTTAGCAACGCGTTATCGCAGTGTCTGCCAACATTTAACAAATTATGCATAAGTTTATTTTTAAGTTGTAACTGTCACATCCACTTATAGCTCTGTCATTTTCCATGAACTGCCAAAAGGGCAAGGGAAATCGAAAATTTGGAAAAAAGTTAATGAAATACGATCTTGATAGTTACATAAAAACCAAAAACCTATGTAAATAAAAGCTGCAGCTTAAATCTAAAATTTTTATCCACCACATACCGGTAACCTTTCGGGTTGCGTCATCTGAGCTTTTACACTAAACACAGAACAGACATCAACCATAATGGTGAGTTTGATTTTGTTTAAAAATTTCGTTAAACATTAATAAATAGTCACCTCAACTAGTTAACATCCACCGCAATTTTGACACCCAATAACATCCGCATTAATTTTGACTACATTACGTTAACATCAACAGGCACCCCAACTCCGTTCCAAAACCACCAATCTTTCAGATGGCGCCACCTGAGATATGATCTTAACACTAACAGGCATCAACGTAGGTAATGATAAGATTGTTGTGCATCATCGGTTAATCTTACAGTACTTTTACAGTCACATCTGAGGTCACAAACTGAACCTCAAATCAGCTTAAATTTATACAAAAATGAAATTTCTACACTAAAAAAATGTAAAATCATACCGTTTGTTGAAAGCAACAACGGAAACAACTTTATTAATCAGCTGAGAAACAGAGATACATCACTGTTCCACTAGTATTGGGAGGTACAATCTTACATATCACATTAAGTTGCTATTATGGTTTCCTATACTGTACATGACTGTTTGTTATTCAACAGTGAAAACATAGCCTACCAAATAAAGAAAAGCTTTCAATAATTTTTTTTTGGTAATACTTTGGGAGTATCAACGTTTTATCCTTATTTTGATAGACCAATAAAAGTATTTTTGTTTTTGGGGCAATATAATTTATTTTCAGTACTGGTAATTTACTTATAAGCACTACATTTTACACCATAAAATAGAAAATTGGTAAGTTATCGTAAACAATTTAAGGAATCAGCTGAGAAGCAGGAAAAGTTTTTATAAGATGTCACTGATTCATGGTGGGAAAAGAAATGTTACAGAAAAGATTTAGAAAACAATTCTAGCCAAAGCTTCTGAAGTAAAGCTAAAATAAAGAAACAAGAGATTAAAAATACTTGTATATATATACACTGTCTTCCCAGTTTTATTTACTTCTGAGTTTAAACATACCCAGCAGTCAGCACCACATATATACACAAAAGGCTGGGAAACAGCTAAAAGACCATCTGGCTGTCTGGCGAGCGTTGATGTTTAAATAGAAAGACTGTAGGCCTACTAACACCATAGAGCAAAATAATTTTATGAATTTAGATATTTAATTTAACAATATTACATTTCAGCAAACATTACACTATTACATAAAAAAATACGATAAAAAGCCAAAACAAAACACAAAATAGATTTCACAAGCACAAGAACAGAAACTAAACGTCGCAAAAAAAACTGCATTATGGTAGACCTATGCCTGTGAGTGTGATCAACTTTGCTATCTTGTAAACTTGCTTACTGAAGTGCTTGTACATGCAAAGGGGTTAATTTGGTTGTATCCTGACCAAAATCAAAAATTTTATGGGTAGGCTAACTACAATTTATATGTCAGCTTTTGCAACCTAGGTCTAACTCTCTTAAATTTAAAAAAGGAATCTCTTCAACATTCAAGTTAAAAGTAGCAGTTTGATCAAGAGGCATAAGAGGTATAGTGGATAAGCCTAGTGGTATACCGTAGTGGATAAGCCTAGTCCAACCATATAAATAACCTAACACATCAACCATTACACCTTATGATTAAAAGTGCTTTTACTTTTTCAGCCTCCGAACACTGACTTTCAACCTTCCAAAGTCGCTACACATTACACAGTACCATACTAATACAAGTCTGAAGTTAGGCAATAGTATCTCTTATCTCGATCATTCATCAAACCAAAGCCGGGACAATGGCCAGAAACTTAGAAAGGGTACCAACAATACAGTAGTCTGGTAGCCTACTAATGCAATAGTATAGGCCCACAAGTAAAAGTCAAAAGGCATTTGCCATGGGTTTTCCAAATAACTCTGCATCCCACACTAGATACCTCACCTCCTAAAAACAATAATGCCTATGACCAGTACCAGCTGAAGAAATCACCATGCACAGGCCTAATCAATTCCCAATTCATCCTCATTCAGCATTAGCCTACACATTATGCCAATAAAAGTGCATACCGGTACACACTTCATTAAATATTACCTTCTAGAATTTCTAACATTACTTCCATCGCTTCTCAGTTCTAGCCTTGCAAGTTGATAAATAAATCAACAAACTCAAATCACAACTGCCATTTCAATTCTGAGATGGCGGTACTAGTAAATTTTAGTTCCGCCACCTGTAATTTTAGTACCGCCACCTGTAAACTTAGTTCCGCCACCTGAAGCTTAGAGGTGGCGCCACCTGAACTTAGAAGTGGCGCCACCTAATATTAGAGGTGGCGCCACTTAAACTTAGAAGTGGCGCCACTTGAACTTAGAAGTGGCGCCACCTGAAGCTGCAAGTGGCGCCACCTGAAGCTGCAAGTGGCGCCACCTGAAGCTGCAAGTGGCGCCACCTGAAGCTGCAAGTGGCGCCACCTGAAGCTGCAAGTGGCGCCACCTGAGCTTGGAGGTGGCGCCACCGCCACTTGTATGTCTGACCCCTGTTGGTCCTTCAAGCTGAGGACAGAACACTTTCGAGGACTTGTAGGGTTTGAGGCTAAGGTCAAAGACTTCAAAATGTGTCCTCCAGGCCAAGGACGTCCTTGACAATTCCACCTCTGGTAGATAGCGCAGAACAAAATGCGAGCAGAAAGTGTTCATTGAATTCGATGATTGTATTTAAAAAACGAGGATGCTGATCTCTCAACGGACTGACGGTCAAGCTACTTGTCTTTGTGATAAAAAAAATAGAGTTATTGAGGTTAGGCTATATTTATAACTTATAAAACTTATGAAATATTTTATTTGAATGCAACATCATCACTTGCAACATCAAAATTCTACAAATTTAAATAAATTCTATACCGTAGTACATTGCTTAAATTTGTGTAAAAATTTTCTTTTATCAATTAACAGCAATAATGGCAAAAACAAATATTTTTGAAAATATGACAATATCACTTTTTTGCTCTCATTTGTGTGGTCCGTGAAAAACTTGACATCATCCTAACAATAACACCCGCACAAACTTGGGACCGTTTTTATGATTATTTACTATCATATGACATCATCAATACGACGTCATAGCTTTTTCACCTTCATAAAACGTTAA
Organism: Trididemnum nubilum; assembly: GCA_963965965.1. NCBI lineage: Eukaryota > Metazoa > Chordata > Ascidiacea > Aplousobranchia > Didemnidae > Trididemnum > Trididemnum nubilum. Next base: position 20,538,393 of record OZ014482.1, on the reverse strand, counting down.
TAATTTTTTTAATTTTGAAAAAGCAGTGAATTATGGAAGGAAATATTATTATTGAAGTAAACTCAGTCTTGGATGACAAGCAAAACGCTGAAATTTGACAAATATTGCAAAATGGGTGTCATATTTGCAGCATAATTTATTGTTTAAAAATAGGAAAAGGCTTGGCGCACGTTCCGTGCGCGCAGACATTTTGTAATAAAGCCGAAAAAACTAACCCTAAGCCCTAACCCTAACCTTAACCCTAATCCTAGACCTAACCCTAAGCCTAACCTAAACCCTAACCCAAACCTATAACTGTACAAAGTAAACCAAATTCATACAGTATCTTTTAATATGCATGTACTTTTTTCAATAGCAATATCAAGGCTCTACATCAAATAGAACAAAAGTTATAGGAGTTGACAATCACTCAAAATGGTACCTTTTTACAAATTTGGTAGCATTTTTGTTTCTGCACTGTGACGTCACATTTGTATGATTTTATAAGCGCATCTGAAGGTTGCCCATGTCCCACGTGACCCAAGTTTGGAAATTCAGGTCCAATCATAAGAGAAGTGAAAATGAATAAAGCAAAAGTCAACAAAGCTGAAAAATTCAGCCGACTTTTTCGGACATGATGTTGTTATGACGTGGAAAAGTGGGGTGGGGACAACCCTAGTCAGAAACTTCAGACTATACTGAGCATCGTTATATATATAAGTGAAAAAAAATCTTTCCAGGGCCCGTAAACGCGTTTTTTGATTAGACTAATTGGATTTTTGGAAATTCCCCAATTTAGGGGTAATGATGTCACCCAAAAAATTGTGGCACTGCCTAAAATTTAAATTGGGCCTACAAACTTCAAAAATATGCAAAAAAACAACAGGTAACATGCATAGCCTCAAGATTTCTGTAAGGCTACCAACTAGGCGAAAAAGGTTGAAATTAGAGCTTGACCAATAAACTTTTTCTGGCTAATGCCGGTATTTTGAAAATATTTTGACTGATGTTGATACCAATAAGTACGGTAGATAATCTAAATATTGTACATGCAAAAAATTATGACATCAATTTTCAATTACCTTAAAACATGCCTAAAACATGCACAACCAAATGCTCTGCACTGGATTTTTGCGCCAACCAACGCTTCATGGTGCGTTGACAAAATTTGTTCAAAAACTGCACTGTACTGCTTAATTCTATGTGCATATTGCACCGCAGGGCAAACAGTTTGTGAACTTGCTAGCTTACACCGCAAATACTAGGCTACCGCAAGCAAAAATATAATTTCCCTTTTTTTTTTCCAGGCTACCATGGTCATGATTGCAATTATTTTTCACAATCATATTTTGATTTTAATTTTATGGGATAGTTTACTCAGATTTTGAATTTCGGTTTGTACCTAGGCCAGCTTAGTTTAGCTTTTGAATTTTGGTTTGAAGGTCAGCTCTGCCGATGAGCGTTGGTATTTTGCAAAACTGGAGTCCAGAGCAGAACATGGGAAAAATTTAGGTCTGCCTTTTCATTCAGCAGCTGAAGCTGAAGCTACTAGTGTAAGCTAATCGCATTCTAATTTTTCAGTGTATACGGTAACTTGTGAGCATTCTGGTTTCCCAATTGTCATTCTTGTCAGAGAATTTGCTAAATCGATCGTTTTATGGGAAGTTTTTTTTCTATGCTGTACTCGGAAAGTACCGTAACTACATGAAGGCGGCGTTTTGACACGCTCATCTGTCAGTCTGTCAACGCGATTGTAAATGGAGGATAATTTGTAGCTCTTGTGTGAACAAAGAACATAACAAATCTAAGTTCGAGCAGAAAAGACGCTCTAGTTGACGGCAAGAATAGCTTGTAAGGGGTAGGTTTATTCATCGAAACTGACCGAAACTGGCCGAAACTGAACAAAACTGACCTGAAATAATTTGAAATAGAATAATATCTAAGTTGTAGTGCATGTTGCTAATAATGAATAGTAATTTTTTAATCTTTAGTTGGAATTTTTTCCTTCAATTTTGCAAAAATTGGCCAGTTTCGATAACTAAACTTCTTGGTAGTGACTATTTCACCGAAAATTTTCAACTTAAAGAGAATAAAACGAGAATGAGAAATATTCATCCGCGCTTTTTTCATTTGCTTTTTTAGGAGTTAAAATTAGGGTTTAGGTTAGGGTTTGGGTTAGGGTTCGATTTGGAAATACTTTTAGAGTAAGCATTTGAGTTTGTGTTAGATTTGAGTCAGAATTAATAAAAAACTAGATGAAAATTTCCGGTGAAATAAAGCCTTCCAATAAACTTTTTGCGACATTTATCAAAACTGGCCGAAACTGACTTAAACTGGTCAAAACTGACCCAAAATACTTCAAACTAGAGATGGCAACAGCGCAGCGTACGCGGCCACGCGCTGTTGTTGGTGCACCGCGCCGCGCAGCGTGGCAATTAAAATCTGCATTACGTCACAGCATCAGCGCAGCGCTGCGTACAAAAATTTTTTCACTTTTTTTACAATTATTGTTGGTGATTTTCTCTTTATGAACAACAATGGTTAGTCTGGATGTAGCTATATTATATGAATTGAAGACAATGCATGCTACTAAAACAGGAAAAGGTGCCTTCGGTACAAGTTTATTTTTTCATAATTTGGAGCATCCTAGAATCGGCTATTGTGGCCATAGATGGGCAGTACCGCGGTACTTTTTTGGTACCGGTACCGTCGGTACTTTTGTGGTACCGGTACCGGTACCGCCAAAAAATAGCAAAGTACCGCGGTACCATTCCGGTACTTTGGTTTTTTTTATTTTTTAGTACGGATTAAGAACGTACCATTAAAAACTTGAAACGTTGTAAAAGTGCTTGCAAATAAATTGGATTAACAACCAATCTTTTTTCTTAATTTAGTGTTTAATTGTTGGTCTTACTCGCCACTACCACCGCAGGGACTTAGCGTTTGCAGTTTGCAGGCCGATTTGAAAAATTGACGTTTTCTTGCAATGGCAAAATAATGCATTAATAGTATTCATGCACCGGCGAAACAAAACCAAAACCGCTAAGAAAAAATTGTAAGAGACGACTTACGCAATGAATACTCATCACATCAGGCGTGAATACAATAGCGTAGCCAGGGGGCGCGGGGTGAATACATTGGCCTGCCGACCAAAATCCAGAATAAGAAAAATACTACGTTGTTAGCACTTCTGATACTGTCTTTTGCTCTAGAATAGATTCAAAAAATTATTTAAAGCATATTTTGAAATGTTTATTGAAGGGGGGAGGGAGCTAATTTGTCAAAAATAAAACTTATAAATCAGAAAAAAGACTATAAAGAATAGCAGAGAATTGGTAATCAAATTTGATCACTTTTTGAAAAATGTTCAACAACTTTTCTCGACCTTCCTTCGATTGGCCCCTATATATGCATACATCTTTCACTACAAAATTTAGCTGAAATAGATTACTTCTTGAGAGGTTTACGAAACTATCGAAATAGGATTTTATGATTTACCAACTTGTAAATAAGAGAACTGAAATTCTAGCAATAGCTACCTCCCACATAAACCATTTATGCAACTAGTACGGTATAATGGTTTTTTTGCACTGCTAATTTTATGCCACGTATTAATAGCAGTGGCGGATTTAGGGGGGGGGATGCATCCCCCCCACCAGCCTAAAAGTAACGATTTTGGCCGAAAAATCAGCCTCTATTTCGAATAATTCGGCTCCATTTCGGGATGCATCCTCCCCCACCGACCTAAACGTAACGAATCCGGCCGAAAAATCAGTCTCAATTTTGGTGAAGACCTTTTTTTTTTTTTTTTGGAGACTACCTGATTTTGGGCGAAAAAAACGTTTGAATTTCCGATTTCGGCCGAAAAATCACTCTCAATTTTGGTGAAGACATCCAAATTTTTGAGGTTTTGTGCTTCAAATCCCCCCCACCAAAATTTTCTGGATCCGCCACTGATTAATAGCATTGATTTTTATCAAAATAGGCCTAAAATTAAGTTATTTTTGCCAAAAAAATAAAAATTTTTTGAGCGCTGGGAGATCCGCCCCTACACCCTATGCCTCCGGTGGCTGGGGGCCTTGCCCCCGACCTCAATTGCCTCCGGTGGTTGGGGGATTCGCCCCCAGACCCCTGCAACGTCCCCCCTCCATTGCAGATTTTTGGTTACGGGCATGCTTGAAGAAAAATTTACTGCACGTTACTGCCGGCATCCATTTATATTAGCTTTTAACTTTAAATATGCCTGGAAAGTTTGACGAAGAAGATGTTCTCATTCACAAACGGTGTATAATTCGGCCAAAAGTATTTCACCCGGTAATACTTATGCAGAAAAATTATCTCAAAAATCCTTTTATCTGCACCAACCCCACTTTGGCTTTGGCCGCGATGAGGTTTTTTCTTCCTAAACATTGTACGCTCTTCTAATAAGTTCTACAGGGCAAAACAACACAATCTAATTTTTGTGCAAAATTGTCGAGTAAAAAACACGGTTTTGTCTCTGGAAATTTTTGGGTGCCACCTTCCCTGAAACCCCACAAATTAATCCCCAGAAATCAATTTTTATGATTGCACCTGTTTTAGAACCCCCGAAATTGAACATAACAAAAAATAAATACAGGGTGAGCCAAAAGTAGGTGGACGGCATATGGAATGAATTTATGCCTCAGTTACTTTAATTGAATTGTTCATTCTAACTTTGTAACAACTATGTTATTTGTGGTATATAATTACAATTTTAGTACTAAAATTTGTTTTAATTTTACCTGTTTTCTATTACTATGTTACACTTAATTTTTTTTACTGTCCACCTACTTTTGGCTCACCCTGTATTTTAACGGCTTTAGCCAAAAAGCTAATTTTTTTATAATCAGAAGAGACAAAGAATCTTCTTGAGAGTCCCCCAAAAGCATGGCCTAAAGTGCTAAAGCTTTTTTGCGACAACTCTAATTGCATAATCTATGTTCAACCCACACACTGGTTACGTTGTCGCGTCCTTGGATTGAGCGCTTTACGATGATTATCTCTGCTTGTGGCTTCGAACTAGCCAGAAATTCAGTGGTAAGAAATCGAAATTCACGGGACATTGGAAAACTAGAAACTCTTAAGCAGGTACAAATTCCTCCAGGCACGAAGTAAATATCACAATGAAAGTGTGCGGATTGTGCAATAATTAGCGTCTAACGCTGTGTTGTGACAAGAGAATAAATATGCTATACAACAGCAACAAAAAATGCTGTAATTTTGAAATTGTTCTCATTACGGGAAAACAAAAGAATTTTTTAAAAGTCACCTTTTACATGCGTCGTTCGTTTATAGGCTGGCAACTGGTAAGCTCCCATCTAGCTTTAAATAAGAAATGCAAAAAGTAACTGCAGCAACGAATCGACTAAAAACAAATCAAAACAGTACACTTTGCCAAAAGTGCAATTTATCCCCCAATTTCTAAGTTTTGTGTAAATGTCACTTGTGCAATAATTGGGAGCTGATGATCGTCAGAGTATCCTTCAGTGTCAACTTACACACGTGATGCTTTAGAGATGACTGCTGTTTGGTTATTATTGGGCACAAGATACTCTAGTACAGGGCTGCCCAACCCGTGGCCCGCGGGCCACATTTGGCCCACGAAGCTGTTTTGTGTGGCCCGCAAGGTCTTTTTGCGCGGTTGATTTCCTCATGGAAAGGCTTACGTAGCATTTTCTGGCAAATAAAAAGGTCTAAACCGAAACCCTCTTCTGTTTGGTTTTCCCGAAATCAAATCTGATTTGCGGCGAAGACCTTTTTTTTTGGTCTTCACTTACTTTTGGGGACAGATACCCAAAATACTGACAGAAATCAACACCGATTTGCGGCGAAGACCTTTTTTTTTTATTTTCACTTACTTTTGGGGACAGATACCCAAAATACTGGCCAAAGTAAGCACCGATTTTTGTACAACAAACTTGCAATTCTTTGGAGTTGAATCTTGGTGAAATTGCATTTGGCCCGCAATAACTTTTCTCCCGTAAATGTGGCCCGTACTAGTAAAAAGATTGGGCAGCCCTGCTCTAAAACAATACGTAGCCCGGTGACCGTAGTTCGTATAAGTTAGATACTTTATCGAGTCAATATTATCACTAGCTAGTACTGTACTCACTATTGTAGTAATACTGATACTGCAACTGCTTACTATTCTATGGCAAACTTTCTCCAAAACGAACTGTAGGTCTACAGAGTTCGCACTAGTCGCGGAAACGAACCAAATTGCTAAAAGTGATGATTTACAATCTAGTAAACGAGGTCAATCAGTCCAATTTTTTTTTCTTTTAATTTTTAAAAAAGTACCGCAAAAGTACCGCGGTACTACCGCGGTACTTTTAATTTGAAAGTACCGGTACCGATACCGCGGTACTAATTTTAGCAAAGTACCGAGTACCGGTACCGCGGTACTTTTGCAAAGTACCGTGCCCACCTATGATTGTGGCAACAAGAAACTTAGTTTTGATCAGCTGAACGGTTTTTTTTTGACACCAACAAAAAGATTTTGGTTTTGGTAGGCTAGACTAGGAAAGGTTTAGGACGTTAGGTGAGTAGGGGTGCCCATCTTTGTTGAGCATTGGGGGGATAACTGGCAATTTTACCCCAATTTTGCGCTATTTCCAACTTTGGGGGGATAAACCTCGACCACGATTTTTTTCAGGTGAGCAAATTAAGTGGAGACCAAAAAATAAGGTCTTCACCAAAAGAATGAAAACTTTGTTCCCCAAATTGTAGTGGAGACCTGCGCTCAAATACACACCAAAGTCAAATTATTGGGGGGATGCAGATGCAGGCTATACTCAAATTATTGGGGGAGATACAGTCAAATTATTGGGGAATATATACCCTAATCCCCCCTTCCGGGTTTTGATACCCCTGTCAGTGAGAAGATGAAACAAAGGCAGACAAATGTAGAAGAAACAGATTTGTGGGAAACAATCATCAGAGTAGAGGCACAAAGCAAAGCCTAGCGACACACCCTCCCTATATGCAGTAAGCCTATGGTATTGGTGCAAGCCCAAGGCTAGACAACAGTTTCTACTACACATGCGCTTGCATTTCAGAGTGACAGAGTTAGTTCAGTGTACCCTATTCGTCAACAGGTCATGGCATCAAGAATTAGGCTTTCGGTCCTATGTCTGGAGCCTATCTCAGATCTGGTAGGCCTATGTCTGTATGTAGTAGGCCTAGAGTACGAAGACTAGGCTACACAAATTTCCAATGATAAAATAGCCTACGTAGTAGCAAAATTTATTCCACAATCCAACACACATGTAAACGGCAAAGGTAGTTTCATACAAGCGTAGTAGCTTGTGACAGCATGCAGAGCACGTAATACCTTATATTTCATTATTTGAGCTACTGGTTCAGGATTAGTACAGTAGTTGCATGAAATCATCAGGTATACTGGTAGATTGTTTTTGATTGCCAAAACATGGTGCAGAAAAACTGAAAGAAAGCACACACAAGGCAGATTAAACCTGAAAGCCTATAATTGAAACGATTGATCTCACGTCGCATGTTTTTTAGTTTTTACTCGGCCATTTTCAAAGTTAACAAGTGCGAAGTTTCAGACTTTTACTTGTAACTCGATAATTAATGGTTTGGTCTAGCTACATGAAATTTTGACAATAGTTTGAGATTCATAAGTTATTTGTGTGTGCCAAATTTCAAGGCAATGAGTCTCGTAACTTCAGGTTTTGGACCCGAAAACTACTTCAAAAGTTTGGTGTAAAAAGCAGTCTTATTCAAAAACGACTGAAGTACGGCAAAAAATATTTTACATGGTTATATGTTGTAAGATACTCCTTCATCTCTACCTATACTTTTAGCCACATTGAGTTTTTTTTCTTTTTTCATTTTTTGCTTTCTAAATTTTGTGCACTCTTCTTCTCCTAAACCACACAACATCGATATCTAACTTTTGTGTAAATTTGTTGAGCTGCTAACCCAGCGGGCACAATGTCGGTTGAATAGACGTTTAAATAGGGTCTAGATTTATCTCTAAGACGTAATCTAGACGGTCTAATTATCGTCTAAATGTAGTCTATTTTGCAAAAATCCGCATAGTTGAATAGACGTCTTACGTAAAGGTCAAATAGATGAAAACCCAACGACGTTTTTGTGACGTTTATGTGTATCTCATATTTAAACTAATTCTAAATGTAGTTTATTGTTAGTCTATTTTGCAAAAATTTGACTGGTTTTTTAGACGTTTATTCTAAGTCGTTTAATCGACGTTAATCTGAAACCCTAAAACAGATACTTTTTGGTTGGATGTAGACTTAATAGAGGTTTAATAGATTGTTGAATATCAACGTTTTTTCAACGGATAGCTGCAGATATTTAATAAACGACTAACACAGGCTAGGTTTTCTACGTCTTTCTCTAAACTGCTAATAAACGTATTTAAAAAGACGAATAAAAGATTTCCCTATTTGGACTGCTACCTGACGTCTAATGAAAGATAGCTATCCTTTTTCTCATTTCCGACAACTAAAAAACGCATGTATTCAAATGATAATAAGGTGCTTTGCGCTAACAGCAGCAAAGCAACAAAAAGCGCTTCAATATAATTAACATTGCAGCTGAGTAAATTAATAAATCAAGTTTATTTGAATACTTGCAAAAACTCAAAATAGCTTGCATGATTCGGAAATACATAAAATCGTAAAGAAAAAAGCTCCTTAACTCACATTTCAAAACTGCGGGTAGCCGAGTAGAACATCATTTAATCAAAATATAGCAAGAAAAGAAATAAAATAATGCTGTAGTATGTTATTTTACTTCAATGTAGATAAATCATATACTGCTATAAGTATTATTCAGTGTCTGGAAGTGTACCACGTACAGTAAACACGAAAACAAAAATTGTATAGCGCAAAACAACATTTTAGCTCAAATGAATTTAGTAATAGGCATAATATTCTAAAACCATTGTGTGCTGAAGATCAAAAGATCTTTCAGTTTTAAATTTAGGGGTTCAAAATAGTAAATGTTATGGTTTAATTTTTTCGCTTATTCTGTTTTTTGGAAAACTGTGTTCTGCGTAGACGACACGTTTTGTAGTATTTTATAACGCTATCTGCGAATAGTCAATTCGTTCCGGCATTAAAAAACTTACACATTGAAAAAACACTCAAAAGTAAAAAATATCCATAAGCTTTAAACTCCAGATTACTTATGGATATGTGTTTGAAGATATACAGTACAATCATGGCGACCTAGAAAAACCGGCCATGTCAACAAATAGCGAGCGCTTCGACTGAAGGCCGACAATTGCAGTCTTCACGCAATAGAGACAGCTGCGCGAGGTATTGGTAGTTCACTTTACGCAATATATTCAGGCATTGTCGACATTTCAACGCTAAGCATTCTAAAGTTAAAAGACTAAACACTAAAACATTATAAGGTAAACAAAAGTATCTTGTATTAAATACTGAAAAAAGTGGTTGCATACGTTGTCAAAAATTTGGCCAAATACCAAACTATACGCTCATTTAAGTCACCGAAAGTAACAGTGCTACGGTATTTCATAATCTACATTACAGTGTACTAACAATGTTGTATCAAACATGCTGATACCGGTATGTATAATAAGTACTATTGCATATTAGCCAGAAAATAGTTAGTCGTTGGAATATCGTAAATTTAAGAAAATTTCAAAATCTTTAAGCCAAACTCTTTACCACTACGTGGAGTGCAAAACACGGAGTCGTTCTTTAACAATATATTGCACAAAAAAGCGCAGTGTTTTTTTGAAACACAGAAGTCGTACCTTACTGAAATTTTAAAAACCTGTCAACAAAATATTTTCGACATCCCGCATCTAAAACTTGCGGAAAGAAAATCACGCAAAATATACACCACTGCACGAGATAGTCTTGTGGAAGAGAAAGTGACCCTCTATTGAGAGCATCAACATACTTTCCAAACTTGTGGTAATGAAACAGCAAGTCATTTTCTTTCACCACACCACCTTTTTTTTGTACATACCCAGCAATGTATATTAAGGATGACAATGTCTCTTCTTTCACACTTACTTCTAAAGCATGCAAATTATCAAAGACTTCACATTCTTTGTCGTTCAATAAATCTGTCTCGGGACAGATTTACTCCAAGCTGTAGAAAAAGTTTGGCATAGTCAATGTGGACATTTTCAATAACATCCTATGCCGTTATAAAGTAAGTTCCTCCTGAACCTTCTCGTAATTTTCCAAACGCCTTTTTCAAAGGATCGGTGGAAAACCATCCGAGCATCACATATTCATTGCCTCCGGAGAGCATATGCTTTGCGAGAATTGCTTAATTGAGAGGATAGACAACTTGGAAGGAATTCCGGGAAAAACAGAGAATGGATTTTTTGTTCTCAGCTTGCCATGGAATTTTACCATCACTGCATCGTTTGGCCAATGTTTTCCACACACTGCAGTATACTTCGAGACAACCAAGTTGGCTCTCGGGATGACAGAAATCCATTTTTTCTTTTCTTTCTTATATTGTGGAAGTTTGTATACAGGTACTCTTTTACTACTGGAAGCATAGTTTCCTTTACAAAGCGTTACACAACACTTAACAACCTTTTAAGTTTACGCAATAGCCTTTTCTCTGCGAAAATAACGTATTGTTAGCAATACAGCTTTAGGAGCTTTTGTGCAGTATACTGCAATTACCGTATGCTACGTGAGGCGCAGCCATGCTATACCAGTATCTATTATTTATATTGTAGCTTTCAATAATTTCTAAACATTTTGTTGCTATGGGATATCGTCATTCTAGCTTGCTCATCCGGATCCGCAATCCGTACTTTGAAAAATTTAAACTAAGTTAGAAATATTAAAACTATTATTAATTGAAACCTTGGGTTTGTATCGAGCTTGCAATCCTTAGATCCTGTTGCCTATTGCCTTCACAATTGCTATCTAAGCACATTTTAATCATGAAAGCTTCCTTACCTTCTCATACTGTTAGTGTCTTTCTATCGATATTACTAAAGTTGTTTAACTGCTTGATTGAACAAACGCAATTAATGGCTTCGCAGATAAAACATCATAAATACTGTAGCTACTGTATATCCGATAATTATACTGTAGTTGTACACATTAATGAGTACTATAAGCACTGTATCTTACATCGCTGCTTCTTAATTGTAAAGTTACCTGTTCTACAAGTTAGTTGTTGCTGTCACTAGTAATCGTCTCAAATGCCGACGTTTTCTATTGCAACAACTAAGTCTTGTGACTGACCTAATTAGATTTGTCTCCCACAGAGAACTTCTATCGGCCTTCAGTCGAAGCGCTCGCTTTTTGTTGGCATGGCCGGTATTTCTAGGTCGCCATGAGTACAATGCATTAATTTTTGTTTTTATCTTGATATCTCTAGCATTGCATCAGGAACAACAGTTTTAAGACACCACGATTGATTAGAAATTGTAATAAATAATGCCGCATGATGGCAAGCAAGTGCTTGTTTTCTTTGTGACGAATGCGTAATTGCGTTGATATAGTACACATCAGGTTCTTGTGACATACAATAATATGCATTAGGCAATAAAAATTCATAATTCTACGATACATATCAGGCCTAATATGTACTTGGGAATAAATCGTAAGCTTATTTAGTAGCATAAACAGGAGGGCTCCAGCTCCCCTCCCCCAATTGACCTCTCGACCAAAATGTACAACAAGGAAAATACCATGTTTTTAGAACTTCGTAAGCTGTTTTTTACACTGAAATGGACTCAATAATTATTTAAAGCATTTTTTGAAACATTATTTAGGAAAGACAGGGACGTAGCCAGGGAAGAGAAACTCCCCCCCAAATTTTTTTTCTTTGTCCCCACCCCAAATAATTTATTTGAACGTCATTTTTAACAAACTTTCATGCATTTTGTGTCTAAATACGTTACTTTGCCTCTCGAAAATTTTCTTTGCCCCCCAAATTTTTGCTTGCCCCTCCGCCCAAAAATTCCGTTCTGGCTACGTGCCTGAGGGGAGAGGCTAATTCGTCAAAAAATGTAACTCACAAATCAGTGAAAAACTTTTAAAAATGGCCTAAAATAAATAATCAAATTCGATCGCTGGTTGAAAAAGGCTGAGCATAGGTTTAATCAAAATATTTATATAAACATACATACATGAAATTATTTGCTCAATGGTAAACAAAACGCCTCAAGTATAGACAAAACAATTTGCAACAACACAATATCACCACTAAGCCAGGAAACACAAAAAAAACCCTAAAGTTATTGAGTGAAGGTACTTTCTGACATAGGCGTAGCCAAAGGTGAGGCCCAGGGGGCGCGGCCCCCCCAATTGAAATGCTACCAATGATAAAAACGTCACAAAAAAGATTTTTGTTTCTTCAGTTTTAGTTTCTTTTAGCATCTTTGCCTACAACAGTAATGAACAATAATATTGATCCAGGGGGCCCAGGCCCCCTCAACTTAATTTTGGCCAACCAACTCAAATGGGCCCCCTACAATAATAATTAAATGGCCCCCCCTACATTAATATTGATCCAGGGGCGCGGGCCCCTTAATTTAATTTTGGCAAACCAACTCAAATGGGCCCCCTTCAATACTATTTAAATGGGCCCCTACAATAATATTGATCCAGGGGGCCGGGCCCCGACTCAATTTAATTTTTGCCGACCAATTAAAATGATCCCCTTACAATAATATTTAAATGGCCCCCAATTTAAATGGGCCCCCAACAATAATATTGATCCAGGGGGTTCGGGCCCCGACTCAATTTAATTTTTGCCAACCAGTTTAATTGGGCTCCCTACAATGATAATTAAATTGTCCCCAATTTAAATGCCCCCCTAACAATAATATTGATTCAGGGGTCGGAGACCCCACAATGTAATGTTTGCCAACCAATTTAATCGTATATCCCAAGTGAAATTAAGGATTTTATCCTAAAAGTTGCTAACTGAGGCCCTCATCTAATCTTTTTATGAACGTAATGCAATAACCAGGGACGGATTTAACTCATGGCACTGTGCCAAATGCCACGCGCTCACATAAGAATTTTTTTTTGTCTTCACTTGTATTTGCCAGGAAAATATTGGAAAATCACAAAGTACCAGGAGCCCAACACAATGTAAATCCGGCCGGGGCAATTACATGATTTGCTTGCGAACCATCTATTGTACATTTTTCAGTAACAATTGACCTCCACCTCGCCAGTTTTTATGCAACAATATACTTTTGAAAAAAATTAGCTACAGTAAGGGAAATGCTCATTGAACAAAATTTTGAATTGAGAGGTCCTGGATGATTTGGCCGTATATGTAATCCTATAACTGGTTGTTTTCATGACAAAACAATAATCTCTTAGGAAAATTTTCGACTGGATTGTTATTTCCTACTAAAATATTGCACTAGGCAATGCACTTTACGTGGGCCAAATCACGTACAAAATTTAACCCCAAAATGCAAGATTTTAAACGTGGTTTAGACTTAAATATAAAGCAAAAGAAGAACTAAACAACTTAACTTTTTCACTTAATTTCAAATGTTAAAAATCTAGTACCTTCAAATGGCTCTGAATACGTGCGAAATGTGATCCAATGGCGTTAAAACAGCTTTTGTTTCCAAAAAACTACAAAAAATCGCCCAGCGGCTGGGGGCTTCACCCCCAGACCCCAACAGCCTCCGGCGGCTGGGGGCTCCGCCCCTATACCCCCGTCAATGATACGTTTGAAGTACAGTACACTTCTTTACTCAACACGTCTGCCAATTTAGACATTTTTAAATTTTAACTTTTGGTTTAAGTCCTCCCCTTTGAACGAGTTCCTAGTTACGTGTCAACACCAGGCTACGGCTTTTGATCTTCCATTCTACGATATCTTTGCTCCCACAAAAAATTCCTGTTTCGAAGTTTCTGATAACGTCATTGCATGTGATTTGCAGTTTGGGCCCTCCCCCCCCCCCGCCAATCAAAAATCCTGGCTACACCTATGCTTCCTGATAACGCCAAATAATTTTCAAAAAATGAAAGCAAGTTTTGAGAAACCAAAATAATAAAAAACAGAAAAAATAAATAAAAAAGCAGAAAAATTAACAACAATAATAATAATAATCATAAAAAATCTATAGAGGCAAAATGCTTAAGTAAATGAAAAGCAGAACAAGGAAAAAAATTAAAAAACAAAAAAATAAAAGTAAATATTCAGAAATCAGAAATCATCAAGTGTTAATTGTCAAACATAAAAGGTACGCAAGATTTTACTTTCATTTTACCGTATACGGTTCAAGTTCGACATCGTTTTCAGTATAGCGTTTAAAAGGCAGAACTTGAAAAACAGGCAGTTAATAATTTAGATCAAATGTATATTATGTATCTCACAATTTGGATGTAAACTACGTACATTAAATTATGGTTTTTGTGTTTAGTTGATTGTGAAGAGTGTTCACCATTAAATTTGTATCAAACGCATTGTTTTAGTTTACACTCACAATTTACAACTTGTAGATACTGGTCCGCTCTTTAGCAGCCGATAACACATATACACAAAAGAAACAAACAAGTAAAAGCAGCAGTAACAACAGTTGATTGCAAAAAATGAACAAATAAATAAATAATAGCATTGACTGATTTAGTAAAAATCATATTTGAGATTTTCCACGGAATTAAATTTAGAGGAGACAAAGGTAATGTCAGACTGATATGCTCTGGAAAAGGGGGGTATTTTCAATATTAGTTACAACTTCTCTCAAGTCTATTTCCATTAGCCCTCCTCCAATTATCTTTTTGTATAAAATAAGGACGAAATAGATTACTCCGTGTGAGTTTTACAAAACTGAGGGATTTTATGATTTAAGAGCTTGTAAATAAGCAAACTGAAATTTAATCACTAGTCACCTCCCATAGCCCATTTATGCAGCAAGTTTAATCACGTGTTTGCACTGCTGATAGGCAACATTTTAAAACCTTTAATTTTTATTCAAAGAAGCATAAAAATAAGTTATTTTTTGCAAATAATACGGAATTTTCGAAGGCTGGGGGCTACGTTTTTAGACTCCCAGCCTCCCTATTGGCTCCCGCTATCAGACCACCAAAATGGCTATGCGCTTGAACTTATTTTCTCAACTAATTTTGCGCTTGCAAAGTGTTACGCATACTGTACATAAATTATTGGCAGGTGGGGTAACGGATTTTTGTTACGAATAAACCGTACATTCTCGTACGCTCACAACTTTACGCCGACTGGATTGAAATACAGAACACGCCAAATCAATTTTTTTGAGGTCTGAATAAAAACTGCTGTATTAATAAGTAACAAATAACGAAGCTGAATTCGGGCTTTTAGTTTTTTACCTGTAAAACAAAATACTAACTTTTGCCTTTTAACTAAAATTTTTCGCAGCATCAAAACTTTGAAACTTTTTCCTTGCAAGAGCAGGCTGGTAGAAGGACCCATCTGTTGTTTTTTAAATTAAGATGACTTAAAGTTTTGAACCTCATAAATCCTTTAGTGATTGATATGATATTGTTGTTGCACATATTCGTCCTCCTGTCACCGGACAGCGTCAGAAGCAAGCAATTTGATGATCCGCACATTTTTCATTGCGGTAACTATACTTCGTGTTTGGGAGAATCCGCACATGTTTAGGGGTTTCCCGTGATCGAGCAATGTTCCTGTGGATTTTTTCAAATTTTTGCCACTGAATTTGCCACTTGTTCAAAGCCATCAAGCAGAAATAATCATCGTAAAGCTGCATTCACACGGGCGACTTATAGATGCGAGAATCGGCATTCAGCCTTTTTTCTTTCTCAATTGCTCTTGTTTTTTTTTCTTTCTCAATTGCTCTTGTTTTTTTCTTTCTCGATTTGAGATGAAAAATAATAGGTCAAATGTCGATTTTCGAAGCTAAAAGTCGCCCACATGAATGCAGCTTAAAGCGTCTTATTCAAGGACGCAACAATGGGACCAGTTGAACCGAAATCATGCAATCAGCGTCGTAGTAAAAAATGCCGCCTTTACCCTCTCGGCCACCCTGCTGACTCATTGCGTATTACGGAAAATTTGATTGCGTTTACGGACAAAATCTCGAATGTTGAAAAGTGTAATAATTTATGCCAACTTTCCATAATTTTTTTCTAATTTCATCATTGAACTGAAAACATACCATCTGAGTTGTTTTAAATAAGTTGAAATCTTTGAAAAACTCATTTTTTGAAAAATGTCATTTATCAATTTTTGCCACAACGTGCTTTAATTATACTTGTAGTAAATGTAATGGGCATGACATACCACCGGACCGAAACCCGACATAAGGGCATGGGGACATAAAGGCGCAGAGGCGTAAATCTGGAATCTGCGCTAACATATTTTTTTCGTGCTTTGGAAAATAAACATGTTATCAAAAAAGCAAACTTGATTATTTTTTTAATAAGTATTTTATTTAATTTTTGAAAGTCAAGATTTAAGCATTTTCTGAATTTAAATTCGAGTTTTGTTAAAATGTAAGTTGTATGGAGCAGAGATGGAACCGGTCAGGATTTTCTCGACCCGACCCGACCGGTAAATTTCAAAATCATCCCCGGTTGACCGGCCGGTCGACCGGTTTCTGACCGGCCCGGTCAACTGGTTTTTTGCAGAAGGTTTTTGTTCACTGTTCAATGTATTTAATGAAAATCTTTCAAAATGGGGGGGCATGGGTAAGGTGTAAAAATTTGTGACTTTGGACGGAGGTCTCAGAAAAGAAACGCAAAACAATTTTTGCGTTTTTTGCAAAAATAACTCAATTTTGAGACCTTTTTGGGATAAATTTTTGTTTGAACAACCTGTTTTGAGCAGCGCAAAACGTGCACAAAATAAGCATAAAAAGAACTGGAGGGGAATTGCTAAATTATTAGACGTTTTTTTCTAATGATATTATGCGATAGGCCAAAAAATAAAGTTACAATTTTTTAGCTATTGGTTACAGATTATTTGCAATTTGCGGAGCAGCAAAAACTAAACTGTTATGACATTGGCTACAAAATATTCGAAATATAATCTGCCCCAGCAGTTAGTAGAAATGCTGGTACTTCAGAAGAAGCCATGGATAGTTAGATATAAAAAAAAAAAAAAAGACCTAGGTTTTTTTTGCCCAGGGTAAAGTGTAGTAAATTCAAGGTGAAAAAAGCTTTTCAAAAAGGCAAGATTTTAGCGTGTATTAAAAATCCTAATCTGCACCACTTCTACTCTTCAGCTGATTAAAATGATGCTAAAATGCCAGATAGCGCAACATAGGCGTTGCCAGGATTTTCGATTGGGGGGAGGGGCAAACCACAAATCACATGCACTGACGTCATCAGAAACTTGGAAAGAGGAATTTTTGCGTGGACAAAGATATCGTAGAATGGAAGATCAGAAGCCGTGGCTTAAACAAATACCTAAGGTGCGAAAATGTCTAAATTGGGAGACATGTTTGAGTAAAGACGTGTACTGTAATTCAAACGTGTCACAGACGGTGGTCTGGAGACGAAGCCCCCAGCCGCCGGGCGGTTTCTTGGAATTTTTTTGAAAAAATAGCTATTTTAATACCATTGGATCACTTTTCGCACGTATTCAAAGCCATTTCAAAGCAGTAGATTTTTAACATTTGAAAACCAATTGAAAAATCCAAGTTGTTCAGTCCTCCTTTTGCTTGCAATTTAAGTCCAAACCACATTTGAAATCTTGCGTTTTGGGGTTAAATTTTGTAAGTGATTTGGCCCAGCTAAGGGGGAGAAAAGTACATCGCCTCCTGCAATATTTTAGCAGTAAATAGCAATCCAGTCGAATATTTTCCTTAGAGATTATTGTTTTGTCATGAAAACAACCAGTTATTGAAGTACATATACGGCCAGGTGGCACAGGCCCTCTCAATTCAAAAATTTGTTTAATGAGCATTCCCCTTACTGGAGCTAATTTCTTTTTAAATTATTTTCTTGCATAAAACCTGCCGAGGTGGAGGTGAATTGTTGTTGAAAAATGTACAATAGATAGTGAAGCCTACAAACATGTTATTGCCCGGGCCGGATTTACATCGCGTTGGGCCCTTGGCACTTTGGGATTTTCGCAATATTTTCCTGCCAAATACAAGTGAAGACCAAAAAAATCTTACCGTTTGAGCACGGTGCCCCTGGCACTGTTCCATGTGTCAAATCCGTCTCTGGTTATTGCATTACGTTCATAAAAAGGTTAGATGAGTGCCTCAGTTAGTAACTTTTTAGATAAAATCTTAATTTCACTTGGGATATACGTTTGAATTGGTTGGCAAACATTAACTTGAAGGAGCCCGGGCCCCCGGAACAATATTATTGTTGGAGGCCCATTCAAATTGGGGGCCATTTAAATATTATTGTTGGGAGATTTTTAAATTGGTTGGCAAAAATTAAATTGAGGGGGCCCGGGTCCCCTAGATCAATATTATTGCAAAAGGCCCATTGTAAATTGGTTGGCAAAAATTAAATTGAGGGAGCCCAGGCCCCCTCGATCAATATTATTGTTAATTACTTTTGTACGCGTGTACTGTTGTACGCGAAGATGCTGAAAGAAACTCAAACTGAAGAAACAATAGTCTTTTTTGTGACATTTTTATCATTGGCAGCATTTCAATTGGGGGCGGGCCCCCTGCCCCCCTGGCTACGCTTATGTAGCGCAAACCTCTTCCACATGCATGCTTTATTATAATCTGATTACGCGATTTTAACTTATATTTTGTACTTGTTTGCTTTGTGCCGTGGTCCAAAAGAGGGGGGCATGACACAATGCTCCCATCCTAAATACGCCCCTAGATGTGCATGTCTTAATGGTCACAGCATATTAGTCACAGCTTGAAACCATTCAACAAGTGTTTTCAAAAGATGTGGTTTGTTAATACTGTTTTTTGATCAAAAGTTTTAGCTATGAGAAAATATATAAGTATATTTCGGTTGGTGCTTAGATGTCTTTTAGTAGCCAAAAAGGAGAATTCAACCGGTTTTTTAACCGGCTTGACCGGCCGGTCGAAGAATCTCGACCCGACCGGCAACCCGACCGGCCAGTCGACCCGACCGGTGCCGGTCGACTCGACCGGTTTCCATCTCTGGTATGGAGCGCCGTTTGTGTACCCTAATTTGTGCAATGTTTTTTTGCATATCTAATTAAATAGTCATTTTAATTTAATGTGCAAAAAGAAATATACAAAAAAAACATGTGCAAAAACAAATATGCAAAAATTTTTGAATATTTATTACACTATAATTTGCGCAACGTTTTTTTGCATGTTTATTTAAAAAGTCATTTTAATCAAATAAACAAAAATATATGCCACAGAATAAACCGTTGCAAAAATAAAAAGACAAACGACTGCTACACAAAAATATTTTGCGCAAAAATTTCTGACACAAAAATTGTTGTTGCAAAAATAAATCCACAAAAATTTTTGTGGATTTTTGCAACATTATTTTTTGCATCAAAATTTTTTGCATTACAATTGTTTGTGTCACAAATATTTGTACATTTATTTTTAATAGCAAAGAAACAAAACACGCCGAAATAAATATGCAAAATTTTGTGACGCAAAAAATGTTGATGCAAAATTTTTTGTCACAAAAAAAATGCGTGCAAAAATAGATCGTCAAAAATATTTGACTATTTAGTTCGTGTCCATAATGATCAAGGGTTGAAATTATGCGGGCAGGAAAGTACCAGCAAGGTATAAAACTGGAACTTCAGGACGACGGCAACTAATAAGGTGCTGGCCTCGTTGGGCTTGGAAATGATGGTTCATTAACCGGTACTTTCCCGCCCGCATAATTTCAACCCTTGATCATTATGGACACAAACTAAATAGTCAAATATTTTTGACGATTTATTTTTGCACGTGTTTTTTTGCGAAAAAAAATTTTGCCTCAACATTTTTTGCGTCACAAAATTTTGCACATTTATTTCGGCGTGTGTTGTTTCTTTGCTATCAAAAATAAATGTACAAATATTTGTGACACAAACAATTGTAATGCAAAAAATTTTGATGCAAAAAATGATGTTACAAAAATAAATCCACAAAAATTTTTCTGTATTAAAAAATATTTAAAAATTTTTGCGTATTTGCTTTTGCACCGGTTTTTTTTGTATATTTATTTTTGCATATTTAATTAAAATGACTATTTAATTAAATATGCAAAAAAACAAATTGCTCAAATTATGGTACACAAACGGCGCCCCATAAAGTAAAGTTTCAAAATTTATTTTCTCAAAAAACTAAAAACGTGGAACAGGTCAGTGATTGCTTTCACATGCAATCGTTTAACGGTTGCGCTTAATCCGTTTAGCAAAAAATAGTTAGACAGTCTTTGTCCCACTGCAAAGCAAAAGCTGTTTAGTTTTCAGTTTTTAGCTTTTTAGAAGCAAAAGTTTTTCAATCGCATGCATCTGTACTATAAATAGCTATTATATGAAATTTGGAGAACTCTATCGCTTTACTTTTTTGTTTCGTTTTAATTTTTATTTGTTGTAATTTATTTGGAAAATGGACAGATTTCGTTTCTTTGATTACATAATTATTTTCCGGAACACAAAAATATCAGCGCAGATTGCTGAGTCTGTGCGCCCTTATGTCCTTGCTTCCTGATATCCCTGCGTCCTTATGTCTCTGAGCCCTTTTGTCTTGTGCACTTATGTCTTCGCCCTTATTTCGTAGATCGCCACCGGACCGATGCCTGTGCGATAAAAAGTTCTTAATAGCAATCAGCCCTAGTTAGGCAAGTTTGCCAAGGTTATATAGCTTTGATACAAAATACTGTTTACAATTGTATCTACTCTTTTTCTTAAGAATTTATTATTACAGTCGTTTTCGTGTAATAGAAAATGTGACATATTAAAATGGGTGAAGCATTTAGCTAGGACCAGTACTTAAATTGTAAGGGGGACGCGTTCCCCTATCGAAAATTAGCGTCCCCCAATCGAGAATTAGCGTCTCCCATCGAGATTTAGTGCTCCCCCATCAAGATTTCAGCGCTATCCATTAAGAGAAAGCCTGTGAACGATTAGCCAAAAAAGTGGCTGTCAGCACCAATAAATTCCAAATTCCGGCAGAAAATAGTACCAAGTTGCGGAGAAGATCTTTTTTTTGGTCTTCAATCAAATTCGGGGACAACATCTGAACTTAAAGCAAAATTTTCACTAAATTTCAGCCGCATCCCAAATGCGTCTGGTCAAGGCTGCAAAAGCGTTCCTACATGCAGAATTTTTGCAATTTAAGTATACTAGCTAGAAATATGTGTAAAAGATAAAGAATCATCCAAACCATATCTTCAGGTAATTTCAGTCTTCTAAAATTTGTCATTTCCGAGGTATTTAGAGAGAGAGAGAGATCTTCCTGCAGCGTTACCGTTCAAAATCTAAACTTTTCTCAAATTACTTTTTTAATATACCACTCACAAGTATTTTGAAAGAACATGATTGCAAATTATAACACTTTAGCATCGAGTCGCTGGGTCAGAGTTGCAAAATGAACACTTTAAAAGGCTTGAGTTCAAAGCATAAAAAATTAATATTTTACTGGCAACACTGCAGGTAAGATCTTTCTTTAACTTAGAAATAAAATATCTCGAAAACGATAGGTTGTAGAATTCTGAAATTTGAAGACGATACAGTATGTTTTACAAGCTTTTTTTAGATTTCGATCTTACTTTTAGCTGCATGCTTCACCCGTTTTAAATTACTAACCAATTTTTTAGAATGCAAAAGCAGTTTTAATTTTTTTTAGTCGAAAACAAAAAATAAAAACGTCATACTATTTCTATGCCAAAGTTAGATCCTAAGTATTTTTTTAACAATGCGCTAATTGCAACTTATCTGCAGGTCCTTGATTTGCTGTGGTATAGGCCTTACAGTTTCTCCGTATTATTTTAGTGTTACGTCCATCAAATAGAAGAGTGTTTAGGGTTTGACCAGCACTCATCTGAAAATCTGAAATCTTTTGGAAGCTCGTTGATCCACGCAGATGATGATCTGCAATTTCTTGATAATTGAATAGCCTTGCTAGGTTTGACCCTGCAATGAAGCTCATAGCAACGGCAGTTTATAAAATGCAGAGGTTTGATGGATTTTCTGATTTCGAGAGATTTGATTACTTTGATTTACTGGAAGGGAACTTTTTTACAAAAATTGAGACCCTCGCTTCAGATTCTTTGGTTTGTGAGTTCCGGAAGTTTGTGCAGCGTAAGCTCTAAAAACAAACAAGCACTTATGAAACAATGAATTACATAGCACTATCACTCGAAACGTAAACATTTTGACAATAATTAACTTTTACGGTTAATAATACACTGCAATCACTTAGCAACAAATCATTTTAAGTTTGCACAAAAAGAACGTAAAAATAAGCTATTTGGTAATCGGTATAGTACTGTGGCTAACAACAGCTTGATTCAAATTTACCTTCGACTCAAATCTAATGTAATTTGAAACAATTAAAAACAAAGAAAAAATACTAAAAATAATATGCTTATTTAGGATGTTTATTAGTGTGCTCAACGAACCTATTACCTAAAATCTTCTCTGGCATGGTTTTTTGTTCTCATTTCTCCGTAACGCTGAGTCACGCTAAAATGCTAAATTTTGAAACAGTCATATGTCCTATAAACAAGTACCGTACTGCTAGTTTTATAAAATAAAAAAGGGGATTTTTTGCGTTTTTTTCAATCGCACTGACAGTTATGATTTGCTGTAACAAAACGGCCTTCAAGCAAAAAATATCGAAAAATAAATCGTGAAATTGAAATTAAGAACAAGCAGAGCTGGAATTATCATATGGTGCATTGGCACAATGCCAGGGGTCCCGCGCTTGGATGATAAGACCAAGGCTTCAGAAAGAACTTTTTTCAGGGAGTACGAGGACTGATATCGGGTCCCCAAAACGTTTTCGGGCTCTTTTGTTCTTGTCGAGATTATAATTGTTATCCACATCACGGATATAAATCTCTACTTAAAAGTGAGGAAATGGTGGCATTTGTATGATTAAGTTCAGCTAGGGGGTTTGGGGAAGCGCTACAAGCGCTCTCCCTGATCCCCGGAAGCTTTAGCCCTTTCGATAATGTATTCCCTGTCCAAAATCTTAATAACTAGTATTTTGCCAATATAGAGATGTCATGGGCCGTTACGAGACCCGCTAACAAGCCGCTAAATGGTCTTTTTACCAGACGAATTACTGCTTGGTTGGTTCTTCGTTTTTTTTTTTTATTACTGAGCCGCGGTGAACAATTTTGAAATTTCTTTGAATTTTTATAAATGGTAGTTTACAATATAATAAACTTTTTTAATTTTGGCTTGAGTTTAATGTTTCCTTTTTGTGTTTTCTTTTATGTTATTTCTTTTTCTTCTTCTGTTATCTACTTATAAACCGAAAAACACAGAGTGAAACCCAACATAAGAGCGCAGGACATAAGAGAGCAGAGGCGTAAATCTGCAATCTAAGCTAAAATTTTCGTACTTCGGAAAATAATTATGTAATCAAAGAAACGAACCTGATTATTTTTTTAATGAGTATTTTATTTAATTTTTGAAAGTCAAGTTTTGAGGATTTTCTGAATTTAAATTCGTGTTTTGTTAAAATACAAGTCAGTGATTGTTTTCAGACGCAATTATTTAACGGTTGCACTTATCCGTTAAGCAAACGATAATAATTAGTCTTTGGTCCCGCTGCGAAGCAAAAGCGTTTTCATGAACGTGTGCTATAGGTAGCCATTATAGAAAGTTGGGAAAAATCTTATGTCTTTTTTGTTTGAATTTTTACTTTCTGCAATTTAATCAAAAAATTGACCGATTTCGCTTCTTTGATTACATAATTATTTTTCGAAGCGCAAAAATGTTTGCACAGATTGCAGAGTTACGTCTTTGCGCCCTTAGCTCTTTGGGCTCTTGGTCCTTGCAACCTTATGTCCCTGTGCTCGTATGTCTGTACCCGTATGTCATGAGCCCTTTTGTGTGTGTCCTTATGTCGTAGGTCGACACAAACGGTTTTAAAATGTTGATCGATTGTACATAATTATCAAAAACGTCCGGAATTCGCTTGAAATGGGGAGTGACACGTTGGGGTTGCCCGAAAATAAAACTTCCAAAATTCTGTAACTTTTGACGCATTAAAGTTAGATGGGTCAAGTTCTCAGAAAAGGTAGTTATTAAAAATAGGCAACATGCAGTAAAAAATTGGGGTGCCATATGAAGGTATTTTCTCTCAAACAGACTTTCAAACACCCAAATTTTTTAAGTTAGACAACTGAAAATTTTCAGGATATACTGTAAAATAAAAATAAAACATGACAAAATTTGGGTTCCCAAAATGGGAATCTTTCAATCATGAGTGGAAAGTGATTAAAGTTTTATAACTAAACTGGGCTTTGGGCGGGTCGGGTTTTATTTTTCGGATGAGCAGCCGTGTCTAACTTATTACAGTTACCAGGCTAAAGTTCCAAGCAACGGACAGTCTGGGTTGCCAAAATGTCAGCTCATGCCATCTCTAGTCAACAAGTTTATTGCTAAAGGGGGAAAGCATCCAGCCAATTAATTCTGATAGTTTGCAATAACTAAAATCAAAATACATAAATTTTGAACTTTTTGTTTTTATTTTGGGGCTGCGATTGCAAAGATATTCAACAAATACTAAGAGATATCCCTCTAAAAAAGTTTTTGGAAACCCTAAATCTGTTCTTCTAAAAAAAACTTTTAGAGAACAGACAGGCCGAATAATATTGATTCTTCCAGTCCCCCCATTGAGGCAATTTTCTCTTTTCTTTATTAAAATTAACTTTACAGTATTTTAGTTTGTGTAGGTTAGAGCGTCTTCCAATAGGGCAAACCGAATTATTACATATAGAGCACAATAACCCATGCTGCGTCGAGAAAAAATTAGCAAAAATTTTTGGACTAATGATTTAAATTTTTCTAGTTTTACAGTTGTTATCTTACAGAAATTATTACGTACGTTCATTCTATGACTGGCAACTAATAATCGATTAGCGCAAGCTATGAACATTGAACAGTTTGGTATTGGGTTGCAGGCGAAGGGTGAAGAAAATCAAAGAGATATAGATATAATGGTTGCCTGGTCTGAAGCAACTTTAATGCAGACCAAATTCACAAATAAAATGTTTGGAAAAGGCTTAAGAATACTTATTTAATATTTGCAATTTGACGTCATGCAATAAAAAGTGCAACAGGTCAATACCTCCACCAATTCGCTCAGGTAAAGAAATGGGCAAAGCGGATTTTTTAAGACAAGGATTTTTTAGGATTTTTTTCTTAGATTTTAACGCGCCCTGGTTAAAGATAGGATTTGGCTTAAAAACATATCCTAGTGTACGTTTTAGCGGAAAAGCTGAATGCAAATACTGTAATTGCTGATTTTAATAGACAACCTAGGTGAGGTAAAGGAGTGTCAGGCACCCATCTACTTCTAGCAAAAACCCTGGCAAAAACAGTCAGAAAACAAGAGTAAAATTTTGTATTGTAGGCCGATTGTAAAGTATAAGTATGCATTGTTTTTGCTTGTAGTGGAGGGTGCGTGGCACTCCGTTATCTCCCCCTGAAGATGCTCGGCCATATACGCTCTGGTATCAACTTTTATTTTGCGTCAATCGGTGGTCAATTCTGACAATTTTGATTGGTGATTGCCATAGTTTTGCGGTAGCAACCAGGTCCGTTGCTACGGTAAAACTACTGTACGTAGTTTGGTTTCAGAGCGTATACCAGCCGAGCGAAAAGTTAGGTTGAATAAATAGCGTTGTTCATTGTTTCTTTGGTACCTCTACCGGAAGAGCAGTGAGGCTGGGCTAACCTATTATTAATTACCATCCCCGGTAGACCTGGTGGTAACAACCACTCTTATTCTCTAATTTAGTTGTAGATATGTTCAAAAAATCAAAATTTCATTACACGCGCTGTATTACGCCGAAGCGTGAAACGAGTTTGCGGGGCCCATTGCCGCGACATTGCGCCTGGACAACACAGCTCCTTTCGAAGAAACGTTGCAGCAGTGGCGAGCCGTTGGCAACTCTCCAATTTGACCGATCCAAGATTTGAACCTAGACCTACCGTACCAGAGTCGAGCTCGTTACCGCTCGGCCATCTTGCCGATTTTTGTTGTAGATAATGCGCATAATGCATAACAGAATGCATGAATGTATTTGCTACGACTAACATGGTCGGCAGTGTGGTCGAGCGCCGTTTTTACGGTGGTCATGATCGAAAGGTCTGCAGTTCAACTCGCGCCCTCGTGGCATTGTTTCGTCCTTAGATAAAACGCTTCACGACGCTTATCTCTGCTTGGTGGAAATGGGAAGGAGCAATAAAACGTTCGACAAAACACCGGTAACTCCTAAGCGGGTGAGGATTCATCCAACGTATAGCACCATTGTCGCTTTCCCGTGAAAGAAGGATAAAGATAGAACCAATCAATCAATCAGAATAGGTAATGCTATCGCAGGGGCGTAGCCAGGTGGGGGAAGGTGGCCATGCCCCTCACTTCGATAGTGTGTAACCAAAAAAAGTTCCAGTGTGAACCCTCGTATATGCTGATTGTGAAACGCTGCAAAAATGTGGAGCAAATCGAATCATCCCGACGAAGATAATGCATATAATATCTGCTTTTTGCTGCATTTTATTTGGAATTAAGCTACCTCACAACGACCGACAGAAAATCTTTTTTTAAATGTGCTGCTGCACTTACATAGGTTGACTCCGAATGATCAATAGATAATAATTAAACCCCTTTTAAATTCTACTGTAATTGCATAGATTGCAAAACAAAATAGGTTATTATCTGGAAACGTTGAGTTTGCATAAAAATAAGGATGCCTTATTCTTGTTCAGTGCGATATTGCACTTCCACAACGTCAATAACTTCTCTATTTGCAATTCCAAAAAAATGCGAGTTCCAGGAAAAGTGGCTGAAATTTGTAAAGTTTACCCGACCCAATTGGACTATAACCAAAACTGCTCGCATTTGTGCTCATTATTTCAAACAAGAAGACTTTAAAAACTTGGAGCTATTTCAACGAGGACTCAAAAAGCAGCTTGTCTTGAAGGAAGAAGCTATACCAACAATCTATTCAAAAGTGCCGGATTGGGCTGAAGATTCATCAGATGACCAGCCCGGATGTAGCGACTTTTCGGCCACGTCACTGACAAACGTAACGCCGATGCAATCCGCACCTTCCACAAAAAATGTGGGCATCCAATGCCAAATTGCGGTTAAGCGCTACCTAAAATCCACGCAAACAATCTCAACGAAAATGAAAGATGCAGGTACAGTATTATACTTTTTTATGCGTTATTCCTAATATGAGATAGTACAGATATTACGTACGTTTTTGTCTGATCTCATTACAAATGATTACTGTGTAGTGAATATATACTGCTTTCTTTTTTTGTTTGGATAAATTATGCGGAACTGTTTTGACATAATACGAATATTTAAACGAAAAAATAACGGTAAGTCGCGAATAACGGTTACAGCAACTTTTCTTAGAAAGTGACGTGTTATTGTTTGTCACCAAAACTGTTATTTGAGTCAGTTTTTTTTTTCGTTCCTTCGTTATATCCTATAAACGACGATGAAATGCAACATGCTTTCTTGGAGGTATTGGTTGACGTAGAGATGATAATTCTCTGTAATTATTTACAGTCTCATTCAAGTCCTACTTCAAAATTTTCTTTGTTTGTACAATGGAATAAACTTCAGCTTGCACAAAAACGACACGTTAAGGTACCGGTACTGCCTTGTAGTATGTTTTTTAAACTATGAGTTTACTAATTGACTGACTTGTGTGCTTCAGGGACGCAAAAAAATGTACGAAAACGGCATTTGTTCCAATCCGATACGCCATTACTTTCATCTACTCCGTTAAAAAGAAGGAATTAAGTTTAAAGGAAGTTCACAGCATGATACGTTGACGCATAATCCCGATTATTCTGTGGGTAATGTTTCAACATCTTCCAGTTTTATGGATTCAGTTTTGAGGCAAGTACATAGCACAACTTACTATTCTCAACACACAATTCAGCTTTACAAAGTAACCTCGGGTATGTACTTTACAAAATTTTGAATTGAATACGAGTATGTGCGTGCTATGTTCGTGTTAGGACGACAACAGCTTATGATTTCCATAGATATAGAGGGTTAATGACATTTAATCTTCTGAAGCAGTGCCCGATGATATGCAGTAGTAAAATCAGAGCAACGATGATTCTTTCCGACTGTACCGACTTTTGTGATTTCAACCTGATTCAACCTCATTTCCATAGGTACTTGTATAGTTGCATTTCGATGACACTAATTTTCATAGCTTTTTTAGTGATGTTTCTTTTTCATCGAGAGGTCCTGTTGACGAAGAAAAATTTGTAATTTTCAAATCAAACCTCATGGAGCTCTTTTCAAGTTGCCCGGCATGCTGTTCGAAACAATGTCATGCTCGAATTTCTAACCGCAAAGGTACCTACATTGAAGTGAATCAGCACTGTTCAAAATGCTCTTTCAGAAGGACATGGTCCAACCAACCATTAATTAGAAATAAAACTCCACCTTTAAACATGATTTTGTGCGGAGCAATAGTCGCCAACGGACTATCCTACGTCAAAGTTATCCGCATGTTGAAGACTTGTGGCATTGCTACATTCTCGGCAAAGACCTTCAAAACACATTTTGAAAAGAGTATTCAACCTGTTGTGCATCACTTTTATTTTGAAAAGCAAAAAAAACTGCTAAACAAATTGAAAAATAAAGGGACCGAATTACACGTTGGAGGCGATGGCAGGGCAGACAGCCCGGGCTATAGTGCCAAATTCGGAACGTACACATTGATGGACCTGGATACAAACAAAATCCTTCATTTCGAATTAGTACAGATATGTAACTCAAAACTTACAGTATGTATGCAGTGTATTCATATGTACTTCTGCGACGGAAATGACGTTGATGATATGTGTATCTGATATGCTTTTATACGGTATACTATATTGCTTACGGTATACCGGTACTGTATATTTTAAAGTTATGTATACCGATGCGTGTTATTCATTCTGTAGTTTATTTACAGTCATTCCCAAACCTAAAACTTCAAATAAATCTGCTAAGGATTTTCAACTCAACGAACATAATAAGAACGGAGAGATGAAGGTGACTGGGAAGTGAGCTCACTTATTTCTTTTTGCTGCTGTAATCGAACTCACGTCGCAGCAATTATACAAAAACCTGCTCGCAGTTCCGCTCGGCCATGCTGCTGACAAACGCTGACTGCATATACCGCATTTTTTTTCGTTGAGAGTTTCCATAAATTTCTGCAGGGCAGCAGGCTATTACCTGAAATGCACTACGATTACATGTGATATACATGGTACACATATACCTTGTAACTAAAACCGGACCTCGTATATGATTAGTGATTACTGATTAGTCAGAAGTAGCAATAACAAGATGGCCACTCAAAAGGCGGGTTCACACAGAAGCCGTCAACGTCAACGTTACCGTTCCGTCGCAGTTACGTCTAACGTCAAGGTGTTCACACAGAAAATTTTAGCGGTGACGGAAGTGATTTTCTTGATTTCATCCGTCGTACGTTGAGTTAAAATCATTTTAACTTTACGTTAGTAACGTAAGCGATTTCGAGCATGTTTTTGGTGGTTGGGGCAAACTTTGAGCCACAATAACTGAAAATCTTGAAAAAATAATTGGTTTTTGTTGAAAAGTAGCTTTCAGCAGGCAATGTTAAGTGCTTAGAGCTGTATGTAGTAGGCTAGGTCACAGTATACTAATATATACAGTAGATTCACTTCAAGCAAAATGCATTGTTAAAATGTCCAGCATTTTTTTGCCTGTGTTGCGTCATAAGGACTTTTTTGGGTGGCTCACGTCACTACATGGTGAAAAAAATGTTTCCAATTTTTTTCGATCATTTTAATATTGTATATTTTTTTAAAAAACTTTGGGGTTTTTTATTTGAATTAATAGACTTTGTGCTTGAGGAAAGCGCAGTGGGCGAGCGAACTGTTACATTTGTGCTTTTTCAATTCTTAGAAATCGGCACGAAGCATGCTCAAAGATGTCGGGAGCCCACTATGACGTCATAATGCTTGTTAGAAATATACTAATTTCAAGTGTTTTAGTGCAATCGTTGATCTTAAATCAAAGCAAGGTCTTCTTGGCTGCTCAAGGTTTTCTATCAAAGTAGACGGTGGACGAGATGCATTTGTGACGTCATAATGCATATATGTATTGTTTAATTTCGTATTCATGCTTGCTATTGGACAGCCTGATTTAGCCAAATGCCGATACTGAATAAATGAAAAATAGCTAAAAGAAATAAATCGGATCGAGTGAAAGATGAAATCGGGATACCACTATGACATCACAAAGCTGGTACAAATTTGCCAATGTCAATTGATTTGACTGCAACATAATCCATCATTCAGTACAAGGATTTGGTTGCAGCTAAGTTTTATAGGGAGTAAAAAGGGTCGTGATCAACGCTTTCGTGTATGACGTCATAATCCATTTAAGTTTTGTTTCAATTTCCTGTTCAAGCTTGCTGTAGAATAGTCGCACTACAAGCTAATATAAGCATTGAATAAACTCAAGATAGTAATTGAAGTATGTAGTCAGGAGACCACTATGACGTCATAAAGCTGTAACAAATTTGCGAGTTTCGACTGATTTGAATGCAATTATTATCCATCGTAAATCATAACAAGGTTTTGCTTGCAGGTTGCAGCTGATTTTATATCAAGTAGAAGGAGTCTAGATCAACGCGTTCGTGTGTGATGTCATAATGCATTTACGTTTTCTTTTCTTTTGTACATTATAATTTGCTTTTTAATTGATTAAACAGAGTTTTATGGGTGAGTTCTTCTCAGTGATATGCCATTAATTTCTACAGTATTTGAAGTAGGCTATCTAGTGACATTGCTTCTTCAAAACGAAATGAAGCACGTTAAATGATATTTTTCAAAAACTGAGTTTTTCATAGATTTTAATTTATTTACTAAAACTAATTTCCCTGAGAAAAAACTTGTTTTAATTTTCAATCAATTTTCGGTAATAAGTAGCTTAATATGTCGCACTTGACAACAGGGCCAAAAAGAAATTTAAAACTTTAAACGCAATTTACTCGAAACAGCGAAATGCGAATTATCAACTTTTGCCAAAACATGCTTCAAATGCTTTTTCTTCAAATTCTTCAAAATGAAATGCTTTTTGATTACTATCTTAGTTCTTAATTGCTACAATAAACAAATAAAAACAACACAAGTTACTTTGCTAGATGTACCGTCAGGCCGGTGACTCTTTATTTAGTAGAATAGGGACAGACGCGCGGAAAAAAAGACAAGAGCATTAAAGAAAAAAGCATACTTTTGTTGTTAAGGTTTTTTTTTTGAGGCCACGCATATTCGGCTGATTTGATTAGACCATTAGACCAGTGATTCTCAACC
Source organism: Trididemnum nubilum (assembly GCA_963965965.1). Lineage (NCBI taxonomy): Eukaryota > Metazoa > Chordata > Ascidiacea > Aplousobranchia > Didemnidae > Trididemnum > Trididemnum nubilum. The sequence goes on along the minus strand of OZ014482.1, from coordinate 20,506,953 downwards.
TTTTTACGACCTCGTACCACTTGGACACCCCGAATCGTCAACGCGTACCACTTTTTGTAGAATATCTTAGTGATTGCTGGTGAGCAGTGACATCAAATTCTACAAATTCGAAGTTACTTCCCGAATCCAAACTTTGAACTTTTAGCCTGCAATCACTTATCGCGATGCTGTGCGTCACAGTTTTGTTAAACATAAACTTCACATAGGGTGAAAAGTCTCTTGAACTTTGCTATTGTATGGGTTTGCATATTTTTTGTTAAGAGTTAGCAAGTTTTTTATTTACTAACTTTTTACAAATTTTTTGCCATATTTTTACCTAGATTTAGCAGGTTGTCCATCCTTTGCTGCTTGGCGTTCCTGCTCAGTAGCTGGAATTAGCTCTAATCTTATTGGTTCGCTTTATCAACTTCGTTTGTTCTACATGGAATTGGAGCCGTCGCCTGGGCTTCATAGTCGCTTTGAAGAGTGTTTTCATGCAACCCGCACATTGTGGAAAAACTTCGCCATAGCGATCAGCTGAGATAAAACCATAGTTCACGTTCGCTGATCACGCTTTCGCTTGCGCATGATGCAGGGTTGATAAAAAATTCAACTACAGTTACTTACGGGCGCGTAGCCAGAAATTCGCAATGGGGGGCTGTTTGGGGGGTCTGGGGGCGGAGCCCCCAGCCGCTGGAGGTCAATGGGGGTCTAGGGGCTAAGCCCACAGCCGCCAAAGGCTGGGGTTTTGGGGCAAGGCCCCCAGCGCTCGAAAATTTTGAAATTTTTTTCCAAAAATAACTTTATTTTAGGGTTATTTGGATTAAAAAATAATGCTTTTAAAATGTGGCTTAGAAATTGGCAGTGCAAACAAAATTAAACTGGTGGTATAAATGGGCTATTTGGGGGGTGGCTAATGATAAAATGTTAGTTCTCTTGTTTCGATGCTGGTAAATTATAAAATCGAATAGTTTAATAAAACTCACACGGAGTAATCGATTTCGTATACAGTTTATAGAGAAAAATAATTTGGTAAGGGGAGCTAATGAAAAGAGATTTGAGAGAAATGATTGGTAATTAACGAATACTGAATAGCCTCCCCCCCCCCTTTTCTTTAGTTTGTATACTATATTTGTTGGTGACACCTATGTTTAGCATTTTTACACTTGCAATCAAATTTGATTGCTTATTTTTTACCATTTTTCAAAGTTTTCATTTATTTGTTGGTTTTATTTTTGACAAATTAGCCCCCCCCCCCCCTTGAACATAAGTTTCAAAAGACGTTTTAAATCATTATTTAGTCCACTCCATTGCATAAAACAGTCTCAAAAGTGCTAAAAACGTAGTTTTTCTCATTCTGCATTTTGGTCGACATGCCAATGGGGGGTAGGGGGCTATAGCCCCCCTCCCCAACCCCCCCTGGCTACGCTACTGGTTACTTACATTTTCTAAATAATTTGCTTCTTGCAAAAGTCATAGTTTTGTATGAGACGCGTAATTTACGTTGCTTTACGTGCATGAAGACCGCAATCATATGAAATAATAAGAATCGCAAACTTTTGGAAAATTGATTTACTCTATTAAGATACAAAACCCGATAAATAAACTACCAGAAAGTTGTGCATCCAAGCTTTTTTATAAAAATAATGGAAGTGACTTGCGTACCACCTAAAACGCGTTTGCGTACCACTCACTAGTGGTACGCGTCCCACAGGTTGAGAACCGCTGGATTAGACGTATTTGTAAAATAAATAAACCGTAAAGAAAACAGTCACGCTGATTGGACGAATTGGCATATTTTAAAACAAATTAAGCAAGAAGAATAAATACAAAACCATTAATTTCCAGTTCACTGATAAAGAGTCTATGATCAGACAACTAGGCCAATGCCGCTCCATTCGGCTATTATGGTCAATCGTTTTGTTCAACAGCTTTTGCCATGATTTTAGTTCAACAGCTTTGCCATGCTTTTTCGTGTGAAAAAGCATATAATAAATACAGCATAAGTACGATAACTTAGGGGAAGATTTCGAAACTTTCTAGTTTAGAGCTAAATAACGGTTATACTTACAGTAGCTTAGTGATTGTGAATAAAACTAACATAGCCTACTGATACGATATATACTTTATAGCATAGGTGGGCACAAGTCCGTTAATCCGTTAATAACGAAGCTAACTTTTTCATTAACTCGTTAATCCGTTAAAAAGTTTTTTCATGTTAACGGACTAAATTAACTTCCGTTAAGTGCTGTTAACGGACTAAAGTAACTTCCGTTAAGTTGTGTTAACTTCCGTTAAGGTTTTTATTGTTAATATCTTGCAGCTTCGTTGTGCATTTGAACTTGTTTTTATCTTGAAATTAGATTAGACTGTAAAATGTAACTTTCAAAACACAAAAAGACCACCATAGCAATAAATATTTCCTTACAATCAGCTCAACAGCGTCAATACGTGTTCTAGAAGCGAGTGAATAAAAAGAAATGTAAATTACACGCAAAATGTTAACGGATTAACGGACTTTATTAACTTCCGTTAATTAAAGCTGAAAATAACGGATTAACGCTAACGGAGGTGTGAAGTTTGTTAACGGACTAGTGGTTAACGAAGCTAACGTTTTGCATTAACTTGCCCATCTATGCGTTATAGGCTCCTGATCAGTGATAGATAGCTTTATTTATAGATTCTGCTTACCGATAGATCACATTATGTACAGGAGTGCCAATCTTTGCTGAGCATTGGGGGGAATAATTTGCAATTTTATCCCAATTTTGCCCTATTTTTAACATTGGGGGGACGAACCTCGACCACGATTTTGTTCAGGTGAGCAAATTATAAGTGAAGACCAAAATAGAAGATCTTTCCAAAAAATGGAACACTTTTTTTCCCCGAATTCAAGTGGACACCCAAACTCAGATGCACACTAGAGTCAAATTATTGAGGGGGATACATAGCCTACATAGACCCTACTCAAACTATTAGGGGGGATACAGTCAAATTATTCGGGGATTTATCCCCTCCGGGTTTCGGCACCCCTGGTTATGTTCACAGTTTCAGCAATTTCAGCAATTTCAGCAAAGTTTCAGCAATAAACGGCACCCCTGGTTATGTTTCAGCAATTCACAGTTCGCAGTTGCAGTAGTCGAGAACAGACGTGTTTTTTGTTGCTCATTGCGAAATAGAAAATTGCGAAATATAGGCTTACCACGAAATGACACGTGGTAAATCTAACAACTCAAGTTGCAGCTTCAATGAAGAGGATAGGGAACTATTGCAGAATATAAATAAAACAATGAAAGACTTAAAAGAAGAAATTAAATCATTACGTGATGAGCTCAATAAAAGTAAGAAAGATCTAAAAATGACTCAAAGTGAAAATCAAAGACTAAAACAAGCTCTAAATCTAACCAACTTTAAACTTGATGAATTAGAGCAATATGGCAGAAGAGAAAACATACGCATTCATAATATTTCCGAATCTGAAAATGAAAATGACGATGGTGCAGATGTCCTATTTAAAGTAGCTGACGCCCTTAAAATTGAACTTGACGAACGTGACATACAACGTGTTCATAGAATTGGAGCAAAGAAAACCTCAAAAAATGCGAAACCACGCCCCGTTATTGCACGTTTTGTTTCTTTTCAAAAACGAAACCAATTTTTGTTTGAAAAAAGCAAGCTTAAAGGAAGTCGATATTTAAGCAATGCATTCATTACTGAAGATTTGACTCCTCTACGATCTAAACTGCTTAATTACATTAAATATGAATGCAATGATGAATTTGTGCTATGCCATTCATATAACGGCAAAATACGCATGAAAAAATCATCAATAAAAGCAGGTTTGCCACTAGACAAGAATGGTAAGGACCAAGGGACAGGAAAATGGCTTACTGTATCATCAATTGATGATCTATTCAAGTATAATGTCGACATTGATTTTGAAAAACTGAACTATTTGCCTCTAAAATACAACAATAATTTGGCTACTGATCAGTCTGATAGCGAGAGTGATAGTAAGGATATTTAATAATATTTTAATTGCGTGTAATTTTTTTGTCAGATATTGATATTACTCAACATAAAATGACTTCCTCATCTATCGAATTTGTTTGCAAAACTTGTTCTAATTTTGGTGTGCTAAATGATAGCATTGTATGTGTCAATTGCCGATTACGTAATCATGTGACCTGTTCTACGCAAATTGATCAATTCCCAGATTTAGTCGCTCGATTTCAATGCAATGCTTGTTACAGTATCGAAGGTTACTTGGGGTCAACTCGGCATTGTTCTAGTGCTGCCTCTAACATTTCAAACACTGCTCATGATAATGCATCAATTAAAAGCCTCATCGATAATGAATACCAAGACGTGCTATTTAACGAATGTAAATATTTTACCACTTACTCCCTAAATAATGCGCTTCGCTATCGACTTGATGACGTTTTAATAGTTCACTTTAATATTCGAAGTTTGCAAAAAAATATTGATAAAATGTCACAATATCTCAGTGAGCTTGAAAAACAACCGGAAATAATAGCTCTAACTGAAACTAAATTGAAAGAAAATTATATCAGTGGTAATATTGAGCTACCAGGTTATAAATTCATTCATGTGAATAGTTCGACGCTCGCTGGAGGTGTAGGGTTTTACATCAAAGAAAAAATCAAGTTTTCGATTCGCGAAGAATTTTCAATTAATGTAGATGCTGTAGAGAACATGTGGATAAGAATCGAGACAAAAAAAAAGCCTTTAGTACTGGGAGTTGTATACAGACATCCTGTTAGCACCGTGGAGCATATTAACTTATTTTCCGCTCAACTAACTAACACGTTTCATAAACTTAATCTTCAAAAACTTGAGTATTACGCAGTCGGTGATTTTAATATTGACCTGCTTCAATTAGAACAAAAACATCACGTAAGAATGTATGCTGATAGTTTAATAGGTTGCTCAGTAAAATGCACAATAAACAAACCAACTAGGATAACAGATTGCAGTGAAACTCTTTTAGATCACGTTTACACCAACAACCCAAACAACAAGTATTTATCTGGTATAACTCTCAACGCAGATTTATCAGATCACCTTGGTACTTTCATTAGTGTACCTACAAAAAAATTAGATATCATCCACAAGGAACCCATGTTAATTCGACACATGTCCAAATTTGATACTAATTTGTTTCTAGGAGATTTAAGTGCTGCGCTGGATATGTTGTATTTTAAAGAGGAAGTTTGTGTAAATGAAAACTTTGAAAAATTTGTCTCGGTGTTTACCGAGACAATAAATAACCATGCACCTATGAGAAGAGCCAGTAGAAAAGAAAAGAAAATTAAATCAAAACCTTGGCTGTCATCAAGTTTATTAAAATCTATTCGTAAAAAAAATCAATTGTTTCAAAAATACTTAAAAACTAAAAATAGTTTAGTGAGCTCTGAATACAAAGCGTATCGTAATACATTAAATCGAACTATAAATGGTGCCAAACGAATGCATTATCATGAGTTGCTGAAAGATAACAAAGGTGATAGCAATAAAATATGGAAAATTGTGAACGAACTGGCAAGTATTAAAACAAAAGCTCGAGTTGACCCTACTGAGCTGATAACCGAAAACGGAAAAATCCTTACCAACTCTGATGAAATTGCGGAAAGTTTGAATGAGCACTTTGTTAATATCGGTCCCAAGATGGCAGAGTCAATATCCTCGGCTGATCTTGATGGCATATCATATACAAAATCATTTACCAGTACAAAAATAAACAACTCATTCTTCTTAGCACCATCTACTACCAATGAAATTATAAACATTATAGATTCTCTTTCTGCTAAAAAGGCAACTAGATCTAAGGATGTAGAGACAAAATTCCTTAAATTAAGCAAAGTAATTATTGCACCAATACTTAGCAAACTTTTTAATATGTGCTTTAAATCTGGTGTATTTCCTAATTGTTTAAAAGTTGCTGAGGTTGTTCCCATATTCAAAAAAGGAGATCAATCAAAAGCAACTAACTATAGACCAATATCGCTATTGTCTCAATTTGATAAAATATTAGAAAAAATTATTTACCATCGTTTAATACATTTTTTGGAAAAATATCATCTTCTAAATAAAAATCAATTCGGGTTTAGACAAAATTCATCCACAATACATGCAATTAGTAAAATATACGACCAACTACTTCAAAATATTGATAAAGATTTATACACTTGTTGCATATTTCTTGATTTATCTAAAGCCTTCGATACTGTTAATCATAATATATTACTTGAAAAACTATATCGCTCATTTGGCATTAGAGGTGTTGCTCATGAACTCTTTCGGAGTTATTTAACAGATAGACTTCAATGTACTGTTGTTTCTAATTCTGTTTCATGTAATAGACCAGTTAGGTGTGGGATTCCACAAGGATCGTGTTTAGGGCCTTTATTGTTTTTGTTATACGTAAATGATCTACCCAATATATCTCAATTCCATACGACTCTATTTGCTGACGACACACTTTTGATGCTTGCTGATAAAAATTTAGAAACACTTGAAACAAAGGTAAATGAGCAAATTCGACATGTTGATTATTGGCTTTGCAAAAACAAATTGTCTTTAAATTATACAAAAACGAATTATCTGTTGATACATAAACAACCAAAAAAAACGGTGCATGAAAACTTCGTGATCCATCTAAATGACAAAACATTGAAACGTTCCTCTACGGTTAAATATTTAGGCTTGTTTATAGATGACACTTTAAACTGGTCTTCCCATGTTAATTACTTATCTCATCAGCTTGCTCGTTTTTCTGGAGTTTTTTACAGGTTGCGCAATTACGTAAACAAAGAAACTCTTTGCATGCTTTATTATAGCCTTGTATACAGCAGAATTCAATACGGCATTATTGTATGGGGGACAGCTGACAAAACTCGTATAGAATGTCTACGAGTAAGATTAAATAGAATTCTAAGGATAATTTTATCATGTGGTATTGAAACGCCAACTACAAAATTATACAGCGCCTTACAATTTTTAAAAATTGATGAAATATACGAATTTGAACTTTACAAATTTATGTATCAATTACATCATGGTAAATTACCCGAAGTATTTTACAATTCGTTTACAAATATTAACTCTATACATGTTCACGATACAAGATTCAAAGATTCCGCTACGTATTTTCTACCTCGTGTTAATAAAATTTTTTGCAAAAACCAACTTTCATACAGAGGGAACAAATTATGGAGTGAATTGAACAGTAACTATAAAAGTATGCATTGGGTTTCTTCTAAAAATAAATTCAAAAAAAATCTTCTAAATCGTTATTAACTATTATTTGTTGTTTTTTTTTTCTCGTCGATTTATTTATTTTCTTTTGATTTATTAATGTTCTAGATTAACTGTTGACTGCATCTACATCAGGGAGCATCTTGACTTGATAACCTAACGGTTTTTTCGGTGCTTCCTGCCATTATGCACATTTAGTTTATTGTTTATTCTTTCGTGCTTTATGTTTGTGATAATTGGCAAAAAAATAAAAAAAAAAATACTTATGTATTTATTACTGTTGTATACGAATTAAAATAATGATAAGTTATGAATTATGATCAAGCAGTAAACAAATTTTGTGATCAAACGTAAATGCATTATGACATCACACACGAACGCGTTGATCTAGACTCCTTCTACTTGATATAAAATCAGCTGCAACCTGCAAGCAAAACCTTGTTATGATTTACGATGGATAATAATTGCATTCAAATCAGTCGAAACTCGCAAATTTGTTACAGCTTTATGACGTCATAGTGGTCTCCTGACTACATACTTCAATTACTATCTTGAGTTTATTCAATGCTTATATTAGCTTGTAGTGCGACTATTCTACAGCAAGCTTGAACAGGAAATTGAAACAAAACTTAAATGGATTATGACGTCATACACGAAAGCGTTGATCACGACCCTTTTTACTCCCTATAAAACTTAGCTGCAACCAAATCCTTGTACTGAATGATGGATTATGTTGCAGTCAAATCAATTGACATTGGCAAATTTGTACCAGCTTTGTGATGTCATAGTGGTATCCCGATTTCATCTTTCACTCGATCCGATTTATTTCTTTTAGCTATTTTTCATTTATTCAGTATCGGCATTTGGCTAAATCAGGCTGTCCAATAGCAAGCATGAATACGAAATTAAACAATACATATATGCATTATGACGTCACAAATGCATCTCGTCCACCGTCTACTTTGATAGAAAACCTTGAGCAGCCAAGAAGACCTTGCTTTGATTTAAGATCAACGATTGCACTAAAACACTTGAAATTAGTATATTTCTAACAAGCATTATGACGTCATAGTGGGCTCCCGACATCTTTGAGCATGCTTCGTGCCGATTTCTAAGAATTGAAAAAGCACAAATGTAACAGTTCGCTCGCCCACTGCGCTTTCCTCAAGCACAAAGTCTATTAATTCAAATAAAAAACCCCAAAGTTTTTTAAAAAAATATACAATATTAAAATGATCGAAAAAAATTGGAAACATTTTTTTCACCATGTAGTGACGTGAGCCACCCAAAAAAGTCCTTATGACGCAACACAGGCAAAAAAATGCTGGACATTTTTGACAATGGAGTGAACATACTGTATAGTTAATATACTGTGGCTAGGTCTAGTCATGTACCGCTACTTTGTAGTATAGGTAGTGTACAGTAGCAGTGATACTGGTATCTCGCCTAGCGGTACTTCAGACTGGATTGCTTTTTTTTCTGCTTGGGAAAAGAAGAGAGAATGAGATATTGAAACTACCGGTAATTGGTACTGGGTAGGCATGTTAAATCTGAGTTGGTTGCTAGCAGCCAGTTGAGAAAGCCAATTCAATTTGGCTTTCCTTGCTCTTGTTTTCAAGTTTTGGTACAATTGGCTAAAGTTCAATTTTGAACTTCAATTGACTTGACTCTTGAAAGCTGAAATTATAAACTACTGGAAGCCATCAATTTCTACAGTAGAGACCTTTCTCATGTCTGAAAGTGGCTATTTTGCCTCTAGAGGCAAAATAGTGTTTTTCCTTTGTTTGGGTTAGGGTTTGAGTTAGGGTTTGCGCTAGGCTTGGGATTAGGGTTAGGATTAGAGTTAGAGTTTGGGTTTGTGGGCTAGGCTTGGGATTAGGATTAGAGTTAGAGTTTGGGTTAGTTTTTGGGTTAGCATGAGGCTTACGGCTAATTTGGCATTTGCGGAAAAATAGCCGTTAGGACTATTTTGCCTCCAAATTGCAAAATAACATGGGGCTATTTTGCCTCTAGAAGCAAAATTGCCCCTGCCTTTAAATAAAGTGGCCACTTTTGACCATTTTGGACACTGCATCATCAATAGCCTAGTCATGATCATATACCGTAGTGCACCGGGGTACTTTGATACTGGTCTGTGGTCATGATTATTGCCATGATGCATATAAATACTGACCAGTGATTGCTTAGCTACCAATATCATAGACTCTTAACTTTTGTTTATTTTTAGGAACTCATAAGCCTATCTATTTGTTGATTTAATAATAGTCAGGTAGAGGCTACTGGTAGTTGTGGTATCTGTATACTCTGCAGTTTGTTTTGTGTGAACGCTGAACAGTCACTGAAATGAAATTGTATGATGTTAGAATCATCTTGTATTCTTAGCAGTGGATCACTAGATGCCAAAAAAATAGCTGGTTTACTTACACAGTGTTGGTACAATGCACATACAAAGTTGGCTGTGGTTTTGAATTGCATTGAGCTTTATTTGTTTTAAGCTTAATGTGGTTTGGGGTTATAGCTACTTTAGAAAATCAACGAACCAGTACCATACAATCAAATTGGAGTGGAGAAAACATACTGTACACTAGTACAGTACTGTACAAATCAAGAGTTGAGTAGTGATAGTTTCCGTACAGTTCAATTGTCGTTGCACTTCATGCATAATCGCATATGCTAGTACTGTACCAGTTTGTGATAGCCTACCAGTACAGTATACCATCACTTCGCAATATAACAGATGCCGAATACGCGAGATCGATTTCTGACAGTGCACACATATCTACGGTACATAGTGGTACTGAGCCTGGACCGCATAAGTTTGGGTTAGGTTTTTGTGCTGCTGCACTTATGATTCTGTATGTACTAGTACGGTAGTATGCCATATGACAGATAACAAGTGTATGATATCGGTTATCGAAACAATTCGCGATACGGTAGCATACAAAAAAATAAACTTCTTTAAGCGTACACATACTGTAATAGCAATTTTCGATTTGACTGCGCGATAACAATTTCTGATAATGAATGCCGTAATAAACTGCATGTGCTGCATTAGATATCTTTTTCCTCACTTTCTGACCTGCTAACTGTTGTTCTTGATGTTAGTCAAAAATTGCAATCACATCAGATATTGAGAGTTGAAACATTTCAAAAAACTCAAACACTGATTTACCGCAATTTTGAGTATAAAAATTTCTAGTTCTGCAGGTTTTACCAGTACTTTTCGGTTTTTAAAGTAATTTCTGTCAGTATATACTTTCAGCTTTTTAAAGTCTTCTACTTCTTACATAACTCACTATTGCAGTAAGCCTACTGATTGACCAACCAAATCTGCCAAATTCAAATTCCACTTCAGTACCATACCAACCTGTATCTTATCTACAGATTATTTCTGAAAAACAAAATCTAGTGATTAGGCTATTTGAATTCATATCATATTGCTTACAGTAAATTTAAGTTTAAGTTCTACACCATCTTAAAATTGTTCATGCAAATCTAATTTAAATGATATACAGGGTGGGCCATAAGTAGGTATACAGCCATCGCTCAAAAGTGCTTCAAATTTTTTTTTCCATTACAGTTTTTACTTGACTTTAAGTCATATTACAGTTCCTAGTGCTGAGCAAGTAATGCAAAGTCTTTTGGAATGTGCTGCTTATTAGAAGTGAAAAGAAATTTAAAGTGTTTATATTGTGATTGCTGTATACCTACTTTTGGCCCACCCTGTACTCTAAATGCAATTACTTACTAATCACTTTTTTACTTTTGCAAAATAGACTTAAAATCTGTGATCATATTAGAATTTGACTGTTAAAGAAATTTAATTATTTAAGAAATTCAACAAATATGTAAGCTGTAACTTAACAAAAAATCTCAGCAGTTTTTTAACCCAGCAGCAGTACCATGAAAAAAATTACTTGAGCAGTACCACTGTACAACTAAGTAAAACTCAAGTTAAAACTCATCACTTGTTTCCACAATTATCACTAATACTTGATAAATGTTTGTTGATGATTTTGGCAAGCACTTCAAAACCAGCAAGTTAACCCCACAGGATAAAGTGCATTAAATAGCCTGCACAAAGTGCACATATTATCAGTAGCCCTTAATTTAAGCATAGTTTGATGGTATAGTGATTACCAGTGGTGTAAAGTAACGAAGTACTTTTACTTGAGTAGATTACTTGAGTAGATTTTTTCGGTAACGAGTACTTTTTTGAGTAGTTTTTTTTTAACTACTTTTACTTTTACTTAAGTACTTTTAGTCTGAAGTAACGCTACTTAAGTACTTATTATTTCATAAAAGTACAAAGTAGTTTCAAAATTTGAGCTGCAGTGTTGACTGCACTTTGACTGTGGGCATCTGCAGTCAATCATTTGTAAACGCGCTGTCAGGCCATAGTCCGGCATATTTCCAATTTGTTCCACAGTTCAGTGCATAAGGCTATTTTAACCTCAGTTTAGCGCTATGTCACAATACAAAAACTGCTCTTACTAATAAAATTTGTCGTTAATAGTGTAATACAAGGTTCCGAGAATGTTTTCACCTACTCTGCTTTGAATATTAGGCCTATGACATTCAATGAATAGCCTACTCTCACCCTTTGCAGGCGTGAGAGCAGTGGCTGAGAGTAGGCTATTTATTGAAGGAAATAGGCTTAATATTCAAAGCAGAGTAGGTGAAAACATTCTCGGAACCTTGTATTACGCTATTAACGACAAATTTTATTAGTAAGAGCAGTTTTTGTATTGTGACATAGCGCTAAACTGAGGTTAAAATAGCCTTATGCACTGAAATGTGGAACGAATTGGAAATATGCAGACGGTAAGGCTATTCTCCCTCGCTCCTTTCTTTAAATTCCACGCTTGACTGTGCTCATATGCTTTTGAAAACGATTGCATTTTTTTAATCAGGTAAGCAGTCGGACACGACGCAAGCAATAAAATAGTAGGATAAGATTTGTGCTTGCTTAGTGCTTACATCGACTTCTTAATCAAGACTAGGAACCAAAGCTCTACCGAATAGTTAGCCCGCAACACTGTAGGTAAACCTAACCATTTTAACACTAATAAAATGCTATAGAATCGTAATTTTGCCTGAAGTCATAAGTAGAGTTAGTAGGTTAGGGTGCATTTACAATCGAGCTGTACGTAATTAGGGTAAAAGGTCCATTCGCATTTTGCTGTTCTGTAGGACTAGAGGATTTAGGCAATTGCAAAAATTTATTACTATGTGGAGATATGAGATCCTGGCAGGCGCGTAGCGAGGAATTTGCAATGGGGGTCTGATTCAAAGGCTGGAAACAACATCAAACGATCTTACTTTTAATCGGTTTTAACGCAGATTGAGTCGGTTTTACAGAGCAAATTTAGACGATCTCCAACAAAAAGGTCTTAAAAATTTTTTTTCTGGCGATCTACAAAATTTTAAAAATTCAAAACATACTGCTGTCCTCGAGCCGAGGACAGGGCAATTTTCGAGGACTTGAGGCCAAAGCCAAGGACTTCAAAACGAGTCCTCGAGGACCTACCTCTGCTGACTAGCACTGTAGCAGTAAAACTTCGTCATTGAGTAATAAACTGACGAAATGTTTAGTTTCTCTGTTCTTGAGAACAGTGTCTTGCAGTTTGAGGGCCTGGGGTTGAACTGATAAATATGCCGCCAAGATGGTATAGCCTAGTGGTTACAGCATCTGTATATCAAGCTGAAAATTTGGGTTCAAAATCGGGTCCAGTCAAGCCAAAGACTTAAAAATAGGTAGCCTACTGCAGACTGTATTCACATTTTCTTGCTTGACATTCTGTATTGAAGGTGATAATATCCTGCTCAGTGCTTACACCTCTGTATGGTAGAAAGGTGGCAGCTTGCCTCAACGACCCTAATATCACTTTGCCGTTTCCTGGTCAAGGCAACACGGTAAATAAATCAGTAAAACTGACAACAAACATGGTGAAATTTAGGAATTGCATGATAAACTTTGTCTAGGCAGGTTTTCTAAAGTGCAGCAAGTAAATTGAATTGGAATTAAATTAAGCTGCAGTTTAAACCTACAGTACTAATGCTGTGACAGGACACTGGTATCAATCAAAGAATGACTGTGCTTCACTAACAGTTTCAATTATGTTTCTACCGGTTTCTGTCTGCTTTCACATGTCGTGAAATAAATTCAATTTAAAAAAATTCACATTAAGTTTTTCTTCATTAATCCCAAAAAAGTTTATCGCAGAGTACTGGATTGGCTTTGGTGCGTGACTTTTGGCGCACCGTATAGATAGAGTAGGCTGTTCTCTGACAAGGCACTTCCACGCTGTTTTTACTTTTTAGCATATAAATTTAACAATGGCAGTGAATGAGTATTTGAGCAAATATTTTATGAATTGATTTCTCGAATATAGTGCCAAAAAACCAGCAACACTTAATATCTCATGACTTTTTACGCTAGTGAGGGGTTAGAAAATCAAGCGCTTGTGGCCAGTACTTAAATTGTAAAATTTTGCATGGGGGGACGATTTTGCAGCCTTGACGAAAAGCATTTGGCATGCGAAAGTACTTTAGTGAAGATTACGTAATTCCGTCGCCGAAAATGAATGAACACCAAAAAAAAGGTCTTCGCCGGAAATTGAAGTGGTTTTTCGCCAAAATTAGATGAAGAATTAGGTCTTTTTCATCTGATCTTCCACCGCTCAAATCTCAATTGGGGACTCCTAAATCTCGATGGGGGGACGCGTCCCCCCTACAATTTAAGTACTGCTTGTGGCAGTGATGTGAAGGTAGTCGAACAGTTGTCATATGTCAATTGAATAGTTTGTTTATTTGGCGTGAATACTTTCAGAAATACTTCTACTTGAGTAGTTTTAAAATGATTACTTTTTTACTTTTACTCAAGTACTTTTTTTGATCAGTACTTTGTACTTTACTTCAAGTAGTTTTTTTGTCAGTAACGAAACTTTTACTTGAGTACAATTTTTGAGTACTTTTTACACCACTGGTGATTACTGATTACAAAGCCCAAACTTGATAGGCCTATTGGTTTATTAACAAAACTGCTATGCAAGCATTACAACCAGTTACAGGTTCTTTGTAATACGTAACGGTGACGGATCAGTGTGAACCTCTCACGTTCAGGTTACCGTCACCGCCAAATAACGGTAGAACGCTGAACGGTAACGGAACGGTGACGTAAACGTCGACGGCTTCTGTGTGAACCCGCCTTAAAGCTATACTTCCGCACACGCGTTTTATTCCACCGTATCGATCGTTGTTTGCTAGTGTTATGCCGCATTTAAAGCTTGCACAAATGCAAGTATACTCCGATTTTTGTTGTTTCCATGACGTCACAGATTTAGTCAAAGCAATTGGATTCGTTACGGAATATTGTTACTAGCAGGAAGGCGTAGAAGCTATGATACTTGTAGCTCTTATCTAGCTGTCACTTGCCAGTACGTAAACACTAATAACAGGCGACGCTTTACGCATAACGCGCGGAGATCCTGGTGCGCTATAGAGAAGTTGCATTTGAAAATGGCAACAGAATCACCCACATTTCATATCATTTCAGTGCCACTGAAGTTAAATGTCTGGTGTGGTATGGTAAACCTTTTAACTTTTTAGAGCAATGAGACTACATCTAGTAACGCGATGGAAATATTCGGTTTCGAGCGGGCTGTTTCGAGTTTAGAAAAAGAAGGATTCGGGATCAGGTCGTTGGTGACAGATAGACATGTGGCAATTACTGCCCATGTCCGCAATTCGATGCCACATACAAAGCACTTTTTCGACGAATGGCACGTCTCGAAAAGTAAGTGACCGAAGGCCAATTGGCCATGCCACTTATAATCTACATAGGCCGATTGCGATGTTTAACGAAAATACGTACGATCGCTGGAAACCAACTGAGCTTTTCGCTTACTTTTGCAAGCATCGTCAACCGGCGGCAAGCATGAAAAACATCACCGGTTGGTGCGAACATTGGTTCGAATCTCATTGGTTGCCATGTTTTGCTGATACATGTCGAGGCTGATGTTTGTTTATAATTTTTATTTTGATCATCGACATTCATGAAACGTGGAGAAATTACCTTGTTAATTTTTGTATTTACAGTAAATTACTAAGAAAGAGACATTTTATTTCTTTACTTACCGTAAACGTTTTGTTTTATATCGCCTTTTGTAATGGCATGAGCGTGGTAAGATTTTGTTACATACAGTGTAGGTCTTTTTTAATAATGAGTTTTGTTTTCACTTTGCTGTTGATCATTGAGGTACATGTGTTACACTTTCTGCATATAAACAGTATGGAGCTTAAATTTTGTGGTTTAGCAGTCTTTTTGATTTTAGGATTGGGTCTTTCCCTGCTAGCCCTTGATGAGAACTGATTATTGGCCGAAACAGCTGTCTAGGGCTGCCACCAGGGGTGCTATTCATAAATTTTGATCATTAGAAGCTTTGATTTTTAATTTCAGTACTCCTGTGTGATAGTCCTGCCTTTTTGAGTAGTTTTGACTTCCGCAGGCCACTTGTCATGATGATTACATACACTATTATGATCATTCTTATAAGAATTTCTTTAAACATGTTAATGGTACGGTATATGTGTAACACCTTTACACATATCCATTATTAGGTATCAAAAAACGTTTAATGGCAATTCAAAAGAAAAAAAGGATGTACAATAATCAAGGAGTGGTTCAAAAGCGCTAACAATCATCTGCACTGGAGCGCTTTTTCTTCACATGGATATGATAAACAGATGATCGTGGAAAAATGGAAGTCCTTCTTAAATCATATACAGAATATCCACATTCACGATAACGCTCTATTTCCGAAATGCACTCATCCGGATCTTTCCGCTGAATGATCAAAAAAGAAGAAATGGATTGATGTCAGTGAGTAAAGGTTTACTTTTATTCTCTTATCCTAGTTGATTCTGGAAGTGTCGTTATTCTTCAGAGCCCCTATTATAGTAGCGCAAGATTAAAATTCAGCTGCTGCGGGAAATGCTCGGCTCTCTAGCACATTATTCACCAAGCTTGGCTAGTTCCTATGTTTTTCGTAGGGTTCTCATCAGATGAGGCCATCTACTCTTATCTTGTAGGTCACAGAACGTTGTCCTCTTTTGCTTTTATTTTTTTTAATTAAGCCTTGCTTGTGAATTTGGTAAAGCTTTCCTAAAGTATTCTGCTTGCATGGCCAAACCATATAAGTGAAAGCCTGGGGTCTGAATTCCGAGACGTACGCATAATGTCTAAGTTACATATATTTAAACGAATAACATCAGCTAAACAACACTAAAGTGGCACCAGAAATGAATGAATCGGTTCCTGGTATATACCGCAATGTGGATGCAGAAACAAAATTTATGAAAATGGGTGACTGCTTGTTTGCTTGAAAATGCGTGAGTGCTTGTAGAAATGTCAAAAAATCCCTATATCGTCCATATTACGATTAGACAGCATTTATTTTCCAATATATGAAATAAATAAATGTGCGTTTTGCGATGAGTTGCTAGTATACCGATCTAATTATTTGCTTAGGCACCCGAGCTTATGTTGAACTGGAGAAACTTATTCTGGATCCTCGCCTCTTGAAAGCGATTGCTCAGCTAAGTACTCGAAAGCAAACTTTCTGCTTGGAATCTTTTCATAGTTTGCTCTTGGAATTTGTTCCAAAGTCTCGTTCATTTTCTCACAAACGAATGTTGTGCAGGTTTGTTGCTGCCTGCTAATATAGTAGGCTACCCCTAAAATTACTGTATGATGTGATTGATTCTTGCTTTGACGTTTTTTTTCTTTTTTCTTTTTGCTGCTAAATAAAACACTGTTGTAATTTAGGGTTTCTAACTGCATCGAAAAATATTCAGTTTATGTTCCCTTTCTTTGGCAACGAAAAATACTTTATTTGCTATGCATACTTGAACCTGGTATCTTCCGTTGAGTAGAGTGCTTGATGACTTGGTTGTCAGAGACTCAGAGCTATATATTCAATCAGCAGATCATTCAAGTCTATAATGTAAAAATTTGTTAAAATTTATTGATAATTTCTGTTTCAATAGTTTCTCACCTGATAAACCCGTTAGGGGGAAACAGCCTGTAGTGAGGTTTTTGTTGCTATGTATATACGTTTGCTTTTTTATACCTCATGGCTCATGGGGTGGCCTATCGAAAACATAAATAATTTACTGTAATATTAAAACCTAATGAAACTGCCACGCCAATATAATGCTGTGCGTAATTCTCAATTCATACACGATTGATTGTGATAAAACGCAGTGCTTTGAATCGTATAAAATAATTTCTATAGGCATTACCTTGCTGTGTTGCACCATAACCACAATTGTCAGAGAGAAGTTGTCAAAAAAAAAGACGGAACCAACGATTACCGAATTGTGTACCCAAAATACAAAAAAGGAGAATTTACTTTAAAAACCAAAAAAGAAGCAACAGGATATAGTAAGTAGATTTTTTCTTTACTTATCATACCACATGGAAGTTCTGCAATGAATAATATATAGGGCTATACCGGTAAATGATAATAATTGTTATAGAAGGTATTATAATGGTTATAGTTATTAGGATTATAATGGTTGTGGTTACTTAATTTTGCACAGATGCTTGCTTTATGTTTGCTGATCATGATCAGCGTGGACATCAAGAATATTTTAAAAGCAACGTATAATCTACTGATAGGGAGCACCAAGCTCTTGCACACGGTGCAAAGTTACCTTGATGTAAAAAATACTCGGTTTCAAAAACGTTTGAGCGTTCTTTTCAAACACGGTTTCCGTGGCAGATCTTGCGAAAGGAATATGTGTAATTTTGTTCAGTAGGATTTCAAGAAAATGCCCATTCCTGAATTAGATCCGCTATGTTTTTTCCCCGAAAATTCAAGTAGTCTTACAAGATCCGATCACTACAACGTTCTGGAATTTGCACGTGATATTGCCTTGCATGCCGGAACCATATTGATTCTAAAAAAATACTGTCGCATGGTGTGTGCATTGAAAGGATGGGCAGTTATGCAGAAAAGAAATTAACCCATGATGCGATGATGTAATGAAACGATGCTGTAAAATAGTTAGAGTTCAACGGAGCGCAGCTTTATAAATAAGTGTTCGAATCGCATTCAAACAAGTTACACGCCACTGTCATAGCTCAAGCATACAGGGCTTTAGGCTGCAGCTGTCGTACCGTTACTGGTAATATGCTTCATATTAAAATTTTTTTCAGGTTACGTTGGTGATATACTGAAAGAGCTCGTATCAGTGAGTGCGGAAACGCTTTCTCGACTCCAGCAAGATTGGGCGGCAATAGTATCGCCTCCGACTCTTAGTCACGGACAAGCCTGCCATTCAAGTGAAGTCACTAAAAAACGCATCAGTAGATTTTCACAAGCAAGCTGATTTCGCAAAGAAACCTGTTAAAAGAACTGTAAGTATCTAAATTTCAATCATTATTATTGGGCATCATACGCGGAGTCCACGACTTGCTGATTGTAATTTGTTATCTATTCCATAATGCGTGGTTCTTCGAAAACAATATTGATGTTCAATAAGAAATTACTTTATTCTGCACAAAAACTACAAAGCGGGCACAAAACCAGTAAAACTTGAATCACTGTCGCTAAATTTGCTTCGTATCTTTTTTATTACACAGGCAGGGAGCACCTTTCTATTCTTTCTTCCCAACCATTGCCAAATCCACCTCGAGAAGTTTCGATATGATGTGTATCTGTATCGTCTAAAAGTAGAAGCAGAAATATAGTAGCTGACTAGCTGGCGTAGCTGCAATAAATTTCGGGTTAAATTTTTATTGTATAGTTTTTCAATGTTAGTACCGGCCAGTTAATTTTGCATCGGCCTTTGTGCCTTTGCAAGCCCATCTTCCGCCGGCATTGTGGCCAGCGGAAGATGTTATGCAGTACTTTAATCAGTCTCATGCAACTACAAAACTGCATCGTTTGTTTTTGCAGCAAGCAACGAAGAGGTGAACGAATCACACACTATTTTACGATTACCGGCGCATGTGTAGCAATTAGCGAAGTAAACAACTTACTTGAATATGGTAGTTTGCTCCCTGTACAAATCTATGCCATGATCCTGCTTATAGCCGTAGTAGCTCATTTGCAGAACCCATTTATTCAAACATACTGCAGAAAAACCAGGATGATTTGTAATGCATGCTTTTGCCTGACCGGACTCTGCTTCAACACTGCATTCCTTCATTTTGCTTTCAATGGCAGGATATTCGTAACAACAGACACATTCCTCAGGAGTACTCATAACTATGCAGTTTCCACAGCAACACCTATAAAGAGTAGGATAATTTAGGCAAAGAGGTTTATTTGCAGAACCATATCAAAGCAATAAGCAGCAACTTTTTTGGATTTAACATTTTTATTCAAAGCAAAACATATCAAACGTTTTCGGCTTAAAACAATTAAGCCCTCTTCAGGATATTATAAACAATAATACATAAACATCTGTAAAGGAAATAGAAACATTACGGCAACATATATTACGTACACCTGACTAATAACGTACATTATATGAGGAAATACTTAAAATTATTATCTAACAAATTAAAAATGGAGCAGAATAACGGGACGATGTGAAGAGCTTAGACAAAAAAACCAGAGCCAGGATAAAATGAATCATTCTATTTCGAGACGTTTCGACTTAAACTAAAGTCATTATCAATCTTATTCAAATAGAATGATTCAAATAGAAATTAAAAATGCCTTTCCGTTTTTGGAGCAAAGCAATCAGATTAAAATTACAGTCAAACAAGCAACAGCATAAAGTTTTTAGCGTGAAATAAACCAATCCAGTTAGAATAACTATCAATGTGATAGTAAAGGTGAATTGAATTAAAGAGAAAATCAAGTCAAATCAAGGTAAGAACTAACTTATGATATTATGACGTAACAGAAAATTTGGGAAATCAGAAAATACTTAGCAAGAAAGAGGCACCTTTAGCATAAAGTTGCTTATTTAATTTAGGATTTAGTTTTTTAATCAAAAGAGCTTCTTGGATTTTAGTTTCATACTCAGTATGGCAACTTTTTAAAATCTGGAAAGAGTTTACGGTATACTTTTCCTCACGGCAAATGGCACATGCGCGTATGTGTTCTTTTATAGCGCTCTTTTGCGGTCCAGCTAAAACCAAATGTTCGCAAGCTCTTGCAGCCAAATGTCGGGTAGTCATGCCTACGTAGGCAAGGTTCGTATCACACGAACATCGAAACTGGTACACGACATTGGAGCAGAGAGCATGCGGTGTTTTTGTTTTCAGCTGGAAGTAGCGATTGATCTTAAATGTATCGTAAACTACTTTTAACTTTAAACCAAATTCCCGATAAACAAGTACAGACAGACTTTTTGTAAATTGTTTGGATGCAGAACCTATATACGGAACTTTAAAAAGGCAAGTCTCGCATTCATCGCTGTTTTCGTTTTCTTGAGTATGATGGGATGAAAGCGCAAGAAATTTGCGCAATATTTTATCAAAGAACTGTGGGGGGTAATTGTTAGATAAAAATAACGATTTAAGAATTTCAACCTCTTTGAAAAATAACCAATCACTTGAACAAATTAACTTGGCACGGTGGAGCATACAAAATACTAAACCAGATTTCCATTTAATGGGACATATAGCAGCAAAGTTAAGGGATATATAGTTAAGGGATATATAATAATGGGACATATAGCAGCAAAGTTTTGTATGCTCCACCGTGCCAAGTTAATTTGTTCAAGTGATTGGTTATTTTTCAAAGAGGTTGAAATTCTTAAATCGTTATTTTTATCTAACAATTACCCCCCACAGTTCTTTGATAAAATATTGCGCAAATTTCTTGCGCTTTCATCCCATCATACTCAAGAAAACGAAAACAGCGATGAATGCGAGACTTGCCTTTTTAAAGTTCCGTATATAGGTTCTGCATCCAAACAATTTACAAAAAGTCTGTCTGTACTTGTTTATCGGGAATTTGGTTTAAAGTTAAAAGTAGTTTACGATACATTTAAGATCAATCGCTACTTCCAGCTGAAAACAAAAACACCGCATGCTCTCTGCTCCAATGTCGTGTACCAGTTTCGATGTTCGTGTGATACGAACCTTGCCTACGTAGGCATGACTACCCGACATTTGGCTGCAAGAGCTTGCGAACATTTGGTTTTAGCTGGACCGCAAAAGAGCGCTATAAAAGAGCACATACGCGCATGTGCCATTTGCCGTGAGGAAAAGTATACCGTAAACTCTTTCCAGATTTTAAAAAGTTGCCATACTGAGTATGAAACTAAAATCCAAGAAGCTCTTTTGATTAAAAAACTAAATCCTAAATTAAATAAGCAACTTTATGCTAAAGGTGCCTCTTTCTTGCTAAGTATTTTCTGATTTCCCAAATTTTCTGTTACGTCATAATATCATAAGTTAGTTCTTACCTTGATTTGACTTGATTTTCTCTTTAATTCAATTCACCTTTACTATCACATTAATAGTTATTCTAACTGGATTGGTTTATTTCACGCTAAAAACTTTATGCTGTTGCTTGTTTGACTGTAATTTTAATCTGATTGCTTTGCTCCAAAAACGGAAAGGCATTTTTAATTTGTTAGATAATAATTTTAAGTATTTCCTCATATAATGTACGTTATTAGTCAGGTGTACGTAATTTATGTTGCCGTAATGTTTCTATTTCCTTTACAGATGTTTATGTATTATTGTTTATAATATCCTGAAGAGGGCTTAATTGTTTTAAGCCGAAAACGTTTGATATGTTTTGCTTTGAATAAAAATGTTAAATCCAAAAAAGAGTAGGATGTTTCATTTTTTCATCAATTTCGAGAAAAGCTTAGTTTGGGCGATTTTATGACGGGGTTTTGGGTACAAGTAACGAATCGAGCGTTTTTTTTCGATTATGACGTCATTCACCGGTGGCACCGGCCGTTTGAAGTTTATGACGTCATATGAGGCGCCGAAATTAGCATATCTCGCGAACGGATCGGGTTAGGAACCTCATATTGGTGTCAAACGACGCAGAAGAGCCGGTTTCCTATCTGCTCTTAATACATTTCATACGTCTATCTGCTACTACAAACCGATAAATCAAGAAAAACCGTGTTTTTTAGCAAAATATTGGTCTTTTTATCGCAATTGGCAGCTCTGAAACTTGTTCAATTAGCTTGCCCAATAAGTTTTGTTAGCGGACAATATGTTAGTTACTACGACATAATAAAATTATAGAACATTTCATTATTTCGGTCGCAATCAATTGCTAAATCAGTTTTCGAGTGACATATAATATGAGCTAAAGTTTCCAAAATGCCAGTTACTAGGCACGAAGCAGCCAGTACCCAAAAATTAGACGAGGATTTGAAAGGTGACCGTTTGCCGTTAGCAGCAGAAGTCTTAGGTTATTATAACTTTTTGAGGAGATCTGAATCCGAAAGCAATCCAAAATTTTTGCTGCAATTACCAAACTTTACTGACGTCAAGAATCAACTGATCAGTGATGTGATTGGGTTGTGGGGGAAAGCCAGTCTTCCAATTATTTCCACAAAAAGAGTTGAAACTTAACTAAAGGAACTCATTAAAAAGTATACCCTTGCTCTAAAAAGAGTTAGAAAGACTAAAGAAAAGGATTTATCAGGTGAAAAATGGTTATTTGAGTTGTTTGATTTGAGCAGGTGCAAATGTAAAATTAGCGATCATCCAAAGATCCATCAAACAAAAGTGCTGTGCCCTTGCCCAATCGAAGATCGTGTACACTCTAAAAAAAAAAGATTCATTTTGCATGAAAGTTTGAAAAGTTTCATTGCGATTTAAGTGAAGTTTAAATCTTTTTTTTTTGATGTAAGAGTTTGTAAAGAAACAACTGTTTTTGTGAGAATTTTGAAAGATTTATTATTACAGTGAGTCTTTTTTTCATTGGGATAGTTTGCACGAATTGCCAATCGCAGTGTTTCTTATGACACGTGACCACAGTGACGTGACTTATTTGACCTAAAGTTACCCGTACAACCTGCAGTTACCGTTACACGGTTACACGTAGATAACAAGAGCTTGACCACGTTAGAGGGAGACTGTCAAGTCAAGTTTATTTAACCTATACGCAAAAATACGCTGGAAGGACACAGCGAAAAGACCACCAGGTCATTTAGGTCAACTGCACCTTTATGGCAATACTTCTACATTTATGGCGGTAAACTTAATTTGAAAAAATGAAAATAAATAACACAACACATAAAGAAAACAAAAAGAAAAACACTACACAGTGCTGCCGACTTGAAGTTGTAAATTCAAAATTAATAAGACTTGTTTGGGGTACAGTACTTTTTAAAAAAAAAATCTTAGACGCCAAAATTTTATTTCTGGAATGTGTGTAGTGCTCAGTGGTGTGCAAAAAAAAAAAAAAAAAAATTAATTATTATAATCTACCGATTATTATGAAGGATACACTTTAAAACTACAAGCAATTTAAGGAGAAAAGTTGTAAAAAAGGAAATATACATAAATAGAAAAATGTTAGCACTAATAACAATAAAACTGCAAATTTTTTGTTACACCAATGAGAGAATAAGATTGAATGGCAAATAACGCTCAGCCAGCCAAAACAAAAGCCAACCCTCTGCAAAATCAACCCACCCACGACAAAACCGACCCCAAACCATCGCCAGCCATCATATCTCACTCAAATAGATATGATAGTCTACTTGAATAAGACACGATAACCGACGACGCCCCGAAACCAACTCCACCAAAAATAAATTAATCCCACAAAAAACCAGCCTCCACCTTCGGCCAACTACGCATCATCTACCACTCAATCTTATTCGATTTGACGAACACGAGTCGCCTCTTCAGTTACATTTTTTTACTGGTCCTTGGCGTTGAGGACTCGATACGGCTCTCAACACCAATTGCTACCAATGAGAGAAAGTTTTTTATTAGGCAACACTATCATCAGCTTCAGATATCTAACTGTTAAATCAATTTTTAGTTGTTGGGAGCATGGGATGCATGGGCTGTGTCAACAAGCACTGGCAGATAGTTGTACTACCGGTAGTCTAAAACAATAGAAAAGTTTGCGGTAGAACAACCCGCACATTGCACACCCAGTGCTAAACCTAGTTCTTGGAAAAGACACTTGACATTTACAACAACACGAGACTGAATAATGCAGTAAAGTGTTGAAATGCTACAGATTACAAGTGTGGCTGCTATGTTTTGGAGCAGAACAGAACTAGCAGTATCTGAAAAGAGCAAGGGTTAACTATGCTGGGTTGCACACAGTACTTCTACAGTTCAAGCAATTTCAAAACTTAAAATGAGCAGCGCAAAATGGTCGAAATTTCAGACTCAGATATAGACCACATACTAATAACATTGCCGTTAAGATTCATTTATTTGTTTTTGTGTGCATAACGATGAGGTGAATATTTCAGCCGTTAACAGAATTATTTTACGGGATTTCTGGAATGAAATCGCGGCCAAGTTTATCATCGTGCGGCCACAGTGTGTTGAGATAGAAATGTTCGATGTACAGTATATGTGTAATATCGGCGGTCACCAGCCTCCGGTAGTCTCACATGATGTTTAAACTCACATAATGCTGTCTTATGCTGTTACTGTGTTATAAGTGTTATTTTCTGATTCTTGATGTTCTGATATTTTTGCTGACACGGGTTTTCTGAATCAGTGAGCCTACGCTTCTCAGCTTCGATCGTTCAATGTTATTGTGTTAAAGAATAATACTGTAGGCTGTTGAAAACTTAAAAATCATGTCAGCAATGTCATGATGTGCTAACGAAGTAACGTAAAGTCTGGGTAGGATTTATGGGGGGTAATTTATTTCAATTTTTTTCTTGCTTTGTTACCAATAGGTTATGCTTTGGCAGACAAGTTACTTTTTTGCGAATGCTCAGTTGCAAATTAAAGTTTACCGAGCAGCTTATTTTAATGATTTTGGCTCATAATATTTTGCTAATCGTGATTATTCAAGTTTGTTCAGAATCAAATTAGCTGCAAATATGTACTTTGATAACAGATAATGTTAGAGGATTAAAGTGGATAAGATATAGGACCAGCATACTTAATAACTTCAATGTAGTACACTGTAATAAAAGTTTTAGTCATTTGTTCTCTGCAAAGGATGAATAAACTACAACTGTCCATGTCAAGCTGTTCCAATGTCAAGTTGCATTAAAATGTCCCAATAAGAAAGGGGCCTACTTCGTGTTGAGGTGGTTGGCATACATAGAGATTTGCATTATTTGTTTGATGTTATCTATGGTGTTGACATAGGCCAGGGCTGCCCAACCTTTTGCTGGTACAGGCCACCTTTAAGGGAGAAAAGTTATTGCGGGCCACATGCATTTTTTCAAGATTAAACTCCAAATAATTGCAAGTTTGTTGTACAAAATCGGTGCTCACTTTAACTAGTATTAAGGGCATCTGTCTCAAAAAGTAAGTGAAGATCAAAAAATAAATAAATAAATAAAATAAAGGTCTTTGCTACAAATCAGTGCTGATTTCGGTCAGTAGTATGGGAGTCTGTCCCAAAAAGTCGGTAAAGACAAAAAAAAGAAGAAGAAGGTCTTCGCCACAAATCCAAACTGATTTTGGGAAAACCGAACAGAAGAAGGTTTTGGTTTAGACCTTTTTATTTGCCAGAAAATGCTAAGTATGCCTTTGCATGAGGAAATCAAACGCGCATAAAGACCTTGCGGGCCACACAAAACAGCTTCGCCAGCCAAATGTGGCATGCAGACCACGAGTTGGGCAGCCTTATGAAAGATGTTTTTATGTGTATTACTGATACTATATGCTCTTCCTTTTCTCAATATATGCTAACAGTTTAAGGCAGGTTATGTGCTGTGTTGTATAAAATTAATATTTAAAGTGACAATTGACCAACAATCAATTTCGCGGATGTGACATCAAAAATACATTGCAGTTGACTTACAATGCTTATGTAAATTGACTTGATTTCTAAATAGAAATGAGTAACATTCTCTTTAGCTTGCTATTTGTTCCAATGTTTAATTCTTTTATTATGTTTAAAAGCACGAAACTCCAGATCGACTAAAACCTTGAATGTTAAAAGCTAGAATACATATATATTTTACTGAAAGGCATCATCAGTATTCTAGGCTAAGTCTTTATTCAATTATGCATATTTATTGAATAAGGATTTTGCTTAGAATGCTGATGAAGCCTTTCAGCGAAATATATATATATATATATATATTCTAGCTTTTAACATTTCTGGTTTTAGTCGATCTGGAGTTTCGTGCTTTTAGATATATTGATTTGGTTGCGCCCATTGCTAGTGGTTTTTGTCAGTGATTGCTTCACCAATATAATGCCTAATCTGAGGATAGCTGATGCCACGAATTTCCAAAAGTTAAATTTTAGTTTTTTATTACAACTTTTGATTCAAACGAATAGTAACATAGTGCTTTAGTTTTTGCAAGCTAAAATATTCGCTAAGCCCAAGTTAGTGTATATGGTTACTTTATTAAGTGCAGCCCTGTATTTTTTCTACAGACATCCTGTTAGCGTTATAACAGTTGTGACTCCTGGACCCTGCTATATATTGTGCTTATCAATTTACTACATGGCATTTTAAATTTTCAGCTATCCTTTCACACATATAAAATTGGAATCGGCAAAATGTAAAGACATTTCCTGTTGTAAAAGGTCCATCCCAGTATGATGAAGGTCATGTAAGTCGCTTATTCATTTACAATTTAGACATTGTTATGGTACTACAAGTTGGACATTTTTATTGTTTTTTTTGGGTGTTTTGTGCTTGCACGGCTGTGATGATGGATGATATACACTTGTGCAATCCAGAATCAGTAGAGTAATTTTTGTCAAGCTCTTGATTGTATTAAAGTACTGTTTTTGTATATGTACTTAGGAACACTATTTTGATGAACGAACTAGATCAGGATAGATAAAAACTCGACTTAAAACATTGAGGAGGACTTCAACTTCGTCTAAAAAATCCTACAAGAAAAGAGCTTAAGTGTGAGGTAGCGATACATCCGACGATTCGCCCTGTACTTCATCAACTTTTGATGGAGATTCTGTCACTGAGCTGAATTATATCAAAGATAAGGTAATCTTTTCGAAGTTATTGCGTGTGTATGTGTGTTTTGGTTTTTAGAAGTGATTGCTTTTTATGTTAATGCCATGGTGTAACAGCTGCAAGCCGCCTGCATTGACAAGTATTTTGGTGGCTAGAGAATTGATTAGCGCAAGCACACTTCCCAGCCTCCCTCATCTCTTCATTTCTATTATGCTCATTGAGTTGAACATCCTCAGTTAATTCTTGACTCATTTATGTTGCCATTTTAATAAAATTTTTATGTGAATTCATGCGAAGCTCTGTGCATATATGATCCATGTTAAACAGCGTTGTTTAGTGAATTTGTTATTGGTGGCGTTTATTCAAACAGTTTTTTGGTATGATAAACCAAGTAAGCATAAAACATAACATTATGATGTTCATAGATTGAGTGGATGCAAACTGCAATGCCATGGCAGCATAATATGCCACGAATTGTTGCTGCTATGGAGCAAACGCTTAGCTTTCAAAGAAAGTGTATTGATCGTGATCGCCCATCTGCAACAGCAGTATTGCAGCGATATCCACGATTTGCAGATGTTGGTGAAGGGATGCTGTGGTAAGATGCAGCATATTATTTTTTATATTGTTTTTAATCTTAGCGTGCCCTTCAGTCTAATCTATTTCGTTTTTATTAGACTTTGTAATGCTATTTGAAAATCTATGGAAAAGAGTTTTCAACATTTCAAATTCGGCTATGTGTTTACCAGTTTAATTAATATTGATTTTTGATTAAGTGCATTTTTAAAGTTTTTGATGTTATTAAATACATTTTCATTTTAAGGTCCATAACGCTTTACCAGCAAACAAGTTGTTTAATTCGTAAAAATTAATAAACTAGTAATGCTGTTTTGTTCTGTTGCTACCAAGTAATATCATAATGTCGATTGCTGCTCTATTGGTAAATCTTGGCCAAGAGTTTACCATGCCTTTTATTGCAAGTTAAACCAAGTGCTCTTTTCGTACTGAGGTGCGTTTTTCTCTCCTCGCTCTGTTGAAGTTTGTTTGCCCAAATGCCCATGTCATGTTATTCGTCCAAATGAAGTGTAGCCCTAGTGTTACACGAAACGTTGACAGTTTTAAAGGTTTTTTATGCGATAAAAAGCGTGGAAAACTCTTAGTCAATATTTACCTGATGTTATCGCACCGAGCTTTTTTATTTTAATTATCTGTCGTTGTTGGGCCTCGAACACATTTATATTTCCTATTTTCTGCAGCAACCAAAAAAAAGCGTTTGCCTGCAGCTTCTGTGCACTTTACTTTGCTTTGTTTTTCGCAGTTTTAGAAAATCATTTTTTCACGTTTTTGCACGGTTGCTAATTACGTTATAGCACCGAACTACATGTTGTTCATTTTGGATTTTTGTTATCTGGCGGTTGGACGTATTTTTTTACAAGAGAAGACTTCGCGGTATTTCTGTTTTATTTTACTTTTCCGGGATACTTTTGATTGTTTTTTGCCGCGCTGATTTGAGTTAATTACCCAATAAATTTTGATTAAGTTCTTTTTTGTTGAAGTAATTGTCAGAGTCGGAGCGGTGAAGTCCTGGAAGCTCCTTTCAGGACACCTGCAACCACTAGTTACAGCTCATTCTGTAACATAAGAAAAACAATCATCTTTTCCGAAGAATCAACCCCATTCGGGAATTGAATTGCAGTACCAGTGGTTATTCCTTGGTACCTTTCTGCTTGGACCCCTGCATCAGCTGAGCTGCCATCAGCGCTCGCTGTACCTTCGTCGATTGCTGATTTGAACTTGCAACCATCCTTGCTGTCGTTCGGTTGAGTTGTGGATTCTGGTTCCAGCGCCTTCCTTTCGTCGTCATTCAACGATTCAACTTTATCTGCTTTCTTCGAGTTGCGATACCAGCGCTCATCTTTACCGTGAATCGTTGAGTTGGCATTTTCCGTTGGTTGTTGGCTGCTTCGAGTCGCATTCAATCTCCTATCTGCTGGTCCATCTCATTGATCATCATCTTTTCATTCGTGGTCGTTGGCTTCGTGCCTTTTCTGTTCAAGCAAGAAATCCGTTTTTCCATTCAATCGTCGGACTGCAACTTGAATTTTTAAATTTGTTCATCGGACAATACTTTGTACCAAAACGGTGAAGAAATTCTTTGAATTGCGTAAGTTTATGCTTTATTGTATTGTATTGTGTTTAATTTATTGTATATTTTGTGAGATTGTTCCTTCCCTCTTATCTCCAAAATGTCAAATACTAATAAGAGTGAAAGTAATTTACCTGCTGACGCTAAGTGTGAGGAGAACGACCAGGTCGGATCTCCAAATTTGATTGACCGTGCCAGTCATTCAAACCTATTACCTGATTGTGGTAATCCTGGGAAAGTAAGGGAAAACCCCGCTGTCCAGGCTACCCCGGGAAACGTACCCCGCAAACTGCTTACCATGCATCGCAAGTTAATGGTCGATATAAAACGTAGTCGCGGAGCTCTTTTAAAATGTAAAACTAAGGCGCAGTTAGATCAGGAATCCAGTAAAATTTCTGTGATAACTAGGACTCATGATAATTTCATATGCGCAGTAAAAGAACTTAAAGAAGACGATCTTTTAAAAGATTTGTCTTCTGACGTTACTAAATGCCTGCAAAAATGCCTTGACTTGTATAATGAATGCTGCTCGCGTATTTGCGATAAATCTGATGATAAAACTTGCGAAGTCTCTGACACTAGCGAGGAGGAGACTGATCCCGAACCGTGCGATAGCGTCTCGCAAGTCGATAGTCGCTATAGTGCTACTTCCAGCAAATCTTCAGTTGTAAAACGTATCGAATTGCAAAAGAAGCGTGCTGAACTTGAAAACATGCAAGAACTCGCAAAAGCAAAAGCTCGTAAAATGCGGAAGTTGGCTGAAGCCGAAGCTGATGAAGCGGAAGCCCTAGCCAAAGTACGCTTGGAAATGGTCAATATTGAAGCCGAGGAACAGCTGCTTGCTTGTTCTGAAAGTGGGTCTTCAATTGTTGCTCCATCTAAAGCTGAATCTGTGCTTCGACGACGAGTTGGCTCGGAAAATCTCGCAAAACCAAATACCACTAATCGTGTAGATTCCGCTATTAAAATCGAGCGTTTTCCTGAATTTAATTTTGATACACGTTTGAGTGCGAAAACGCCTCGTTTTATGCCTGTTAAACTTGATCGGACCTTAACTAAACCTAAACTTGCTATAAATCGCATTAATGATTCTACTAATCGAGTTAATGCTTGGTTAAATGACGAGACGCATCAGGATGCTTCCGTAGGAATCGAACCGGAAACCGTTGCGCCAAGAATTGTGCAAGAAACTAAGTATCCTAATCGCGGAGTTGCGAAGGTGCCAGAATCGGCTCCTGGAAACGCTGACCGTGAAACTAGTGCACCTTTCCAATCTCAAACTTGCAATCGGGCCAAACAAACGCTTTCAATTGATAACCAAGATGTTAATTTGCTCACCTATCTTGATCGTCAAGGCAGGAATGAGTACATTACACTTGCTTCGCAAATTGCTTATGACGGTAACAATATTGCTTTCGTTTTTTACGAAAACCAAATTCGACGGCTTATGGAGGAGAGTCCCTTTGAGGAACGTAAACTCGAGGTGTTGCGAGCATCTTGCGTTGGACAACCACGTGAGATGGTTAACTTGTTCTGTGCACCTATGAAAAGCATGTCGACCTCGGAGCGTATCGAAAAGGCTTTAAGCCGTTTGCGGCAAAGATACGGAGTTACGGCTGGATTTACTTCGGAACCTAAAGTTAAAGCCGTGCGTCACGGCCCTAAAGTTTCGTTTAACTCGGCGTCACTGAAGATGTTTAATGAGGATTTAAATACCCTCGATGTTTTTGCTTACGCCCATGACGAACCGGGAAAGCTTTCTGGCCAACTCCTGCTAGATACAGCGGGTCGTTTGCCCATCATTTTAAAACGTAGGTACCTGGACTATCTTAACAAATTGGGATTGGATATGAGTCAACCTGGGTTTGAGTCCCTACGTAAATTTATTCTTCATGAGATTGCTATGATGGCCTCAGAATATGCACAGGCTTTCTTTAAACAGGAGGAAAAAGAGGGGCCACGTGATTCCGGGACCGGTTCTAAGGATTTCCGAGTGCGTCAGGTGGGCATTAAGGTGGATAATCGAGACCGGGACCGGAGCTCTACTGGGACCACTTCTGATACTCCCAGAACCAGTTCACGTAAAACTAGTGCTTCTAAGCCCTCATATGGCGCTAATGATAAACCTAAACCGCCGCCTATATGCTTCGTGTGCTCCAAACCGGACTCCAAGCATTTTTTAATGGATTGTGAAATTTTTAATGACCTTTCACCTAAAAGTAGACGCCAAACGGTTATCGAAGCCAAGCGGTGCTTAAACTGCCTATCTTTAGATCATATAGTGCGTAATTGTCCCCGCTCTACTAAATGTCGTAAATGCGGACCGCGCTCTCAAAATAAACATGCAACCGCGTTGCACGAATGCTTTATTTCTCCAAACACTGGGGCCGCGGATAAAGGCAGCGATGAACCTGGCTCTAAAAATGAAACTACGCAAAATGAACGTAATGAAAGAGTTGTTTTGAAAGCAAACTCTTCGGACAAACGTGTGATCCTGCTTCGTACTAGCGCTGTTAAAATTGTTAACCCCACTTCGGGCAGGTCGTCTCTTGTCTATGCCCAACATGACACGGGTTCTCAAGTGACACTTATTTCTGATAACTTGAAAACTGAACTTGGTTTAGAGACCGTTCCTGAACCTTTGATAACTATTCGCACCCTTGGTGATAAAACTGTACATGTTGAGGGTCGCACTAACTTTAAACTTCAATCTCTTTATAATGGTGAAGAGTTCAATGTTAAAGATGCACTGGTTGTTCCTCAATTTTCGGACGATGCCCATACTCTGCCACATGCTGTGGACACTAGTACGCTGGAACACTTCGAAGGGGTTCATATTCCGGTTGCACCGGGTCGGAGACGTGTTGATGTTCTGATTGGTCAGTCAGACAAATCTTTGTTGACTGTCCTTGAGGAGCGCGAAGGCATGGATCCGGAGGAGCCGAATTATGTCCTCACGCGACTGGGGCCCATTGCTAGTGGGGGCAGAGTGTGTGGTCGCTTAAATTCTTCAAATTGCTTGTCCACTATGCGGATTAATGTCTGTTCGCCGGTAAATGCTAATTGCGAATGTGCTAAACTAAAGAAAGAAAATGTTGCGTTAAAACAGTCAATCCGCGAATATGAGCTTCAGGACGAAATGATACAGCCATCGAGGAACGATGAGCTTGCTCATAAACTGATTGAATCTGATATCAAGGTGAAAGACGCCAGGTACGAAATTCCGGTACCCTTTAACTTGGAAAAACTTCAAACGTTACCTAACAATTACGAGAACGCATTAAATAGAACCTTGTCACTGCGTAAAACCGCGTTGCGTAATTCTCAGCTGCAACAAACACTTGTTGACACCTTTTCTGAGTTGATTTGTAAGAAATGGATTGAACCTATTGAGGATTTGTCATCTTGTGTTGAACCTATGTGGTATTTGCCCTTTTTTGTGACAAAGTCTGCTAAACCCAGAGTGGTATACGATGGTGCGGCTGCAGTTCAAGGTATGTCATTGAATCGAGCTGTTTTCGCTGGTGAAAATTTATTGAATAATCTAGTTGAGGATTTGACTCGGTTTCGTCTTGGTAAATTTGCCTGCGTGGCCGATTTAAGCAAATGTTTTTATCAAGTTCAAATTCCTTCTAGTCAGCGAAACCTTTTTCGATTAATTTGGTTTAAGGATAATGATGTAAAAACTGGTGATGTTCAAGTTTACCGTTTTACAAGACACGTCTGGGGGATAAACTCCAGTCCTTTTGTTGCTTTACTTGCTATTAAACGCTTAATAGAGGAAAACCCTGTTAATACTTCTTTGTTAACTTTGAATGCTGTAGAATATAATCGTTACATGGATGACGTATTGCTTGCCAACAATTCGTTGGAAAATCTTAAACTGATTGTTAAAGAAGGACTTGACCTATTTAGTAGTCGTGGGTTTAAACTACGGAAATGGGTGGCTAACTGTCATGCTAAAGAAATTTTGTCTTGTGTGCCTCAATGTGATTTGGCGACAGGTGTTACTGAGGTTGATCTTGGGTCTGATCCCCTCCCCGATTCTAAGACACTAGGCTTAACCTGGGATCCTGAAAATGATAAACTTCGTGTTACTATCAAGGAATTTTCCAACGCCGCTACCAGGCGAGAAATGTCTAGTCAACTTGCTAGCCAGTTCGATCCTCTAGGCATGGCCTCACCTTACCTGCTTTGGGGTAAATTGATATTGCAAAAGGTAGCTACTTCGGGTGTTGATTGGGACGAGACTCTCTCTGTCGACATTCAAGATTCTTGGAAAAAGTGATTAGGTACTTTAAGTCTAATAAATGATTTTTCTATACCTCGGAATTGTTTACCTGATCTTGAATTTGATTTTGCTGTGGCTAAGTTTCAATTGCATGGTTTTTGTGACGCTTCTGACTCGGCCTTTTCT
Source organism: Trididemnum nubilum (assembly GCA_963965965.1). Taxonomy (NCBI): domain Eukaryota; kingdom Metazoa; phylum Chordata; class Ascidiacea; order Aplousobranchia; family Didemnidae; genus Trididemnum; species Trididemnum nubilum. The sequence goes on along the minus strand of OZ014482.1, from coordinate 20,473,043 downwards.
TGCGTAATTTATCTTCGATGTTTGGTTAATGATAAACCTTCTGTAAGTTTTGTTCTAGGAAAATCTAGAGTGGTTTTAAAACAACAGGCAAATTGGATAATTTCTAGAAAGGAACTGGAAGCTGCGAAATTGTGCAGCGATCTAATGTTACAGGCTAAAGAGTCTTTGCGTCATTTTAATTGTTCTTTACATTTTTGGACTGATTCTCGGGTAGTCCTTGGCTGGATTACCAATGCGGATCTGCATCTCCTTCGCTTTGTGAAACGTCGGGTGGATAAGATAGTTCGAGTTGCTCCTGCTTCGGCGTGGAACTACATTCATACCACGCAGAACCCGGCCGATGTTGGTACTCGTAGTGCTGCTTGCAGGAACCCAGACTCTGTACGTTTGTGGTTGGAGGGACCTGGTTGCCTGTTGCAGGAACGGGTTGACGTTCAGACCTCCGACTCGAGCGCTGTCGTTCGTGTGAGTGTTGTGAGTGGTTTGTCTGTTGAAGAGGAGGGCGAGTGCGGGTTGGATAACCTCATTGCCACGTCACGAGATCTGTATACGTTGAAAAAACGTCTTGCTTATCTTATGGCTTTCGCGGAGTTTGTCGTAGCAAAATTCAAAAAGATAAACTTTCAAAAACCGGACTTAAACGCTACATATTTAGATCACGCGCTTGTCAAGACTGTGAAGTATGTGCAGGGGCGATGCTTCGAGGCCGCAGTCGATTCGCTGCGCAGGGGCTCGCCTGATGGTTTCGACGCTATTTTGCGACGTCTTAATGAAAAGCGTTGCGACCTGGAGAGTACAAGACGGATTAATGAACTTAAAACGTTAAGAAATTTACGGCCTTGCGTCGGTCAAGACTCTCTCTTTCGCATCGATGGACGTTTGGAAAATGCTGAGCTTCCTATCGATGCAAAGCATCCTATAATTTTACCTGGCAGGCATGCCTTGACGCGCTTGATTGTCCTCGACGCGCATGAGAATGCAGGACATGCAGGCCCTTCCTACACGCTTATGAAAACCCGCCAACGCTTCTGGCTAATCCACGGAATTTCGAGCGTAAAACATTATATTGCGGAATGTGCTAGCCGCTGTCTTTATAAAGCAAAACCGATAAGACAATTAATGGCAGATTTGCCTGTTTGCAGGCTTACTGCATGCAACAAACCGTTTAAATACTGCGGATTGGACTATTTGGGCCCTGTTCGCTACAGACAAAACCGTAGTGAATGCAAAGCGTGGGGTTTGTTATTCGTTTGCATGTGTACCCGCTGTATTCACGTCGAGTTGGTAACTAGTCTCGACTTAAACAATTTTCTTTTGGCCTTTACTAGATTTACTAATTTGCGCGGAGCGGTTGATACAATTTATTCAGATAACGCTTCTACCTTCTGTGCTGCTTCCGATCATTTGCCTAAATTACTCAGTTCTACGGAGTTTCATAATGCCATGCGTAAATCTAACATTATTTGGCGTAAGATCCCTCCCTATGCGCCCAGTCAAGGAGGTAGCTGGGAGAGCATGGTTAAATTATTTAAGACGGCTCTACATCGCGTTTTGCAAAATACACGACGCATGCCTTCTCTCATCGAATTGCAAACCTTTTTCTCGGATGCAGTACGTATAGTAAACGACCGTCCTTTAACCACGTTAAGTGATCAACCTAATGACTTGGCTCCTATTTCTCCCTCATCCTTTTTGGGGCAAGAGCTGGCACCGAACACGCCCTTGGGTGAGTGTCACGACACAGGGGATCTTCGTAGGGATTATTTGTACAATTCTAACTTGGCCCATCGTTTTTGGCTTGGGTGGATGCAGTCCTATCTTCCCTCTTTACAGGGACGAAACAAATGGAGGGTCCTACAAAAAAAACTTAACTGTGGGACAATTAGTTCTTGTGGGCGATGCGGAAGACGTAACTTACAGGGGTGCTTACCGTTTGGGACGGATCCACTCCCTTCATCCACACATACGTAGGGGCAAGGAAATTATTCGCCGGGCTACTGTGGCTGCCCTGGCTAAGAACACGGTTGGGGACCCTGGAAGGATAGAGTATGTTCTTCGGGACTTGTCAAAAATCGCTCCTGTGTAGTGTGTTTTATCGTGTTGTTTTGTTCGTATGTCGTACTTTTATTTTATCGTTCATACTCGCCAGCTTATTAATGTAACGCCGTAATAAAAACTGTTATTTTATTTTAATTATACTACCGTTCCTCTTTCCGCCAGATTGTGTTTACTATTTGATCGCTTTCACCCGCATTTATTGCTTTATTATTATTGCCTTATTTGTCCACTCATGATTTTTGTATTTGGAAGTTTTCCTTTTTCGGTGCTTTCACTTGTTCATGTTTTGTTGAAACTTCTTTATGTTTCTGTTTCAAGGGGCCGCTTATGTTATCGCACCGAGCTTTTTTATTTTAATTATCTGTCGTTGTTGGGCCTCGAACACATTTATATTTCCTATTTTCTGCAGCAACCAAAAAAAAGCGTTTGCCTGCAGCTTCTGTGCACTTTACTTTGCTTTGTTTTTCGCAGTTTTAGAAAATCATTTTTTCACGTTTTTGCACGGTTGCTAATTACGTTATAGCACCGAACTACATGTTGTTCATTTTGGATTTTTGTTATCTGGCGGTTGGACGTATTTTTTTACAAGAGAAGACTTCGCGGTATTTCTGTTTTATTTTACTTTTCCGGGATACTTTTGATTGTTTTTTGCCGCGCTGATTTGAGTTAATTACCCAATAAATTTTGATTAAGTTCTTTTTTGTTGAAGTAATTGTCAGAGTCGGAGCGGTGAAGTCCTGGAAGCTCCTTTCAGGACACCTGCAACCACTAGTTACAGCTCATTCTGTAACACCTGAAGAACAGCAATCGACATTACTAGTAATGCTATGGTAGTCACTGTCTCGTCAAATCAATTACGCATGGATGTATCCTACACCCAGCCATAAACCAAACATGCTTTAGGTAATTTCTATTGAAGTTCTCTGTTTTTGTTTTTAGATGGAACAAGAAATGAAAATGCTGTATCCGCAATTCCAAGGTATAGGTGAAGTTTTAAAGCCGTTTATTGCAAAGATTTGGGATCTTGGACAATCGTTTAGCTTTCAAATGAAATATGTTGATGGTAAGATAAGAGTCGGATTATTTTGCTTTTCTATTGTGTTCTGGCGCTTAAGATTTGTGTTATATTCTATTGATATTATTTCAAAGGCTTGCTTGATTTGATTTCTCTGCTATTGCTGCCTTTATTAATACATCAGTGACTAGACGTGTTTAATGTTTTTGCTTGAAAAACTGCTCTGTTTGTTTATAATTGATGCTGTAATTTAGGGCAAAGTAGATGCAACCATTCTTTGTAATGGCAATCAGGCTGTGTTTCGTTTGTTAGCTGTTCAGTTTTCACACAACAATCAAATACCCTAAGAAGGTGGAACAGTGACCTTGTTTTATAAGGTTAACTATAGCTCTATATTCCTAGTGGAGAGCACCTTCACTTAAAATTTGTTATCTAGTAACCAACTTTTTATTTCTTAGCTTCTGTAATATAGATGTGACATATGCACCAATGTACAAATTGAGAATTTTTTTCAGACAATTTGAAAATCATCAAATGCTGGGAACGTTTGCTGCCTCCTATCAACGTCAGCAAAAAGGAAGCATCAAAAGCATATGCTGTGTTTTTTTTCAGAAGAGTAAGTATTTTTTCTTAGTTACTGATATTCTTTATATCAAATTGCCATAGCGCATTAGTGCTTTTATCAGTAAAGTAGAAGCAATTGTTCTTGCTGAAGTGAAATTTTTAAGCACAAATTGACTGAATGACGGCATGAGATTAGAAAAATGACAAAGTTTTCGAAACTAACCGGTTGCTTTTTCTGGCATATGCAGTGTTGCTTTGGCAGAAAGTCGATTCTGACTCATCATCTTTGAATTGTCACATGCTCAATTATGGTCGCTTTACTACTAATCTGTTATCACAGTTGCTCTTACATCTTTTTTTTTGTTGTTGTAGGAAGGAGAAAGTGTTGAAGAGTATGCGTTCAACAAATCATGTGGCAGGAATCAGCCACACCTTGTTGCGACTGGGAGGCAGCTAAATCCTGACAAATATTTTTTGATATCGGACTGTCATGCCGTTCCCGTGGGCAGTGATGCCATATATGCTTTGGACATAATGTTTTGTGCGCATTGGATTTTCGAAATTTCGTACTTTACGCGGTTGATCTCGTTTTACAATTTTTGGAAGTGCTCACTAGGGGCAAGAAGCCCAAATGCTCAATGCGAATACTATTGGCGTCGTTGGATATCAGCCCATAAGTAGTGCTTTTCTGGTTTCGTAATTCGTTCTTCGTTGTTATGTGGAATTCTAATTGATATCGCTAAGGCAGCTTCACAATTTTTTTTTAACCATGAAGCATTTTGATAAAATTGGGAAGTCCGCAGCCGTGACTGCTTTTTAGGGTGTTTACTGTTAGGTAGTGACTATTTCACCGGAAATTTTCAAGTTAAAGAGAATAAAACCAAAATGAGAAATACTTATCCGCGCTTTTTTCATTTGCTTTTTTAAGGGTTTAAGATGAGGATTTGAGTTAGGGTTAGGGTTGGGGTTCGTTTAAGAGTAAGAATTTGAGTTTGGGTTAGATTTGGGTTTGAATTATTAAAAAATTAGATAAAATTTTTCGGTGAAATAGTCACTTTCTTACTGTTGTGAATGCACATGCGTCTATGTAGTGTACAGAAGAAACTTTGGCATAGAAAACCAGTGAAAAAATTTGTAAATATTGATGTTTCAACCCTGGGGAGGAGAGTTGGCATACCCCAAGTTTTCATAATTCAAAACCGCAAGGCATGCAAGATATTGGTGTCAAACGATACGGAAGACCCGGTTTCCAGTCTGTTTTTGATACATTAATGAGAAAAAACTGCAACGAACACGAGTTATTTTTAAAAAATTGAAATAATCATTAACCTTCGTGCTCGAAAGCCAACAATGAAGAAGATGGTTGTTTCGATTTTTAAAAAATGACTCATTTTCTGTTGCAGTTATACATTATTAATGTATAAAAGACTAGAGAAAAAAAACGGGGTTTTATGAACCATTCGACACCAACATCTTGTTTCTATTTGCTTTGGTTTTCGAGTTATAAAACCAGGGGGTGCGTGCACTCCTCCAAAATTGATTTAAGTTTCCCCGGATATCGAAAATCAAAATTTACGAATTTTTTTAACGTGCGATTTGGACTGCAACCATGTACTATCTGGAAAATCTTTAAGGCATTGTTGTTGAATAGACAAAACTGATTGTTATGATGAAGGTCAAGGTTCAGTTTCCAGCTGAATGGTTACGTTATTGCATCATCGGAAAAAGCACATTGCGATTATTGCAGTATCACTGATTGGTAATTTTGAAAAAGCGCCAAGTGGAATTTTATTGCAAGGTGTCAAAGCAACGCTGTAGTGCTAAACGTTTACAAGTTCGTTGTGGTAGCTTCATCGCAGGTGTCTTGCAAGTAGCTGCAGGAGGATACCATTATTAGTAAGTTAGGATTGTGACACTGCCTGTATGCCTAATGAAAATTATCAATACATTTCGTGAAACAACATGCAAGATTGTTGTTTGTTGTCTCGTCTAGCATATTGAAGATGTTTTATTTCACGTTTCGCACGGAAACGCTCATTTGCCTTTGTTTTTGTACAACTTTATATCGCCGAAATTTTAACCGTTGTGCTTGTGATTGCAAATGATGGTTTTCTTCTAAGCATACTAATTTCTGCGTCAATGCGTGAGGAAGACCCAACTGTTGCGTAAAGAAATGACGAAACGAGGTTGTAGCCGTTTGCAATATCGTTCGAGTAAATGTTAGATTTGGCCTGCTCGAGGTACAGTACCACAGCTGAGCGCAATTACCGCTCGACCAAGAGTCGCGCCTGAATCTTTAAAAAGATTCATCTTAGCATACATTCAAATCTTTCTAAAGATTTGTTTCTTAAATTCTTTCAAAAGACTTAATGAGGTGAACCTTTCAAAAGATTCGTTTTAGTGAATCATTAAAAAGATTTAGTATGAAAATGAATCTTTAAAATACTGGATGATTTTTTCACTCGTAATTCACTCATTTTTTTTTAGAGTGTACCTGAAAAGGAAGCATCTTTCTTGAAGGATCAACAAGGTGAACGTAGAATGATGATTTCTGCCAGTAAAGACTTAACTCACACAAAGCAGTTTTTAAAACGGTTAGCTCATAAACCCAAGAACAGCTCGGAGGATGATGAACCTTGTACTTCCTCATCTTTGGCTACAACATTTAATATTACAGTTGATCCCGATGATGCTGATCCAACTGAAGATAAGGGCGACGCTAAAGAGTATTCGCCAGTAGATATACCGGTTGGTGAAAAAAAATCCATAAAACGAAAATCGTTGCACTTAAAGGATGAGAGTTGCGTGCGTGCAGACAAGCGCATGTTATCTGTTCGTCAACAGTCAGATGCTATTCTTTCTGTTGTAGGAAAAGATGCTGTTGCTGCTTCAGCTTCTACTGTATTTCGCAAGCGACAAAAATTTAGATTAACTGCCCTTGAAGAGTGTGAAGCTGCCTTGAACAGAGCTGAAGCTCTACAGCTTTGCTATGATGGTCGAGTAGTCAATAAAGTTGATAGGTACGTTTTTCTAGGTCAAGGTGTAGGTTCCAATCAAACCATCAAGTCGGAGGATGTTATGGGTGTTAAATCTTTTCCAAAAACATCGTCTGTTACTGGAGAAGCTATATTTGCAACCATTGTAGATCAAATTTGTGGCGGTTACATAAACAAGATTGTATCGGTAATGGCAGATACTACAGCTGTTAATACTGGCAAGAAGTCAGGGGTAAATGTCCGTTTAGAAAAGTACTTTCAAGAAAAGGTAGGACATGGCATTCACACACTCGAGTGTTTGTTCCATGTGAACGAGATATATTTGTCGCATGTCATTCAATCTCTTGAGGGAATTACAAAGGGTTCATCTTCGCTAGAAGGTGATGCACTTATGAATCTGATACATAATATTGGCAAGCCAAACATGAAAGATCTTCTTTCAAGACAAAGACTTGACATCCGAACCACTCAAATTGCTTCTCTTCATATAAAGTCAAAAGTGGAATGGTTTAGCCAATTAAAATCCGATCATAAAACAGATGACAAGTTTCGCAGTGACCAAATGGTGATGCTGACTCTGGCAAGCTATTTAATTATGGATGTGCCGGAAAATCTTATCAATTTTCTTGCTTATCGGCAAGAATCTATTAGTCGTTCAAGGTGGATAACAACCGCAAATGGCTATTTGCGACTTCTGCTGTTTTACTATGATAAACTAAACCGCCACCAGCAAACGACTCTGAAACGATTGGTTTCTTACATTGTTTCTGTGTATGTTCCATCTTTCATAGTGATGCATTTGAAACCACAAGCTGCTGAAGGACCACAGTTAACTCTCTTTCAGAGAGATTTGTTGAATTCCTACCAAGAAATTGATAGAGAAAATGCTGATGTTGTTTTCAAGTATTTTTTGGATCATGCTGTTCATTGGCTTTCACCTAAAAACGTTTCCCTCAGTGTGTTCTCTGAAGTGCCACCATACTGCATGGAAGCTGTAAAAACTGCTTCGTTTCCAGATGTGGTCAATACTCGAGCTCTTTTGCAAGATCGGATCTCCCGTCTTCGTCATTTTTTCACTTCCGCAAGTAAAAATGCACCCTGCATCACCATGACTTCAGTTAGTCCCAATTTTTGGAAAACAATTGATAACAACAACCGTTCCACTGAACGAAGAATTGGTAAATTGAGATCAATTGTACAGAGTAAAATTAGTAACAATGCTGCAAGTGGTTTAGTCGATGTGAAGATTAGAGCATATTTATGTGCAATGGAATATTTGCAAAAATAATGCGGTTTTAAAAATCACATTGCCGTCTTTGTTTGATGTGTTATGCTTTATGTTTTAATGTTATCTACTATTAAAAATTGTTCTCTTACTAATTGTTTGTTATAAGATTTGGAAGAGGTACGCTAGTCAGCCATCATCTCTTAGGTGAATTAGAACTTCGGTAATAAAAAATGTTAAAAATACCGGTATCTTAAGCATGAAAGAGCTGGATACTTGAGCTAAATAAAATCTGGTGTAAGTAAAGAAGTCTGCAAAACAAGATCGGAAACATAACTCAAAAACTAAGATTCTGAGCCATAAAAAAAAAAAACTTCTAGATCCTTACAACTAACCAAAAACTGTAGCAATTGCTGTGTAGTGTTAAAAATTTCAAATTTTTCTAGAAAACACGGTTTTTCTTGATTTATCGGTTTGTAGTAGCAGATAGACGTATGAAATGTATTAAGAGCAGATAGGAAACCGGCTATTCTGCGTCGTTTGACACCAATATGAGGTTCCTAACCCGACCCGTTCGCGAGATATGCTAATTTCGGCGCCTCATATGACGTCATAAACTTCAAACGGCCGGTGCCACCGGTGAATGACGTCATAATCGAAAAAAACGCTCGATTCGTTACTTGTACCCAAAACCCCGTCATAAAATCGCCCAAACTAAGCTTTTCTCGAAATTGATGAAAAAATGAAACATCCTAATAAAGAGGTACAAAGAGTATTGGCATGTGATATCCGTCACCATCGGAGTAAGATGCCATTTTCAATAAAATACAGTTCAACATTTTATCTGGAAAGTCTGTTCAATATTGTCTACGTATTTTCTATGAACTGCCAACACCAGCGCGCTCTCAAATAGCGGTGTACCTTCAAAGTGCTTGTAATGCCAGTTTTCGATTATGGGGAAAAATCTGTGCTAATCTATCTGTTTGGAGGCAAAGCAGATAGTAGCATACTGAAGATACCGTATATCTAAAGTTGCCCATACATAAAACAATTTTTGAAAAATTTGGTCGCCTGATTCAAGAGTGTCGGAAGATAATTTTTCACATTTTGCTGTTTGATAGTACCATAGCGGTCTATATACGCCCCTGCTTGACAATTGCCAGCAGCAGCACAGACCTCCCCCTTACCGACGCCAATGGCCTATAAATTCCATTTCTATTTCAGTTTTGTATCTTAGTATGTATATGATTTTTTTCTATCTCAACTACCTTTTTTGAGTTTCCCGTTTCAACGCCAACTTCGCAGGTTACTTTTCTCCAGACTAACAAAAGTGCTGTAACTTTGCGATTTAGATATTAGGAAGTCGGAACTTATCAATTGGTGCTGGTCATTCTTTCAACATTGCTGTCTTTGAATTGCCGATCCTTGCTGCTCACAGGGATTTCATCTTCGCTGTACTCTGGCTCGTACAGGTACGGCTGCAGCAATTCAATGTCTTCTGCTTCGATAGAAGCAGAATTCAAAGCAGTTGAAGTCGTATCAAATTCTGCCATTTACGATCTCAGCCACAAACTATAGAGCTTTAAAACTAGTATGTAGAATTCGTTCTCCTGCAAAGCCATTGTTTAATTCCAGTACTCGCACGCCAAGTTATAGCGGCTGGGGTTTCCGCTCATAAGCGCAAGGTTGTGAGTTGAAACCCTGTATGAGCTATACTAGCTTTATGTGCTCATAAATGTGATTAAAATTGTGCTGTTTCGTGTATTTTGCGTCCAACAAAGAAATCAATAAATAAGACAGCAAGTTGTAAAATAATGTACATGTGCCTAGATTTTTTGTTTGACTTTATGGAGCTCGATTGTTAATCTTCTATACTATGGCTACCGTCTACGTAGGTACTTGCCTATTGCTTCCTAATCAGTAATCACTGAGGTCTCGAACCACCTAAAGAATAGCCAAAGTACATTTCGCTGTTCAATCTGCGCTAGACTTAAGACGACGGCTTTTTTGCAGCAGCAGAAACCGAGGAACAGATTTTCGCTGACAACATAAAATGCAGGTTCAATGTATAAAAACAGAGCTAAAATAAAACGTAAAACCAGATCTAAAAGCTTTAGATCTGGTTTTACGTTTTATTTTAGCTCTGTTTTTATACATTGAGCACTTTCTGCAAGCGCGTAAAATGCAGGTTCTCTCGAAATCAGCGATTGTTTGCATTCAGCTTTTCCATTCGTACACTAAGCAATACTGCACTAGACCCATTCTATTGAATTAGCAAAAAAAGCACACTTGCTTTTCCAGCAAGACGGTGCTTTTTTTCTTCAAAATATGGGGCGCCAAGTGTCCAGTAAAATGTGCGCGTGTTTTTTGTGCATTATGAGGCGCCAATTTGAGGATTTATTTATATGTGAAAAAAGGCACCCTAAATCTGCAAAAAAACTACGCGCAAAAATTGGCACCTTAAATGTGCAAAAAAAAACACACGCAAAAATTGGCACCTTAAATCTGCAAAACGAGGCAGTGTCTATCTGCAAAAAAAATACGTGCAAAACGAGGCAGTGCCTATGTGCAAAAAAACTACGCGCAAAAATTGGCACCTTAAATGTGCAAAAAAAAACACACGCAAAAATTGGCACCTTAAATCTGCAAAACGAGGCAGCGCCTATCTGCAGAAAAAGTACGCTCAAAAATTGGCACGTTAAATCTGCAAAACGAGGCAGCGTCTATCTGCAAAAAAAGTACGTGCAAAACGAGGCAGCGCCTATCTGCAGAAAAAGTACGCGGAAAAATTGGCACGTTAAATATGCAAAACGAGGCAGTGTCTATCTACAACAAAAGTACGTGCAAAACGAGGCAGCGCCTATCTGCAGAAAAAGTACGCTCAAAAATTGGCACGTTAAATCTGCAAAACGAGGCAGCGTCTATCTGCAGAAAAAGTACGTGCAAAACGAGGCAGTGTCTATCTGCAAAAAAAGTACGTGCAAAAATTGGCACGTTAAATCTGCAAAACGAGGCAGCGCCTATGTGCAGAAAAAGTACGCGCAAAAATTGGCATGTTAAATCTGCAAAACGAGGCAGCGCCTACCTGCAAAAAAAGTATGTGCAAAAATTGGCACGTTAAATCTGCAAAACGAGGCAGTGTCTATCTGCAAAAAAAGTACGTGCAAAACGAGGCAGTGTCTATCTGCAAAAAAAGTACGTGCAAAACGAGGCAGTGTCTATCTGCAAAAAAAGTACGCGCAAAAATTGGCACGTTAAATCTGCAAAACGAGGCAGCGCCTATCTGCAAAAAAAGTACGTGCAAAAATTGGCATGTTAAATCTGCAAAACGAAGCAGTGCCTATTTGCAGAGTTAGCTCGTGTCCATAAAAATAAATGCTGACTCAGCGCATGACTGTGGCGTGGATATTGTATTGGTTGTTGTTTGCCTATCTGTACAGTGTACCTTACGACTGTTGGTACCGTAAAATAAGGGAATATGTGGTAAATAAACAATTTTAGCTGTGGAAATGGGTGCAGCAACCCCGTTTCCTTTGCTAGTAAGCTATTAATATAGACGTACTAGGCCTAATACCTACCGTACCGTACAGCAACTACCTAGATCGTTTAGACTAGGCCTACCAGTACTCTGTTAGTCTTTGTAGCCCACTGTCAGGTCACCACAAACAAATGCGGTCTTTTCCTCTGGTGGGAACTCCGGGAAGGGGGCGGGGCATAATAGCAGAAGCCAATCAGTATGGCTGTACAGTCTACAAAGGGAAATGGAAAGAGAAGAATTCTGCTTCTTCCTGCAGACTTACCGTAATTCTTTACTGGTATTTTATTGATAGTTGTACTGCACAAGCGAAAGCTAAACATTTGTATCTCTCGCCCATGGAATAACTGAATAAAGCCGCACCAAATAGGCTAAAGCCTGAGATTGCTCTCGGCTTGTACAAACTTTATATCTGGCTCTGAATATACAATGCAGTGATGCCAGCGAAGACACCTAAAGTTACATCAAAATTCGGGACAAAAAACATCAGATATTCGGGCCCAAAACATGGCAAATAGGGGTTTCTTCCACCAAATTGGAGGTGAAGACCTTTTTTTTTTTTTTTTTTTGGACATCACCTTTTCGAGCACCCGTTTTTTTTAGAGTATACCGTAGCTTGGGGGACCTTTTTTATCTTTTGGTGGGCACATTTTTGGGGACCCTTATTTAAGCGATGTCACTGGGGGGGGAGTGACTCCTTGCAGGGGTTTTTGGTTCATCAGGGTTGGTTTCGGGACTAAAAAACATCAGATTTTTCTCAAAAAACATCAGATTTTTATCAGTTTTTCTCAAAAAACATCAGATTGAAATTCAAAAACATCAAATCTGATGTTAAACATGAGAACTGGCATCACTGATAGAATGAGCTGGAACAGACCGACAGGAGTATACAGTATAAACAGATGGGGTTATTCCATGGGTTAGACTTCAGAGGCGATTACACATCACAGATCAAAGAATTATTCGTCACACCAGTTTTGGGGAGAAGTCGTTCAGACAGTATATAATAAACATAAGTTTTGCTTGAGATTTCCCAAATGTCTCAAACAGGTGGTGATTTTGCCTGGGACACAGTTAGGCCCGTATCTAGACCAGGTCCCCCCTGTCAAAAATTTGGCCCCCTCTGTCAGATTTAGGCTACTAGCTTTCTTCTTTGCTTTCTTTTATTACCAACATTACATTGCTAAAAAAATGTGCACGGGCAACCATTGTTATGCTAGACACTAGTTGTTTGTTAGTACAAAGTGTATTATTACGTAATTAGAAGGCCTGTATCAGCAAAAATGACTCTGATCATTAGGTCAGTGGCGTCGCTAAAGGGGGGTGGCCTGCCCCGGGTGTCACCATTTTGGGGTGATATCATTTTATGACACCAATCGAACAAAAACGAAAGCAACAGACCTATGCTTAATATCATTGGAAGTGTTTAGCCAACTGGAATGGACTAAAAATGATTTAAAGCATCTTTTGAAACCTTTAGTGTATTTAGAGGGGGGACTAATTTGTCAAAAATATAACTCAAAAATCAGTAAAACTTTGAAAAATGGCCAGAAACTAAGCAATCAAATTATTTGATCACTTGTTGAAACATGCTGAATATATATAGGTTTCATCACATCAAAAAACAATATTTATATAAACTCATGAATTCGGGAGAGAAGGGGCTATTCAGTAATAGTTGATAACCAATCACTTCAGCTCAAATATCGTTCTATTAGCCCCCTGCTCCCTCCCCCCCCAATCACCTTTCTCTATTAAGTATAGACGAAATGGATTACTCCTTGTGAGTTTCATTAAACTATAACATTTTATAGTTAAACAGCTTGTAATTAAGAGAACTCACCATTAGCCACCTCTCACATAGCCATTGCCCATTTATGTAACTAGTTTAATCATGTTCATGCGCTGCTAACTGTATACTCCTGTCGGTCTGTTCCAGCTCATTCTATCAGTGATGCCAGTTCTCATGTTTAACATCAGATTTGATGTTTTTGAATTTCAATCTGATGTTTTTTGAGAAAAACTGATAAAAATCTGATGTTTTTTGAGAAAAATCTGATGTTTTTTAGTCTCGAAACCAACCCTGATGAACCAAAAACCCCTGCAAGGAGTCACTCCCCCCCCAGTGACATCGCTTAAATAAGGGTCCCCAAAAATGTGCCCACCAAAAGATAAAAAAGGTCCC